>CM028910.1:0-600000 GCA_016801845.1 Polydactylus sextarius
GTGGGCATCCTGGGCCGGGCGTGGCTCCACAGGGTCCAGGCTCCAGCAGCTCCGCCTGTCCCTCTGTGGAGCCCCCCCCCCTCGCCGGTGGGCATCCTGGGCGGGCGTGGCTCCACAGGGTCCAGGCTCCAGCAGCTCCGCCTGTCCCTCTGTGGAGCCCCCCCCTCGCCGGTGGGCATCCTGGGCGGGCGTGGCTCCACAGGGTCCAGGCTCCAGCAGCTCCGCCTGTCCCTCTGTGGAGCCCCCCCCCCGCCCGGTGGGCATCCTGGGCCGGGCGTGGCTCCACAGGGTCCAGGCTCCATGGCTCCGCCTGTCCCTCTGTGGAGCCCCCCCCTCGCCGGTGGGCATCCTGGGCGGGCGTGGCTCCACAGGGTCCAGGCTCCAGCAGCTCCGCCTGTCCCTCTGTGGAGCCCCGCCCCCCGCCGGTGGGCATCCTGGGCCGGGCGTGGCTCCACAGGGTCCAGGCTCCAGCAGCTCCGCCTGTCCCTCTGTGGAGCCCGCCCCCTCGCCGGTGGGCATCCTGGGCGGGCGTGGCTCCACAGGGTCCAGGCTCCATGGCTCCGCCTGTCCCTCTGTGGAGCCCCCCCCTCGCCGCCGGTGGGCATCCTGGGCCGGGCGTGGCTCCACAGGGTCCAGGCTCAGCGCAAAAAAAAATGTATATGAACACTTGACAAACTAATTTTTTTTTTTTTTTTTTTTTTTTAAATACAGGTATGATGCAGGGAATCAAATGAGACCATCCAGTTGGTGCTTCACATCAAACAACTACTGTCAGTTTCATCACAGAATTTAGAGGTTAGTTGTGAATTGCTAAGTATCACTGGACAAAATACAAGGGGCAGTCAGAAATCGCTTTGTTGGCGGAAGTCCTACAGACCTGCTTAATTTCCAGTAGATTTAGTGAAGCTTGTCGTGTTAAAGGGAGTCATCTGGTCAGGCTCTGGCAGTCCGGATCACGAAAGGGTTAAGGCAAAAACCACTCAATCAATCAGTTTTTATTTATATAGCACTTTTCATACACTATCTATAGCACAAAGTGCTTTACATATACAATGAAAAAGCCCCCACAACAGTCATACCACCCTAACCACCCATGTGCACACCAACACACCCCAAACCCATTATTTCTTTTAAATTTTGTTTTCTTATCTCGTGGTTTGGAGCAGGAAAACTAATTATTAGTAATTTGTGATTTCTTTATTATAGTATTTGTGATTTCTTGGGCTTAAATATATCAGTTGCTGTTTCCATCTATCATTGGAGAACAGAAACACACCAGTTTTGTATGAAATTGGGACCCTAATGTGACATTGAGCGTTGAGTGTGTGAAGGCTTCAGTTCTGTTTAAAACTCCTTGACTTGTAAACTATATTACTTTCAGGCTTCATTATCTGAGCAATACGATTCAACCTTAAAAACCTTCTCTTTACAGATAAGAAAGGACACGGCTTTTATCCACTTGGCTGATAAGCAATCCTTGCTTCCTACCTTGTGTCCAGCCCGTCTGGCGTGGGACACCAACCGTCTGGCGTGGGCCGGTTTATAAAATTAACAACCTCTCCCAGTAGCTTAGAGGAAAACTCACCCCACCTGTTGTCTTTCCACTGGATGTTCTCTTGTGGCCAGGAGGGACTTCAGCGCGAACACATCCTACCTCTGCAGGTTCAGGTAAAGTGTGTCTTTCTACTGAGAGCACCACATTCTCCAACAACACCTTCTCATCCCTTTTCACAGTGACAATTCGTGTGGAACTGCTGCAGCCCTGTGTTTAACAAAGACTTCTTCTTTGTGGAGCTCGAGTCAGCAGGATCTGCTGGAACTGCAGCTAAGATTAAAAGTGGTGAATAAACCTGCAGCTGGAGCACTGAGGAGAGGGACAGCGATTGGAATGATCATCAAACCACTGTCTCAATTACTCCCTCTTAATAAATGGGGGAAAAGAATGAGACAAATAGATTCCCTCTTTACAAGAAATAAATACATCTATAATTATGTTTGTATAATTTTGAAATGTAAGGAGACCACAACTTAAATTTAAATTTCTATATTGCATCATATGGTACATGGCTATGTGGATCTTATATGAACAAGTATTAGCTAATTGGTGCGACTAAACGCGTTAAAAAATTTTGTTTGTTTTGTTTGTTCTATTTGTTCTCTTGGATCTCTGGCACATCACGCAGATGTGCCAGAGATGATGACTCACGACAAACATGATGTATCTTATTGCAATAAAATAAATCGCCTACCACTGTTGTTGAGATTGATCATGTCGTCCTCCTGTCTGAGTAGACCACTTGATATTTGTTCTGATAGCTTCCGGCGGCTAATGTTACTCATTAAAAACCTGAATCAAAATTTGATTACGCTGGCAGAAAATCCTGTACATAATGATAGCAAGGACATATTAATCGTATTGGTCTTTGATCACTAAGAGTTGCAGTTTTTGAGTTTCCCTTCAGGTAATATTCGAGTCCACATTCGCATCTAAAATGGTGTGTGGTTTCACGGCAGTGCATGTTGACCTCCGACACCTTCAGAAGTCAAAGTTCATTACACCTTAATTGCAGGATAGCAAAATGAACACAGAGGGCGCCCCAATATCTTTCACTTCAAGGGCCGTTAACTGAGAGCCCTTAGTATACAGGGTTTGGCCAACTCACCAACAAGGCACCATATTGTATAACCCTTAGTCTGAGAATTTTACTGATGTCTGCTGACACCTAGTGGATACATATGGAAACTGATCTGTGGAAAAACTTCAGTCAACAAGTCTGACCTCTGTGCAGAGTCAATTTAGTTTAGTTTAGTCCAGTTTAACCTGGTTGTCTAGGTTTGCCAAAAAAAAAAAAACGCACACACACACACACACAACTCATGGAGTGTGTTCTTTCTGTCTTGATGCTGCGTGTAATGTAATTGAGAGCAACACACACAATAATTATTAGTACACATAACACAATACAAATGTCAGTAATTGAAAAACGCTTTTCTAGTTTGGACAAAAGAATAGCATCACCTCAAACTTTGTGGAATGTTTGACTCAGTATGTCTAGATGTTTAAAAACAAATAAAAATCATCACACATTTCACACTGTACGATCTATATGAATAAACTTTAATCTACATCACAGTGCAATTCAAGGGTCAATATTACCGCTAATTAAATGGGACAATAGCTTTAAATTAATACCACAAGTGTGCTGACATCTCTGTCTGTTTCATCCAACTGTCATGGTGAAGACTCCTACCATAAGGCTGATCCATCCATCCATCTTAGTTATGAAGTTTACTATGCGAGTCAATGAGTTCCTGTTTAGACTGATCGAATGTCTACCCGATCTTGTTCAAGGCCACAGATTTAAGTAGCATAAAAGATTAACCATTGGTTGCTATTATACACAGAAAAAAGTACTGAAGTAATTGATCACATGAAAGATTTGATATTGACTTGACATTTAGAATCCATTCAGTTCAAACTTAAACTGATGCAAATCAATATTTCAAATTGTCCGCATAAAAAAAACAATTTAAATGTTTGATGAATGACCCAGACCACACTTTTTTCTCTTTAAGTATTTATTTAAAATGTGTTTTATGAAAGTCAATCACGTTTGAAAACACCTCGTTTAACCCTTTTCAGCCTACTGTATCACATTTGCTACATGAGTTTCTGAGGCGTCTATTTTATCAACATGATCAGCATGCATCAAACAAAAATAATAAAATAAAGACAATATATTCAATTATAAAATAAATAAATACAAGACTACTACAGCAATTTATACTCACATGAACAAAGTATTGTCTGCAAAATAAACAACACTGTAAACTGTTAAGAGAAATTTCAATATATCTCATTCACTATATGACAAAAAATAATAATCTGATTCAGTTTACACTCACAGGAAGAAATACTGTTTGTGCAATGACAAATATCAAAAACAAATAATCTCAGTGCATCCAGTGTAACATGAAATTTACAACATGAACACGTTTGGTCTTCATCAAAAACACAACAACAAATATCCACTTATTATTATTGAGATTTTGTTTATGCTTTTATGAGAGACATTTTGCCACCTATCGGGCATTCTGAATTCAAACTTACTCCAAGATTATAGGGAGTATGCATGGTGCACATTTAAGTATTACTGTGACAACATACACAAAAATGCTGATATTAAATTGTATCGTCTGAATATTTTTTAGTAACATCTTCATTATAACGTCAACATCATACCAAGTTGCCCTGTACAAACCTAATCTAAAGCTTTTTTTTTTTTGTTAACCTTGTTCCTTATCTGTACAAGTTTAAGTGGAGTGCTTGTCCAGCTGCTGTATTATTTCAGTCTCTCGGGCGCCGTCATGATTCTCAGGTAGTCAGCATTGATCTAGAAAATGAGAACAGGACATACAAAGAGGAGTTTGAGATTAATCAGGGTGCCTACAGGAAGTTAAATTTAAGACTTTTTAATACCATCTCAAAATTTAAGACCAAATGTAAAGATTTAAAGCTGATGGTGGCGTGCATATGATGATTGGATGATTGGCAAAGTCTATGCCACCCCATCTGTTGCTGAGGTTACAAAATATGGACTAGCTGTGGGAAGAAATCCAGAGGTGAGGTGTTGCTGCTTGGCGTTTCTAGCGGCGGTAAGCAGATTTAGAACATTTAGAACCTCAAAACCATAAGTGTGTAAAATCTTGTAATGATGACTGGAGAAATTTGCTCCAAAATTGATTGAAAATTTGAAGATTAAAAATTTAAGACATTTGGATTGAAATTTAAGATAGATATAGAAAACTTTATTGATCCCTTTCGGAGGTTTCCTCAGGAAATTGAATTTAAGACCATCTTTTTAAGGCCTTTTCTTAGGAAAATGTATTTAAGACTCTTAAGGACCTGCAGCCACCCTGCATGAATAGTGGAATAGGTAAAAAAAAAAAAAAAAAAATCTTCACCTTCCCTTCTTGGTCTGCATTTGGTGGCTTTTATAGCATGACCACCTTTTTGTTGCCTTTGTTTAATTCTTGAGGAGCCACAGATTTTCTCCCAAAATATCATAATCACTTTTTAATTCTTAATGAACTTACATCTCATTAACATCATTGCAATTTCTAACAAATTTGATAACAGATCAAGAGACACTTGCAGTTGTGACATTAATGTATGGGATGTGATCCACTGGATGCACAAACCTCTGACTGCAGACGGAGGAGGCATCCTCTCAGGTTCATCATTTTCTTTTGTGGCCTCACGGACAAGAGACAGCGGCGGTGCTGGTTTGCTCTCATTCTTTCTGTGTTGCGGTAGGAATCACTAAATAATAAAATAAGGCAGAAGAATGCGCTCAGTTTTATACAGTGATAAATGTTACCACAGTTATAGTTACCACAGTTAAAGTTACTATGGGACTAATAACAGCAATACCTAAATTTAGCATATAAATATGTGGCTTATATTTTCCAAAGGAAAGGTCTAAATTTTAAAGTTTTTTTTTTGGTAGAAAGAAATGACCAACCAGAATCCATAAGGGCTGATGATGAGGGGAGACCAGGGACGGTCCATGTCTGGGCTTCCCTTTGAAGACTCAATAGTTGGAGCAGGTGCTGAAACATCAGTTGGGACCTGGAACAAACACGTCGGTCTGGCCTGAGACAGACTACTGGAAACTCAAAAAGGCGACAAAGCATCTAAGTAAAAGCAGGTGCAATGTGAGCATCATCATAAAGCAAGTGCCATTAAGTTTTTCTAACTTTGGGCACAAAACCTAAACCCCACACAACAGAAAGATTAACTGTGTGTGTAGTTGTAGGCTGTCAAATCACAAGAACCAAGATTCTTTACTCTTGTGACAGAAGTGAGCTAGGAGTGAGAGAAACATCAACAGACAAGTGGAAGCTGAGTGTCAGTGAAATGATGAAAGCTTCTAATGAGAGCACATTTGAGCATTAAAATGTTACTAAGGGCACTGTAATAGTGATACTGTAAGCCAATTTTATAAAATAAAAAAAAAGCTGTAAAATCCTGTAAAAATGCTATATCCTTACTTATCCAGTGATAATATATGCCAGTGTGTGCTCCTTTAAATTCTCTTTGTCCAATGTTTCTTTTTCTCTTCTCACCCAGAGCTCAGAAAAGAGTGAACAAGGACACATGGTTCTATGAGCCCAGAATTAGTCAATTTGTGCCATTTATTATTAAAATGAACAAATTTAGACAAAAATCCTCTTCAGGATGACGAGTTTGGCACATACAACCTGATCACTTTTAGATAATGATTTGTTTGCTTAGAAGAGAGAAGTCCTCAGCCTCGATGAGAGCTGCGGCAGAGAGCTTTTGAAAAGAAACAAGCCATTAAGTGACAATACTGAATGTGGTAATCGGAGAGACAAATCAGTTCAATTCATTTACTATGAGGTTTTTCACGTTTTTGACGACATACTATACTTTGAGGTTTTTTCACATTATTGATGACATACTATACTATGGCGCTTTTTTTGACATACTATACAATGACTTTTTGACCACTTTTTGACAACATACTATGGCGTTTTTGACAACATACTGTACTATGACGTTTTTTTTTTCACGTTTTTTTGACGACATACTATACAATGGCGCCACCATGTGGTGGTGCATAGTCAGCGCTCAAATTACAATTCTAAGCTGCCTTCACCTGTGACTTTAGATATTTTTCTTGGCCTACCACATCTTTCTTTCACAAGGACTGTTCCTGTGGCCTTCCATTTCCTGACTATATTTGTGACTGGAGAAGATGTAGAAAAACTCAGAAATATAGAAAAAGAAAACAAAGCGATGCACATGGCGTGATTGGCTACTCACGGTTCATACTAAGTTATGCGTTCTAGTTGTACTGTTTATAAACCAGAGACAGGGTATGAAGATAAAACTCAAAATGGAAAAATTAAACATTACAGAAATAAGAGGAAAGCTGAGCATATAAATACAGTACATGAAATAGTGCAATAAATAATCAAAGTCTTATTGTCAGTTACAACTTACATCTGATCAGATGATGGACACTGTTCTTTACGGTTGACGATAGCACCCTTTGACCTGTCACTCTTGACAAACACACAGCTGGGTTCTGGTTCTTCCACTTTCCTCCTGAAAGACACAGATTATAATCTGCTTTGTGACCAGAACAAACCAGTTTCACTGCTGTTTTGTTCTGAACTATAAGATAAGTGTGTTTTCTTGAAGAAACAACATGTTTCATTAAGTACAGAGTGGATCAATGTGAAAACAACACAAGATAATACAACCATCAGAGCTGCTTTATGTGTGTGTAGACTCTCAGCAGTGACATGATACGATGAAAAAAAAATTGTAAGTGAAGAAGATTAATGTTGTAAATAAACTCATTTAATAAACACGTGGATAAACAGCTGTATAAATAACTGTCAGTAACATAACGTTTGTGACACGTTAACTCTTTGTAGCACAGGAGTGTTGATTTACTAAAAATATTGGGGTGATCACATGTATACACATAACTGAATCCGGGTCCAGGTCCTGGTCTTGGCCCTTGTCCAGGTTCATCCATGTTGCTGAATGAACCTCCACCTGTAGAGGAAACACAAATCATTAATATGCACATCAGCTGAAATCTTCCTTTACATCATTTCTGCTGTACAAATATCAGCTGTGATTGTCTCTTCTTCTCCGTTTCCTGTCAGTGTCAGTTAAATACAATCACACAGTATGCAGCAGAAAGCTGCCATCAGCTGCTGTGCTTCTATCAGTCCACTAGATGGCAGTGTCTCTGCAGTGTCTAACTTTACTTGATGAAACAAGCTGCAGTTGATTCTTTCACTCACAACACCTGGGCCCGAATTTATTTCACCTCAAAGCTCCAGTGACATCCAGTCATTTCACTGCCACGGAAAATCATCTGAACACATTCTGTCTGCAACACCTGCGCTCTCATGATGATAAACCATGAAAATGTATTATCAACTGGCTGAAAGAAATAGGTCTATACTGATATTACCTTTCAGTCTTTTTCTTTATCTGCCTTTCATCTGCATCTAGCCAGCGTTACTGCTGTGGTGGAAGGTGTCCACGTTAGCCTCAATATACCTTGAGAGCCAGGAGGCTGCCATTGATCTCCACAGTCTCCACCAAAGTGCTGAGGTCGTTGCCAGCCAAATCAACCAATGAAAATTGGCCGTGTAGCGAGGCAGCGATTATTGCATCACAGAACAATTTGGAGGATTGCGTAAGAAGCGGGACAAGTTGGTGTTTGCTGAGGTTTGGCCTGATGTTTTGGAAAAACACAAGAGAAGGAAAGACACATTTATGTTACACATATGTGTTTGAAATGAAACAATAGTAGTTTAAAGTTTTCATTTTTAACTGCCATGTTAAAAGACTTCAACTAACTTTTAGTGCTCCTTTACTCAACAGTTCGACAAAGTCTCTGCTGTGAAATTGCAACACACAAACACGTTCCTGTCACAATGGTACCTGAGTGCACTGCCCATGTGTATCGTATTGATGACTTCCTCCGGACCGTGAACACGTGGACCTCCTCAAGGCCGACTACCTGCACCTGCAGCTGTCATTCTCCAGAGCACAGAGCTTGGCCTTTTTTGTTCAGCAGGTCATACACCTGTCCAAAAAGTAGTTTTCATGTCAAGAATAATAAAAAAGCGCAAATTTGTCAGATAAATATTCTAAACAAACATGTCCATAGAGTTAACAGAGGAAGGTTTTATTACCCTCCCATTGTAAATCTCAAAGAAGCTGGCGTAAGCAGAGAGATCCAGGCTACTATACCTCCTGTGGTCGAGTTAGGCCAAAACATCCTGGGCTGAAAGAGATTCAAACCAATACCAGCGGTGTGAAATTTTCATTTCCCTCGTGAGGGAGGAAGAATTACACAAACACCATCAATTAATGTATCCCTGGAATTGATCGATTTTTTTTTTTAAGACTATAATCCTTTTGGTGAGCGTTGAGGTAGTATTAGAAACTTAAACATAGCACCCATCCAGGGTTTGTAAAACCATTCATTATTGCTTAACATTAAAACACACCAGATAGCAGATTTAAATCTCTTGTGTACTGTGAAATACAGTTATCTGCCACTGATTTGGTGAAAGCTTAAATGTATTGGACACATATTCAAGTCTCACACTCTAATTTCAAGTTCTCATGTAAAAAGGCCACCTTTAACAAAATCCTGAATATTGTGAAGCTTATAAAAAATAAACATGCAAGACAAATACCGTAAATTCGGGCTATAAGCCACTTTTTTTTTTTCCACACTTTGAACACTGTGGCTTATACTACGGTGCGGCTTATTCTTTTTTTTTTTTTTTTTTTTTTTCCTTGGCGCCAAAAACATTTTGCCAAGTAACAGCTGACCAATAAAATTAGCAGTACTTGTTCAGAGGGTCAATGAAATTGCATGATAAATCAAGCGCACTTTCACAGCTATTGTAAATCAGTCATTTGTACTCACCCTCATCAACATGGAAAATACTAGAAGAAAAGCATATGATGCGGCTTTTAAGTTAAAAGCGATCACTCTAGAGGTTGAAGAAGGAAATCGACCGCTATCAGTGACTCACTTCTTACAGCAATAAGAAGACACGATGAGCGTCTTTGAGCTAATTTTTCATATTACAACGTTGGAGACCTGCGGCTTTAAATCCGGTGCGGCTTGTACAAGTACAAACTTGATTTTCTTTCTAAAATTAGAGCATGCGGTTTTTAATCAGGTGCGCTCTGTAGTCCGAATTTCTGGTACAAATATGGATGAATCAAGGGAAATATATGAATGCCTCAAACTTATCTTACCTCTGATTACCACTTCTGTGAAAATCCAGAGATCTTACCTGCCAAGGCATAAATCCTTTTGGAACTGTTCTGCTGCTTTCCAGAAAAACCACCTCCATTGTCTAGTGAGAGGAAAAATAAGTTAACTTAAATAAACACATTATTTTCTTCAAACAATTTAAATGTTTGATGAATGACCCAGACCACACTTTTTTTCTCTTTAAGTATTTATTTAAAATGTGTTTTATGAAAGTCAATCACGTTTGAAAACACCTCGTTTAACCCTTTTCAGCCTACTGTATCACATTTGCTACATGAGTTTCTGAGAGGCGTCTATTTTATCAACATGATCAGCACGCATCAAACAAAAATAATAAAATAAAGACAATATATTCAATTATAAAATAAATAAATACAAGACTACTACAGCAATTTATACTCACATGAACAAAGTATTGTCTGCAAAATAAACAACACTGTAAACTGTTAAGAGAAATTTCAATATATCTCATTCACTATATGACAAAAAATAATAATCTGATTCAGTTTACACTCACAGGAAGAAATACTGTTTGTGCAATGACAAATATCAAAAACAAATAATCTCAGTGCATCCAGTGTAACATGAAATTTACAACATGAACACGTTCGGTCTTCATCAAAAACACAACAACAAATATCCACTTATTATTATTATTGAGATTTTGTTTATGCTTTTATGAGAGACATTTTGCCACCTATCGGGCATTCTGAACTCAAACTTACTCCAAGATTATAGGGAGTATGCATGGTGCACATTTAAGTATTACTGTGACAACATACACAAAAATGCTGATATTAAATTGTATACGTCTGAATATTTTTTAGTAACATCTTCATTATAACGTCAACATCATACCAAGTTGCCCTGTACAAACCTAATCTAAAGCTTTTTTTTTTGTTAACCTTGTTCCTTATCTGTACAAGTTTAGTGGAGTGCTTGTCCAGCTGCTGTATTATTTCAGTCTCTCGGGGCGCCGTCATGATTCTCAGGTAGTCAGCATTGATCTAGAAAATGAGAACAGGACATACAAAGAGGAGTTTGAGATTAATCAGGGTGCCTACAGGAAGTTAAATTTAAGACTTTTTAATACCATCTCAAAATTTAAGACCAAATGTAAAGATTTAAAGCTGATGGTGGCGTGCATATGATGATTGGATGATTGGCAAAGTCTATGCCACCCCATCTGTTGCTGAGGTTACAAAATATGGACTAGCTGTGGGAAGAAATCCAGAGGTGAGGTGTTGCTGCGCGTTTCTAGCGGCCGGTAAGCAGATTTAGAACATTTAGAACCTCAAAACCATAAGTGTGTAAAATTTTGTAATGATGACTGGAGAAATTTGCTCCAAAATTGATTGAAAATTTGAAGATTAAAAATTTAAGACATTTGGATTGAAATTTAAGATAGATATAGAAAACTTTATTGATCCCTTTCGGAGGTTTCCTCAGGGAAATTGAATTTAAGACCATCTTTTTAAGGCCTTTTCTTAGGAAAATGTATTACCTTCCCCTTCTTGGTCTGCATTTGGTGGCTTTATAACGCATGACCACCTTTTGTTGCCTTTGTTTAATTCTTGAGGAGCCACAGATTTTCTCCCAAAATATCATAATCACTTTTTAATTCTTAATGAACTTACATCTCATTAACATCATTGCAATTTCTAACAAATTTGATAACGGATCAAGAGACACTTGCAGTTGTGACATTAATGTATGGGATGTGATCCACTGGATGCACAAACCTCTGACTGCGGACGGAGGAGGCATCCTCTCAGGTTCATCATTTTCTTTTGTGGCCTCACGGACAAGAGACAGCGACGGTGCTGGTTTGCTCTCATTCTTTCTGTGTTGCGGTAGGAATCACTAAATAATAAAATAAGGCAGAAGAATGCGCTCAGTTTTATACAGTGATAAATGTTACCACAGTTATAGTTACCACAGTTAAAGTTACTATGGGACTAATAACAGCAATACCTAAATTTAGCATATAAATATGTGGCTTATATTTTCCAAAGGAAAGGTCTAAATTTTAAAGTTATTTTTTTGGTAGAAATGGTAGAAATGAAGGGCTGATGATGAGGGGAGACCAGGACGGTCCATCTCTGGGCTTCCCTTTGAAGACTCAATAGTTGGAACGGGTGCTGAAACATCAGTTGGGACCTGGAACAAACACGTCGGTCTGGCCTGAGACAGACTACTGGAAACTCAAAAGACGACAAAGCATCTAAGTAAAACGGGTGCAATGTGAGCATCATCATAAAGCAAGTGCCATTAAGTTTTCTAACTTTGGGCACAAAACCTAAACCCTCACACAACAGAAAGATTAACTGTGTGTAGTTGTAGGCTGTCAAATCACAAGAGCCAAGATTCTTTACTCTTGTGACAGAGAAGTGAGCTAGGAGTGAGAGAAACAGCAACAGACAAGTGGAAGCTGAGTGTCAGTGAAATGATGAAAGCTTCTAATGAGAGCACATTTGAGCATTAAAATGTTACTAAGGGCACTGTAATAGTGATACTGTAAGCCAATTTTATAAAATAAAAAAGCTGTAAAATCCTGTAAAAATGCTATTACCTTACTTATCCAGTGATAATATATGCCAGTGTGTGCTCCCTTTAAATTCTCTTTGTCCAATGTTTCTTTCTCTTCTCACCCAGAGCTCAGAAAAGAGTGAACAAGGACACATGGTTCTATGAGCCCAGAATTAGTCATTTTGTGCCATTTATTATTAAAATGAACAAATTTAGACAAAAATCCTCTTCCAGGATGATGAGTTTGGCGCATACAACCTGATCACTTTTAGATAATGATTTGTTTGCTTAAGAAGAGAGAAGTCCTCAGCCTTGATGAGAGCTGCGGCAGAGGCTTTTTGAAAAGAAACAAGCCATTAAGTGACAATACTGAATGTGGTAATTGGAGAGACAAATCAGTTCAATTCATTTACTATGAGGTTTTTTCACGTTTTTGACGACATACTATACTTTGAGGTTTTTTTCACATTATTGATGACATACTATACTATGACGCTTTTGATGACATACTATACAATGACGCCACCATGTAGTGGTGCATGGTCAACGCTCAAATTACAATTCTAAGCTGCCTTCACCTGTGACTTTAGATATTTTTCTTGGCCTACCACATCTTTCTTTCACAAGGACTGTTCCTGTGGCCTTCCATTTCCTGACTATATTTGTGACTGGAGAAGATGTAGAAAAACTCAGAAATATAGAAAAAGAAAACAAACGATGCACATGGCGTGATTGGCTACTCACGGTTCATACTAAGTTGTACGTTCTAGTTGTACTGTTTATAAACCAGAGACAGGGTATGAAGATAAAACTGTTCTCAAAAAAACAGAATCTCTCAAAATGGAAAAGTTAAACATTACAGAAATAAGAGGAAAGCTGAGCATATAAATACAGTACATGAAATAGTCGCAATAAATAATCAAAGTCTTATTGTCAGTTACAACTTACATCTGATCAGATGATGGACACTGTTCTTTACGGTTGACGATAGCACCCTTTGACCTGTCACTCTTGACAAACACACAGCTGGGTTCTGGTTCTTCCACTTTCCTCCTGAAAGACACAGATTATAATCTGCTTTGTGACCAGAACAAACCAGTTTCACTGCTGTTTTGTTCTGAACTATAAGATAAGTGTGTTTTCTTGAAGAAACAACATGTTTCATTAAGTACAGAGTGGATCAATGTGAAAACAACACAAGATAATAAAACCATCAGAGCTGCTTTATGTGTGTGTAGACTCTCAGCAGTGACATGATACGATGAAAAAAAAATTGTAAGTGAGGAAGATTAATGTTGTAAATAAACTCATTTAATAAACACGTGGATAAACAGCTGTATATGTAACTGTCAGTAACATAACGTTTGTGACGCGTTAACTCTTTGTAGCACAGGAGTGTTGATTTACTAAAAATATTGGGGTGATCACATGTATACACATAACTGAATCCGGGTCCAGGTCCTGGTCTTGGCCCTTGTCCAGGTTCATCCATGTTGCTGAATGAACCTTCACCTGTAGAGGAAACACAAATCATTAATATGCACATCAGCTGAAATCTTCCTTTACATCATTTCTGCTGTACAAATATCAGCTGTGATTGTCTCTTCTTCTCCGTTTCCTGTCAGTGTCAGTTAAATACAATCACACAGTATGCAGCAGAGAAAGCTGCCATCAGCTGCTGTGCTTCTATCAGTCCACTAGATGGCAGTGTCTCTGCAGTGTCTAACTTTACTTGATGAAACAAGCTGCAGTTGATTCTTTCACTCACAACACCTGGGCCCGAATTTATTTCACCTCAAAGCTCCAGTGACATCCAGTCATTTCACTGCCACGGAAAATCATCTGAACACATTCTGTCTGCAACACCTGCGCTTTCATGATGATAAACCATGAAAATGTATTATCAACTGGCTGAAAGAAATAGGTCTATACTGATATTACCTTTCAGTCTTTTTCTTTATCTGCCTTTCATCTGCATCTAGCCAGCGTTACTGCTGTGGTGGAAGGTGTCCACGTTAGCCTCAATATACCTTGAGAGCCAGGAGGCTGCCATTGATCTCCACAGTCTCCACCAAAGTGCTGAGGTCGTTGCCAGCCAAATCAACCAATGAAAATTGGCCGTGTAGCGAGGCAGCGCGATTATTGCATCACAGAACAATTTGGAGGATTGCGTAAGAAGCGGGACAATTGGTGTTTGCTGAGGTTTGGCCTGATGTTCTGGAAAAACACAAGAGAAGGAAAGACACATTTATGTGTTTACACACATATGTGTTTGAAATGAAAACATATTTTGTAGTTTAAAGTTTTCATTTTTAACTGCCATGTTAAGACTTCAACTAACTTTTAGTGCTCCTTTACTCAACAGTTCGACAAAGTCTCTGCTGTGAAATTGCAACACACAAACACGTTCCTGTCACAATGGTACCTGAGTGCACTGCCCATGTGTATCGTATTGATGACTTCCTCTGGACCGTGGACCTCCTCAAGGCCGACTACCTGCACCTGCAGCCGGTCATTCTCCAGAGCACAGAGCTTGGCCTTTTTTTGTTCAGCAGGTCATACACCTGTCCAAAAAGTAGTTTTCATGTCAAGAATAATGTAAAAAACGCAAATTTGTCAGATAAATATTCTAAACAAACATGTCCACAGAGTTAACAGAGGAAGGTTTTTATTACCTTCCCATTGTAAATCTCAAAGAAGCTGACGTAAGCAGAGAGATCCAGGCTACTATACCTCCTGTGGTCGAGTTAGGCCAAAACATCCTGGGCTGAAAGAGAGATTCAAACCAATACCAACGGTGTGAAATTTTCATTTCCCTCGTGAGGGAGGAAGAATTACACAAACACCATCAATTAATGTATCCCTGGATACATTAGCACTGACAACTCAATTCCACACAACAGACACTTACATGAGTTTTTCCATTTCCTGTCCTGTCCGTAGGCAAAGCATGTTGCCGTGCAACCTTCGAAAATGAACTGTACCGAACCGGCTGTGAATCTGGAGAAGAAGAAGAAGAAAAAAGGGTCAAAATTGCAGAAAAATTGTACCTAAATAATGTTCTGGCTGCACAGTTTCCATTTGAAAAGAAAAAGCTCAAAAACTAGAGCACAATCTGATCCTTATCATCCAGGAGGAAATTCTTAGTCGGAAAACACTGCTGCAAATGCAACCTTAAAAAAAAAATAAAAACAAACTTAGGTGTTTACTTGTGGACCAGGTCACTGGTGTGTTACAAACCCCGGCTCATAGGGAAGCAACACAAAAGGGTAGACCAAAAAAAAAAAAAAAAAAGATAGTTTCAATATGTTTATTATCTGATGTCTAGGGTCAGGAACAAAAGGGTGGGATAAGCAGCAACACCTGCTGCCTGGCACACAGCAGCAGAAGGAATGAGAGAGACTGAGGGCAGGAAGCCGGCCTTTGTAGACTGCTCACACCTGCAGGTAATCAGGAGCTCAGGTGAGTCTACCTTGAAACAAAAAAAGAAAGATCACCGCCACAACTGCAAGGCCTGTAACAGGTCTTGTTTTGGCTCATGGACCACCAGTGAACCTGTCCCAGGAACAGACACCACGTCGATCTGCTTCTTATTAATGTCTGGGTGACAAGAATGACAGCATTCGTGAAGAAAAACAAGACGGCTGACATTTTAGTGATAACGTTGCATATAGGAGATTCTTCTGTGTCTGCACAGAAGGCACATTGCTCTGTGTTTCTCCCCAGAATGCTTTCACTCATAGTATAAATGGGAGAAGGCCAAGTGAAAAAAAACATGGTTGATAATATGTCTGTGTGAGCACAGTGTTATATTACTCCAAATATACCTTGCTTGTTAAAAGGGCGCTTGCGAACACACACAAATCCTGTGGGATTCAACCTTATTGTCAGTTACAACTTACATCTGATCAGATGATGGACACTGTTCTTTACGGTTGACGATAGCACCCTTTGACCTGTCACTCTTGACAAACACACAGCTGGGTTCTGGTTCTTCCACTTTCCTCCTGAAAGACACAGATTATAATCTGCTTTGTGACCAGAACAAACCAGTTTCACTGCTGTTTTGTTCTGAACTATAAGATAAGTGTGTTTTCTTGAAGAAACAACATGTTTCATTAAGTACAGAGTGGATCAATGTGAAAACAACACAAGATAATAAAACCATCAGAGCTGCTTTATGTGTGTGTAGACTCTCAGCAGTGACATGATACGATGAAAAAAAAAAAAAAACTTGTAAGTGAAGAAGATTAATGTTGTAAATAAACTCATTTAATAAACACGTGGATAAACAGCTGTATAAATAACTGTCAGTAACATAACGTTTGTGACACGTTAACTCTTTGTAGCACAGGAGTGTTGATTTACTAAAAATATTGGGGTGATCACATGTATACACATAACTGAATCCGGGTCCAGGTCCTGGTCTTGGCCCTTGTCCAGGTTCATCCATGTTGCTGAATGAACCTTCACCTGTAGAGGAAACACAAATCATTAATATGCACATCAGCTGAAATCTTCCTTTACATCATTTCTGCTGTACAAATATCAGCTGTGATTGTCTCTTCTTCTCCGTTTCCTGTCAGTGTCAGTTAAATACAATCACACAGTATGCAGCAGAGAAAGCTGCCATCAGCTGCTGTGCTTCTATCAGTCCACTAGATGGCAGTGTCTCTGCAGTGTCTAACTTTACTTGATGAAACAAGCTGCAGTTGATTCTTTCACTCACAACACCTGGGCCCGAATTTATTTCACCTCAAAGCTCCAGTGACATCCAGTCATTTCACTGCCACGGAAAATCATCTGAACACATTCTGTCTGCAACACCTGCGCTCTCATGATGATAAACCATGAAAATGTATTATCAACTGGCTGAAAGAAATAGGTCTATACTGATATTACCTTTCAATCTTTTTCTTTATCTGCCTTTCATCTGCATCTAGCCAGCGTTACTGCTGTGGTGGAAGGTGTCCACGTTAGCCTCAATATACCTTGAGAGCCAGGAGGCTGCCATTGATCTCCACAGTCTCCACCAAAGTGCTGAGGTCGTTGCCAGCCAAATCAACCAATGAAAATTGGCCGTGTAGCGAGGCAGCAGCGATTATTGCATCACAGAACAATTTGGAGGATTGCGTAAGAGCGGGACAAGTTGGTGTTTGCTGAGGTTTGGCCTGATGTTTTGGAAAAACACAAGAGAAGGAAAGACACATTTATGTTACACATATGTGTTTGAAATGAAACAATAGTAGTTTAAAGTTTTCATTTTTAACTGCCATGTTAAAAGACTTCAACTAACTTTTAGTGCTCCTTTACTCAACAGTTCGACAAAGTCTCTGCTGTGAAATTGCAACACACAAAACGTTCCTGTCACAATGGTACCTGAGTGCACTGCCCATGTGTATCGAATTGATGACTTCCTCTGGACCGTGAACACGTGGACCTCCTCAAGGCCGACTACCTGCACCTGCAGAGCTGTCATTCTCCAGAGCACGGAGCTTGGCCTTTTTGTTCAGCAGGTCATACACCTGTCCAAAAAGTAGTTTTCATGTCAAGAATAATGTAAAAAATGCAAATTTGTCAGATAAATATTCTAAACAAACATGTCCATAGAGTTAACAGAGGAAGGTTTTTATTACCTTCCCATTGTAAATCTCAAAGAAGCTGACGTAAGCAGAGAGATCCAGGCTACTATACCTCCTGTGGTCGAGTTAGGCCAAAACATCCTGGGCTGAAAGAGAGATTCAAACCAATACCAACGGTGTGAAATTTTCATTTCCCTCTTGAGGGAGGAAGAATTACACAAACACCATCAATTAATGTATCCCTGGAATTGATCGATTTCTTTTTTTAAGACTATAATCCTTTCGGTGAACGTTGAGGTAGTATTAGAAACTTAAACACAGCACCCATCCAGGGTTTGTAAAACCATTCATTATTGCTTAACATTAAAACACACCAGATAGCAGATTTAAATCTCTTGTGTACTGTGAAATACAGTTATCTGCCACTGATTTGGTGAAAGCTTAAATGTATTAGACACATATTCAAGTCTCACACTCTAGTTTCAAGTTCTCATGTAAAGGCCACCTTTAACAAAATCCTGAATATTACGAAGCTTATAAAAAATAAACATGCAAGACAAATACCGTAAATTCGGGCTATAAGCCACTACTTTTTTTTTTTTCCACACTTTGAACACTGCGGCTTATACTACGGTGCGGCTTATTTTTTTTTTTTTTTTTTTTTTCCTTGGCGCCAAAAACATTTTGCCAAGTAACAGCTGACCAATAAAATTAACGAGTACTTGTTCAGAGGTCCAATGAAATTGCATGATAAATCAAGCGCACTTTCACAGCTATTGTAAATCAGTCATTTGTACTCACCCTCATCAATATGGAAAATACTAGAAGAAAAGCATATGATGCGGCTTTTAAGTTAAAGGCGATCACTCTAGAGGTTGAAGAAGGAAATCGACCCGCTATCAGTGACTCACTTCTTACAGCAATAAGAAGACACGATGAACGTCTTTGAGCTAATTTTTCATTTTACAACTTTGGAGACCTGCGGCTTTAAATCCGGTGCGGCTTGTACAAGTACAAAATTGATTTTCTTTCTAAAAATTGGAGCATGCGGTTTTTTAATCAGGTGCGCTCTGTAGTCCGGAATTTACGGTACAAATATGGATGAATCCAGGGAAATGAATGAATGCCTCAAACTTATCTTACCTCTGATTACCACTTCTGTGAAAATCCAGAGATCTTACCTGCCAAGGCATAAATCCCTTTGGAAAATGTTCTGCTGCTTTCCAGAAAAACCACCTCCCATTGTCTAGTGAGAGGAAAAATAAGTTAACTTAAATAAACACATTATTTTCTTCATGCAAAGCACTGACAACTCAGCTCCACACAACAGACACTTACATGAGTTTTTCCATTTGCTGTCTGTCCGTAGGCAAAGCATGTTGCCGTGCAACCTTCGAAAATGGACTGTACCAAAGGTTCGGTTCTGAATCTGGAGAAGAAGAAGAAAAAAAGGGTCAAAATTGCAGAAAAATTGCACCTAAATAATGTTCTGGCTGCACAGTTTCCATTTGAAAAGAAAAAGCTCAAAAACTAGAGCACAATCTGATCCTTATCATCCAGGAGGAAATTCTTAGTCGGAAAACACTGCTGCAAATGCAACCTAAAAAAAAAAAAATAAAAACAAAACTACTGTGTACTTGTGGACCAGGTCACTGGTGTGTTACAAACCCCGGCTCATAGGGAAGCAACACAAAAGGGTAGACCAAAAAAAAAGATAGTTTCAATATGTTTATTATCTGATGTCTAGGGTCAGAAACATAAGGGTGGGATAAGCAGCAAAACCTGCTGCCTGGCACACAGCAGCGCGAGGAATGAGAAAGACTGAGGGCGGTAGGCCGGCCTTTGTAGACTGCTCACACCTGCAGGTAATCAGTAGCTCAGGTGAGTCTAGCTGGAAACAAAAAAAGAAAGAGATCACCACCACAACTGCAAGGCCTGTAACAGGCCTGTCCCAGGAACAGACACCACATCGATCTGCTTCTTATTAATCTCTGGATGACACAAGAATGACAGCGTTTGTGAAGAAAAAACAGGATGGCTGACATTTTAGTGATGACGTTGCATATAGGAGATTCTTCGGTGTCTGCACAGAAGGCACAGGGCTCTGTGTTTCTCCCCAGAATGCTTTCACTCATAGTATAAATGGGAGAGGGCCAAGTGAAAAAACATGGTTGGTATTATGTCTGTGTGAGCACAGTGTTATATTACTCCAAATATACCTTGCTTGTTAAGGGGCCGCTTGCGAACACACACACAAATCCTGTGGGATTCAACCTGTAAAAAAAAAATAAAAATAAAAAAACTAGACAATTCCCCTGTGGGGAATCGCGAGAGTGGGGCTGTGCGCTGTAGCAGTTGCTATTGCAGAAGTTCTGTACTGTGTGAATGTGAGTTGCTATGATGCTAATGGAAAAGTTGAATTCCATTTTGATAATTTGGACTTGTAACTACAATTCACAGTTTGAATGGTGTGTCTAGGAGAATGTATGCCAGAGGTATTGGTGTTTGAAAAAGAAAGCTTCATTTTTTTTTTCACCCAGTCCCATTTGTTGTCAATGGAAAATGAGGACTGCCAGTGCTATGCTACAATGTATTCATTTCACCACCTAGCATCTTCATCTGTGGTCTTTGTTACAAACTAAAACTAAACTTGCAACATAATTAATAATTCAACAGCCATACACTGACACTTTGTAACAGATGTTTATTTTTCTCCAAAACAAAAAACAAAAAACAGAGTAGGTTTCTTCCTGGAGGTCTTCATCCAGTCAGAGAGTTGTTGTTCTTCCTAAAATATTAAAAACATTATTCATTTAGTCAGGTGGGTTGAAAGTGTTCCCTAAGTGCTTTCACACACACACACACACACACACCTAAATTGACAGTATAATCATTTAAAATATAATGTTAAATGTCCCTTACTTCTCTGCTGCTGGGTTGTTTGCTGGTTGTTAGCTGGAGAGATCTACTGCAGTCCTGTGGAGGTCTTTCTCACTGGAAAGGCAATGACATCATCATTTAGTCAAATCACTCAATGCAAGTGAATCACTTTTAAAAAAAAAAAAAAAAAAATAAAAAATACCTACTTTGTGATGCACCTGGTCGACATGCAGCTCAGTCTGCATCTTAGCTGGACATTCAGCTTCCTCTCTGACACTCCTACACTACATCAGCTAAGATATCTTAGCTAATGTAGTGTAGGAGTGTCGGGTTGATGTCAAAACATTAGCTAGACTTAGCTTCACTAATACAGACAACCCAGCAGAAAAAAAAATACAATAATAAAAAAAAAAAAAAATACATTAAAAAAAAAAAAAACCTGATGAAATTACACATAACTTATGTAAGCTTAGCTAAGTTAATGTAATTACTTACATTAACTTAGCTATTACATTGCCGCTTACATTACATCTTACACATGCTGTTCTCATCATCTAAATAGATGAGGAGAAGAACATGAGTTAAGATGTTACAACAACAACGTTATATATATAATTTTGTAATATATAATTACAAAATTATTAATTGCAATACATTATACACATGGGCCCAGCAGTCATTCTTATCATCTCAAGAGATGATAAGGACATGAGAAAATATTGCTGACCCCATTCTAAATAAATAAATACAAAGATAAATAAAATACAATGATAACTTATGTAAGCTTAGCTAAGTTAATGTAATGACTTACATTAACTTAGCTATTACATTGCAGCTTACATTAGATTTTACACATGCTGTTCTCATCATCTAAATAGATGAGGAGAAGAACATGAGTTAAGAGTTACAAGTCATTCTTATCATTGTAATATATAATTAGAAAATTATTAATTGACAATACATTAAAATATTCATTCTTATCATCTCAAGAGATGATAAGGACATGAGAAAATATTGCTGACCCTATTCTAAATAAATAAATACACAGATAAATAAAATACATACGAAGATTACATTTAAATACATTTACACAATAAGATCAAACTATTTCCAGCCAAGACATGTCAATCTAACAACATACATATGAAAAACAATTACATAAAACTAAACACACTAAAAGAATAAACAAGACTAAAACCTGACATAAATGACATCATAATTAGCTACTTGTTAACATGTGTTGGCTGGAGAGGCTTAGTCAGTCAAAATACAATACACTGGATTGTGGTAACTGTAATATGTTTGGAGAACACCTGATTGAAGACATTTATCAGGATGTGAAATATAAATGTGATCAATCAGTGTGTTCTTCTCACTGGTGGACTCTGTAATTAATTGAGTGTAACCTCTGGACTGAAACAAATCTTTGATACTTTTTTTTCCTTTTGAAAGGAGATCCTCATTAAAGTCGCCACAAACAATGACGGGCTGGTGATTTAACATGTCCAATGAGTCCAAGAGGTGTTTCAAATTTTGGAGAAAGATTCCCAATTGAAAATTTGGCGGTTTATACACAGTTGCTATTAGCACTTTGACTGGAGCCTCAATTTTCACGACAACAAACTCCAAATCAGTGACCTGTTGCATGTACCTGCGAGGCTCTGCTTGAACATTGTCTCTACAGTACACTGCAACTCCACCTCCATTTTTTTGGCCATGTCCACACAGCTGTTACAGCTGTCTTCTAACAGCTGTGTGAACATGGTGTACCCCTCAATTGAAAAAAATTTCGCCTACAGAAGACCCGACAAATGTGTCTCTGTGAGGCAAAGCACATCTGCTCGTTGGAGCTCGTGATGTGCTCTCAGGTCCACCATGTGACATGGCAGACCCTGTGTGTTGTGGTGGACAATTGTCAGAACTTTTGGAGTTTGTTGTACATATTGAAAAAACTTAACAATGGTCTACAGCTCTGGAAAGAGGCTTGATCCATACTTTCCAGAGCTGTCTTGATCTCAGGGTCAGCGTAATTTTTTTTTTTCTCATCAAAGTCAAGGATGGAGAGACCTTGAAGTGAGGTTGTGCGGCTGAGTGCGACGTACGCCATACCAGGTTCGAAAACGCGCTTCAGACACACAACCGCCGACGGCATGGTCATACCTTGAACTTTGTGGGGCCGTACAGGCAAAAGCCAATTTCATGGGGAACTGCCGCCGAATAACCCCTTTCTTGTTACTTAGGTTCTCCTCAGATCTTTCGATGTACACTGAATTATCTGAGGGACCTAAGAGTTTTTGGCGGCATCTCTGTCCTGCTGTAGGATTGTCCAGCAGGAGTCCAATCATCTTTACGCCTTCTGGTTCTCGAATTACAATGTTAGAAATGGTTCCAAATGTACCGTTCACAAGCCCATCTTCCACATCTAAATTTCGGATCAACATAACGCGCACTCCGAGAGCAGCCATTATGTTGTCGGGCAAATCTCGCTTGTGTCCTTTAATTTCCCCAGACACAAACGTCATGCAGCCAGTTGTGGGGTTTTTCTAAAATCTCTAGCTGCAATGTCAATCGCATCCTTGTGGAAGGCAGTTATGATGTCGGCGTTGTGACGGTCTACTTCTTTGTTTGTGGCGTAGATGTGTAGACTCAGTGCTGGGCAATGCTCAGTATCAGCCACTGCCTGTGTAAGTAAGACTCTGTCTTCATCTAACAAAGGATCTTGCTTTTGTTTCACCCTGAGACGGTTCAGGAGTTCGGCAAAAGCTCGATCGTCTTTCTGTCGCATGATCTCTGTCAGGATGACCATTTTGAAGTGATCCTTCCAGAGATCAAACTCAGTCTCCTCGTACACACACAGTGGCTTGGCTTTACCTAGGGGCGGCAGTTGATAAAAATCACCCACAGCGAGGACAGACATGCCTCCAAAGCGGCTTTCGATTACCCCTGATCTGCTGAAATCGCCAATGCACGTAGGCAAATAGCTCTTTAGAGACCATGGATATCTCATCGATGATGAGAATCTCAGCGTTTGACAGTGCTGCTCTGACTTCGTCGAGTGCATTGCCAAGACCTTGATAAGGTGGCTTCAAGGACCTTGGTAATTTTAGAATGGAGTGCAACGTGTTGCCAGATATGTTAAATGCTGCTGTACCTGTGAACGCGGTCAGCAGCACTGCGGGTTGGGACATGTCTGCGTGGTCCCGAAATCTCGGGAGCTCACGCAGAATCCTCGTTGCCTCCTGGTGAATGCACTTGATCACGTGTGATTTGCCACATCCAGCCCCTCCCGACAGGAAGTAATGAAATGGTTCTGGATCGTGGCCCCAGACTAGTTCAAAGCACCACTGTCGAACACTGTAGAAAAGCGGAAGCCTGAGTTTCGTTCAGACTTTGGTACATTTTCCTAACAAAGTCTGGACTCAACTCTGGAGCGTCTATTCTAGGCACAGCGCCCCCCTATCCTTTTTAGAGCCAAATTCTGGGACATCGTCATTGTTTTGGTCCTGATCTACAGGTTCACACTCAGCCAGGCACTCCAGCCGGTCCACTTCAATTTCGGGCGCAAAAAGAGTTCCACGCATTCACGAGAGGCCCCACACACACCTGAAGCTGTTGTAACGCAGCGTCTATGTTTTTACCTTGGCCCTCGTAAATTTTTTTGTTGCGCCCCACTATTTCCTCTACTCTCACACCCCACTTCTCGCTACACTTATAAAACTGTTCATAAGTGGGGTGAGCTTTATCTCTCAGATCGGCGCGGCCGGATCGATGCGGGAGATAAAGTTTCAGCAATCTTCTATAAAACTTCTCTGGTGTTTTCTTCTCAGAGAAGCGAGTAAATCTAATGATTGCTGGTTTTCCTACGGTTCTCTTTTGAATAAAACCATGATTGTTTAACAATGAAATGGCTCTTTGGCTTTCCGTTTGCTGGCCATAAAGCACCCTGTACTCTGATGCAAACTCGGCCAGACACATACGTTCAAACTCTCGCGTGAGAGGTCTATTGAGGTATTTTTCAGGCAACCCCGACATCCACACGTCTTCTGATCCGGGTTCCATTCTTTCCAGTCTACCCATGGGGTGACTCATTTTCAGACCGTCCTCGTCGGTCTGAATAAACACCACGGATCTGGAGCACTTTTTGAGGCGCAAGCTGCAGGTACGGGCTACGGCCTCTTGAGCGCTGACCTCTCTGTGTTTAGAGTAGGCCTGCATAATTTGTTTCATTTCGTCGCGCTCGTTAACGTTAGACGTCTTTACATTTTTGATGACGTTCTTAAGGAATTCTGTCATCTCGTGCTTCGGTTTCGCTACATACGACATCATGTACATGATGCAGCTGTAGTCGTCTATGACGTACTGGATGTCCATGTTTGCGTTCCACGCTCTAATCAAATCAGGATTGTAGGCATTAACCCAACAATCATTTGGATGGCGCCTCAGCATCACGACATGGTTGTTTGCCAGGCAGTGCACGGCGGAGAAATATTCGTCATAAGTTAAGTTGCACTGGCAAAGCAAGTCTGTCAAACTGCTGAACGAAGCGCCTGGATCCATAAGCAGATCTCTAAGTGGTTGGAGCTTTTGTTTAGCCAATTTTTGTTTTTTAGCGAGGGCCTTTTTCTGCTCCGCTATTTGCGCGTCGAAGTCTGCATCATCTTGATCTTCTCTTTGGCAGTAATTAATAACGGGGGGCCTGGTGATTAATGTTTTATCAATTGGTAATTTTGGAAAGCCGAACCTGCAGGCAACATTTCCCTTCTTACAGGACTTTGAATGTTTCCTGCTGTGCACCTGAACCTCTGACACTATTTTGTGGAGTTCCGGATCTGTGTCAGGGTCGGGCATTTTGCAACTAATATATCGATCTATAAATTCAGCAACTTGCTCATCAAAGGCGTCTTCAAATTTAGGTGAATTTTTATCCAAATTAGCATGTGAATGTGCGGGCTTCCCCTGGCTTGGAACTCAACACGATAAAAATAATCTTCTACTTCACCGATCGGTTGTGAAGGAGAGAGAATCAGGTTAAATCATGAGAGCATCGACTCTCTTTTCAAACATGCGCATTACTGTGATGGGGTTACTTCTCAGAATGTCGCATTTTGTTTTCCAATCTAAATCAGAAAAGAGCCCTTGTTCGCCCTGCTGAGCTTTGATGACCTCTATGACCTCAGGCCATCTCATCTCAGCAGCGGAGAACGTGGCAAAAAAATGTTGGTTTGCCAATTTGACGAACCATCGCGTGGACATCTTTAAGTGTTTTATTCCAATACGCTGGAGTGCCTCTAAGGGGCTGCATGAACCTGGTGGCATCTTGGCTCATAATGAGCCGTTCTACCTCATTCCTTTCCTGGAGCATGAGATTGTTAATGCTACGGCCGTCTCTGGTTTTCGACTTTCCTTTGCGCATTTGTATAGACATGCTGTTCACTGCCAGGTGAGTCTCTGTAACAAACTGCGCAAAGAAAAGATAAGTCTGGTCACTTGCAAAACGCGGATCTGCAGCAAAGAGCCTCGAATTAAAATAGAGGCTCGGGGACAGGGAGACGCTTCTAGTTTCATCTAATGTGTTCTCTCCTGTCGGAAATTGCACAGGAAAAGCCATGGCCTCTAACCTAGGTATGGTAAAAAAAACCAACCGGTTTGTTGCCTTGCGCGGGTGCAACACTAAATACTCCGTCGCCATATGAAAGGATTTCCTGTGCAATGTCGGGGGGCTGCATGCAAGTGTCCAGGGAGAGGCCTGGTCTCAGCTCCTCCTGTTCTTCCTCAGCAACCTTTGGCTGCTCAGGAAGAACCTCTGACGGTCCCGGCTCATTTTGGCTTTTAAAAATTTCTTCCAAATCTATGTTTCTATCTTCCTCAGGCATGCTGGACTGTTCATGCCTGGGCTCCTCTTCCTCGAGCAGACAGTCAAAAGTGGCAGTCTCATCAATAAACACGTCCTTATATTCCAAATGTATTTCTTTTAATTTAGTAAGGCCAGCTAGCACGTTTCTCATATTAACATTGTAAAAGTGCTGGTAACCTTTGTATTTGATGTGCCTTTTTAATTTTACTTGAAGCAGCTGCGCTTCAGCTCTGGGCCTTGGGAGACTGTTGACTGTCGCTTCCACCTCTGATGGAACGCACACAACAGCTCCGTGGACTGCTCTCTGTTGGCCTTTTGGCAGAGCGACAATTTTTGCAAATGGCAGGATTTTTGCAATCAGCTGCCTCTCAAGCACATTAAGTACGGCCAATTCTGGGGGGGATGGGCGCTAACTCCAAATTGTTTAAGACTGCGATGGGTGGCATGCGTCCTCTGCTAAGGTGGCTGTCGCAGGTGTAGCATATCCACTCATGCAGTCTCTCTTGTGGCACAGAGCAGGGGGGTAGAGCAGTCATTGTCACAAAAGTGAACATAGTTTCCTGTCAAGCATGCTGCTGCCATTTTTATGTTTTTACTATATTTTTGTCTCTTGCATGCTTTGACCTGATTAGGAAACATGGCTCTGTTACAAACTGTACAAATGTATGTGGGTCCATGTCTAATGGACTCACGAAAGGCAGCTATGGCTGCTTCCATCACTGGATCAATCAGGGGCTGGGGGCGGGGGGGCACAATTTGTCTGTACTTTCTCCTGATTCTAAGCGCTCTCTGCATCTTGTAAAATATGCTAAAGGCAGCATTTGTGGCCAATTTGGTTCCTCTCCGCTGGCTACGACGTTGGTTACAACGACGTCTATAGTCCGGATCGTTGTGATATCTAATATTAGGAATCTCTTTTGCTTTTTGCCTGTAGCTTTGATCCGTGTTGTACTTCTGAGACATGCCCTTTTTCTGTCTGCTCCTAAACACTGGATCTAAACTGTATTTATCTGTTAAATATTTTTTTTGTCTGCTTCTAAACTCTAGATCTAAACTGTATCTATCACTTAAATATTTCTTTTGTCTGCTCCGGAATGTGGCATCTTCCTGGTATTTTCTTCTAAAGTCTTCCTTCTTTTTACTTTGAACTTTTGCGTAATATTTTTTGCATGTTAATAATCGTTTCTTACTTTTACATTGTGCATATCTTTTTTTCTCTGATTGAAGTTTTTTTCTCCTAAATTCCGGACTGCAGACATACCTAATTTTTTCCGATTGGCTTTTATTTGTTTTTGCTTCACCAGATGTTGATGCATGCTGGTCTTTATGGGCCTTCCGCATTGTTTTGTGTCGCCGTTGCTTAGGCAGCTTTACGAAATTTTCATTTGCTGCCTGCTCCAGAGCCGTCTCCAGAGCCGTCTTAAGAAAATGCTCTGCTGCTGGGGATGCAGGAGTCGTCTTAAGGACGTGCTCTGCTGCTGGTGCAGGAGCCGTCTTAGGGACGTGCTCTGCTGCTGGGGATACAGATGCCGTCTTAAGGACGTGCTCTGCTGCTGGTGGGACAGCTGTCCTGGATACATTGTCTGCCAGTGATGCCTGAGGGTGTTCTCTGGAAACAATGGCTTCAAATGACACCAGCACAAACTCATACGTTGCAGAAGGTCCGCGATTTGCGAAGAGTTTGTGCAGGTGTTCAGCCAAGTCACTGATTTCAGAGAAAGTCCTCATAATTGCAGTTCCATGGGGGTGAGGTAAGCCCACCGCGTTTCTTGAGTGTGAATCAAACACACCGTACCTGCCTGATTGGTCACGGAAAACTGCAATGCATTCTGGACTTACAATGACTAAACTCAGATTAACATCAGCTGACAGACACTCTAACTGTGTGGCCAGGGGCAGATACCAATCCTGGCTGCCACTGGCTTCCACTAGTCCACACCTGATTTCAGGCATGTGGACGTTATACATACCTGTGTCTGTCACGACCTGTTATTGATTATTACTATTATTAATAGTTAATTAGTTAATTTCAGCTCCAGAGGATCATAAATTTCACATGTGAAAATTTCAGTTCAAAGTAAACCACACTCTCCCTCATTCAAGCACTTTATTAAACCCACGATAAACCCAAATGTAAATGTCCTGACCTCTTTAGCAGATGAACTGGAGGTGGAGAGTCCATCGTCGATGATCCACGGCCAGGAAGTCGACGAGGGAAATGGTGTCTGGGCAGTCTGTTATAAATCATAACACTAATTAATATTTAGACATGAGGAAACACAAAGCATTAAGTTGATATGAAAAAAGTTTTCCAAATTTATTTCAATTACTCACTGACATTTGTGAACTGCAGAGAAAGATAATTCTATCAGAGATGTTAAATGAACCAGTTTAATGTAATTACAGCTGATTTTACAGTAAACAGCCTGTGTGTGTCAATTGCGGAGTAAATACCTTAGCTGGGCGAGGAGAGTGACGGGCCACAGCTTTAATGGTCCGGGATGGTCCAGCCGGGGAAGGGGTCTTCAGCCTGGCCAACTGAGAACAAATAATAACAACAATTCAGTAAAACGAAGACTTTAAGGACATTATTAACTTTATTCAATAGGAATAATATTTACCTTCGCAACCGGTGAACAGCAGGGTGTCTCCGGATCACCCAAACTGCAGGACAACCTGACTGGCGGGGAGTCAACCAGCTGTTGACACATGAGAACAAACATGTTAAACTTCACACGTCTCAGTGAACACACTGTTCGTTCTGTGTGAGATTGTGTCTGTTGTGACAGAGAGTAACATACGTTGGTCACTGAAGTTTGGGTGCAGGGGGGTGGTCCATCCGTGGTCCTGGACCGGGGAACCGGGCTGGGGGGGGCGTCGTCCTCCAGTCTCTGTGACAGCCTGGCTGGAGGGGATCCAACCAGCTGTTGACACATAAGAACAAATATATCAAAATTCAGACAGTCTAGTTATGTCTCCATGAAAACATTGTGTCAACTGTAAACACTGACTGTGTGTCAGTTGTGTAACATACGTTGTTCACAGGAGACTGGGGGGGGCGTCTCTCCGTGGTCCTACGACGCCTGGCTGCCGCTGGGGAGGCCACCTGCACCGACAAATAAAACATAGCACCAGTAACTGTAGGGACCAAGAAGAAACTTTGTAATACAGCCGAAAAGAGGCGTTAGACAATTTACCTTCTTGCGTGCAGGAGGAGACTTGCAGTCCACCACGCCAGACAGCTGAGAAGGAGACACCTCCTCCATAGCACGAAGGATCGTGCCACTGAACCACACTGGGTTCAGAGGGAGGAAGGACTCCTTCTCCTGTGAAAGACAAAAAAACAAAGAGACACGTGAATATTTGTCTGGTCAAATACACAAACTTTAAATACTAACCAGTTAACTTATTGTTAAAAAATTAAAAGTAACTCACCTGCTGCTGAGCCACGCTGGCCTGATCAGGATCCTGCGACTGGGAGAGTTTACATCACATATTTCATTAAATAGGTACTTTTTAATTACGACTGTGAACCCGTTCGTTCACCAAAATGTACTGTGAAGTTCACCAAAAACAGAAACACATGTAAACACACATAATAATATAATAAAAAAAAAACTTTACTAACCTTGCTGCTCTGACCAACGACCTTCCACTGGAAGGGGTCAGGAGACAGAGGAGCACGTACCTCTCCCTTCACAACCAGCTTAGGAGAAACCTTCCTAAGCGGCTGTGAAGAGAGAGGAGACACCGGGGGAGGTGGAGGTGGTGGTGTCTCCAGGAACTGCTCCGTGGCCGTCCACAGCAGCTGGGTGAGGATGCCCATCCCCTCACGGTCGCTCAGGTGAACCTGCAGACATGACAATACAAATCCATTTACAGACAAAGTTCATCTATAAAAAAGAAACTCGTGTTGACTGTTTCATATCAGCACAAGAAATTGTAGAAAATTAGACTTTTTCAGTCACACATAGATATTCTACTTACGCCGTCTCTGCTCCACAGGTCCAAGCGCGTAAGGGGGAAGTGCTCCGCAACAGAGAAGTACCTCACACCTAAAAAGATAAAAAAGAAAAGAATAAGTCATTACAACATCCACATGACTCCATTATGACTTGTACATTACTATATCTTTACAGACATTTTTAAGTACATTTCTTTTTCTTGTTTTTATTGACATGATATTTTTTTACACACCCATACGAGCCGTCACGCGGTGGTACTCTTGGCGCAGGAGGACCTGGTACGCCTCATCCTCCTGCAGACGGGGGAGTCCAGCACAAACACCTGTAGAAAACAAACATGTTTGTTAAAAATTGACATTTTCATTCATAGTCACACGTTACGATACATACACATTATTTTCAAGAGCTCATACGTTTAATCTTATTAGAGAAGTCAAAGTACTTCTAGTGTTGTTAAACTACTACAAATACAAGACAAGCGAGACATCAAAATAAAACGTACCTCCGGCCAGCGGCTCCTCACAGCAGTGAGGAAACTAGCGTAATCCACGGCTGCCTCCTCGATGGTCCTGCTGGCCGTCAGGTTGTTGCTAGGGGCAAGAACACAAACAGCATCAGGGGAGCGAGGAACATTGGCATGTAGGACCTCAGTCCGCAGCTGAGCGGCGTGGGCCCCGGGGGTCGACATGACACCAAAAGAAAACTTCCCTTCTGGCATCACGGCGAAACCGTCCGCGATGGACCGGAGGTGGGAGTCCCCGACAATCAGAACGAACTGCAACAACAAAGAAAATTTCTTTAGCATGAAAATCATTAATCCCTCTTAAGATCAATTACTTTCTTCGTAAATTGGACAATAATGGCACCTTCTTGTCAGGAGACTCCGGTGGGATGACCAACTTGTGGCTCCGTCCAGTGAGCTTCGAAGTTGGCCACTGCAGCACCCGATGGCGGAACCCGGTTCCGCGGCCTGTTTAGTAAAAAACAAAACAAATAATGATATTATTTGATTAAAAAAAACAAACCAGGAAAAGTCAACAATTTCTTGTTTGTATGAGTAAAACAGTACAGAAAAGAAAACCACTTTAAAAAAGCTTAATATTGATGATTGAATTAGTTTATTGATCATTTAGAGATAAAACAGGTGGATACTCACGTGCACGAACTTCAGCGCGCACATCACCCGGGCTCCAGAAAGGCTTGGCTGGGGGTGAAGATCCAACCACCTGTTGACACATAAAATAATAATAACATGCATAAGCATAAGATAAAGACAGACAAGTTTAAACAAAATATAATAAAAATTTTAAGACGGAATACAAACATTACAAATACATTAAACCTCAGAGACAATGTCTCATTATTGTGTGTGTGTGTGTGTGTGTCAGGTAGAACATACGTTGCTGACTGGAGCTCGGGAGCAGGGGGGGTGGGTCTCCCTGGTCCTTGACCCTGCGGAAGGCTCCTCTCCAGCCGGGGGGGAAACCGTCTGATGAAACATTAACACCAAAGACATGGCAGACATAATGAACTCAGCAGTTAAAAAGAAAGCAATTGATGTGACATTTCTACAGCTATTTTCATGCAGACAGTTGTGACACAGAAGCTTATCTACTGTGTAAATACCTTCAGGGGGAAAGTGACTGGCGTCGGCTCCTCCAGGTTGAGCTTCTTCCATCGGAGCCTCGCTGCCTCGGACCTCTTTCCTCTCCGCGGCATCCTGCTGGACAGAAGACAAAAAAACACCTCTTCCAAAATGAATTGGTTAACTAACCTACACCTAATCTAACTACTTAAAGTAAATTAATCTAATCTAAAATAACCTAATGTAATATTATATATAAAAAGTGAGAAAAGCTATGATGACAGAAAAGAAGATAAAAGATTTAGAGTGGAAGATAGAGTGATGTGGTGATGGTGTGTATGTGTGTGTGTGTGTGTGTGTAAACAAACTGCTCCGGGAGTCTTGAGGGTGATGACTTGAGGGCGATGAATCTCAAAGATGATGATCAAAACCTTCAATCACAATCAAAGAGAACCTGCAATAACAATAAAAATGTCTCTCTGTTATTTTGAGTCAGTGTAAGCAACAAGCCAACACCATAACAGACATGTTAAACATGTTTACTTTTTGTAAAGTGTGTTTGTGAGCAGAGCAGAGCCTGCTGACTTTTACTGATAAACTTTTTTTTACTCCTCGACAAAGAATCACATTAACACTATAAATATACCACAAGTAAAGTAATACTACTAAACGTTCAAGATTTTATCAGCAAAACATACATTAAATGTACATTAATTACTAAGTCAAAGACTTTTATATATTACATTTAGTTAGAATATCTCCATACAGACATTTAATCAGTTTATCGCAAACAATCAAACAAACACAAGATGTAATGTGGTTTTCTCCAGGACAGAAGGAGAATATAATACTGTAATTTGAAAAGATAGATAAATATAGAGCTTTCAGCTTTAATCTTGTTTAGAAACACACCAACAGTTAAAAAAATTCTACCCTAAAATCATGAGTCATGTCTGTCTTCCATCGTCTGAATTTGGATTAAGATTTCAGTACAGTTCAGGCTGTGAGCGTTCGTCTAAAAGCAGTTAACGTCGTTAGTTTTTCATGACCAAAAAGCAGTTAAGCTCCGTCTAAAGGCAGTTAGCATCATTGGCTTTTCATGACCATGACCAAAATAAAGGCAGTTAGCATCATTGGCAGTTTTTCATGACCACAATGGCGCGGCGGTTCGCGCCGTTAGCTTAGCTCCGTCTAAAGGCAGTTAGCATCATTGGCTTTTCATGACCAAAATGGCGGCGGTTCGCGCGTTAGTTAGCTTAGCTCCGTCTAAAGGCAGTTAGCATCATTGGCTTTTTCATGACCACAATGGCGGCGGTTCGCGCCGTTAAGCTTAGCTCCGTCTAAAGGCAGTTAGCATCATTGGCTTTTCATGACCAAAATGGCGGCGGTTCGCGCCGTTAGCAACTCGTCTAAAGGCAGTTAGCATCATTGGCTTTTCATGACCAAAATGGCGGCGGTTCGCGCGCCGTTAGCAACTCCGTCTAAAGGCAGTTAGCATCATTGGCTTTTCATGACCACAATGGCGGCGGTTCGCGCCCGTTAGCTTAACTCCGTCTAAAAGCAATTAGCATCGTTAGCTTTTTAGCTCGTTTTAATGTTCTGTATAGAAACAAACAAACTGTAAAATCACCGGAGAGTAATATCTAGCTTCAATAATCTAACTTTTGTTGAGGATGTATTCATATTACCACAGTTAGCGCTGTTACCTTTTGACTTGGCTCAATGTTTTTATATAGAAATAGCAGAGTCACTGTGTTAGCTTTGACCGGAATATAGAAATATTCTTTTATATAAACACACCAACCATAAATAATTAAACATATTTCGGAATAACGACAGTACAATATCTAGTTTCAATTATTTCACTTTTCTTTTAAAATTTACAATTTCAGCATGCTAATATCTGTTAGCTAAATAGAAATAAAACGTACTCTTACCTATGATGGGATCAAAGGGGAGGAGCAGACACAGACGAGGGTCTTTAAATCCACGCAAGGAGACGCACACACAAATGTCCAATCAGAGTCCTCCTGTAAATGTGTCATCTGTATCCAAGGCTATTGTCAAATCAAACGGCTGATTAATTCGCGGGCTACATGATCACGTGAGAGACACACAGGCACACAGATAAGCACGTGCACAATCTAACAATCTCTCTCTCTCAGACAGACACAGGTTAGAGCTCTATGCTTATCTCTACTGCAGTGATCACAGAACAAAAGTTTTATTATTATTATATTATTTTCATTTTCATCATTATTATTCATCATTATTTTCATCTCATCATTTATACACATGTACATATATACATGTAAAAACATGTATATGTGTACACACACACACATATATTTTATATAAAATTATGAAATAATGATGATGATGAAAAAGTAAAATTTCTGTTCTATGATGATACTATGATCATAGAACGGGGAAATGATAAGATATGATAGGATTTATTCGCAATTAGCGTTGCGATTAATTACTTTTTCATCTCATGTTAGTGAAAGGAAGGAAAGATGATTGGTGACGCTAGTCACCAATCATCAGATGAGATGAAAAAGGAAGGACTGGCATCATGAATAATTCCTCCTTATTCACAGACTATGTCATGAAAAATTTGGTTTTGGATAAGAAAGTAATAGACTGGCCAAGACGGACGTTTTGATATATCATTTGTCTATGTGTGATCAACTGTCATGAAGTTATTAATGTTCAAAGTAGCTGCTGAAGCAGCTGCTTCACAACGACAAACGCACAAACACACACGCGCACGCGCACCTGCTGCCTAACTACCACTGGTTGCCTTGGAGACAGTGCTTCACAGGTGCTTGAGAGACAGCAAAAGATCAGAAAAGACAATGAAAACAGCACCTGAATGATTGGCGACCTTCCTATGATTGGTGAAATGACTGATGGTGAAATGATTGGCGACTATCGTCGCCAATCATTTCATCAATTATCATATGAGAAAAGGAAGGAGGAAAGGAAGGAGGGAAATGATTGGCGACTATTGTCGCCAATCATTTCATTATACTAAGAAAAGAAAGAAAGTAAGGGAAGGAAGGATGATTGGTGAAATGATTGGCGTCACATGAGGGAAATGATCAGATGAGATGAAAAAAAGCAATTATTTGCAACTAGCGTCGCGAATATTTCCTCCTCATTCGCAAATTATGTCATGAAAAATTTGAGTTTGGATAAAAAAAAGTAAGTCTCGCCAAGACGCACGTTTTGATATATCATTTGTCTATGTGTGATCAACTGTCATGAAGTTATTCATGTTCAAAGTGAAGCAGCTACTTCACTAAGGACACACATAGAAACTCACACGCACTTGCTCCCTAACTGACACCGGTTACCGTGGTGACGGTGCTTCACAGGTGCCTGAGAGGCGGCAAACGATCAGAGAAAACGCTCAAATCAACACCTCGAACTACTGCGATTTTTTCAAAAAGTAACGCAGATATCCAAAAAAAATTTTCAGATTTGCAGCTACAAGGCTTTCGTGAACACGTAGATGTGTTTTTTTTTTCGTCCTAGTGTCAAAAATGTGGACATTAGAGCGAGTTTAACACAGCTCACATTTCTGATTTTCTGCTTGAAAGCTTGGCTGGATTTACATGAGATCCAATGGAGCCCTTGGTCCAACCACTTTTCACTTCTAGGCTTCCCATTCATAAACTGTAAAAGTTATCGTTTCGGTAGACACATTGTGGGAATCAGGACGAGTGTGACTACAATTTTGGAGAATATTATATGTGTAGAGTGAAATTTGAGGCCTTGAGCACAGTTTTAGTGAGAAATTTAGTGAATATTTTTTCACCCTCTGTCCACTCTAGGTCCAGTGTCTGCCACTCTAGTGCGAACATTCCGACCACATACACACCCATTGTAAAGTCTGAATTTTCTTCAAAATTGATCATAGTGAACAATCTTTGACTGATCAATAAGTATTCAACCTAGCAAAAAGTTGAATACAACATCCACACACGAGGCTTTTGTCTACATTTGACAGTTGGAATGAGGTCTGTAGGTCAAAGTAGGCCAGAGCTATAGATGTTTGAAAAACGCTGAAAAATTGCGATTTTTTTTCACCTCTTCTCATCCGCTTACATGGGGAAGTTCGATTTTCGATATTCTGTAGAAAAAAGTAATAGCACACCGAGTCCGATCGAGCCGCAAGTTTTGATGTATTACTCGTTTGTGTGCGATGAGCGGTTCGGGCCGCATTAACGTACAAAAATCGGCGGAAGAGGAATAATAATATTAAAAAGAAACGCGAGCAATAACAATAGTGGGCTATGCGAAGCACAGCCCCACTAATTAAAAAGAGACGCGAGCAATAACAATAGTGGGCTGTGCAAAGCACAGCCCACTATTGTTATTGCAGTTGTGACATTAATGTATGGGATGTGATCCACTGGATGCACAATTGTTTTTTTTTTTATTATTCATTTATTTATTTTTTTACATCTGTCACTGACCTTTGATTGCGGACGGAGGAGGCATCCTCTCAGGTTCATCATTTTCTTTTGTGGCCTCACGGGCAAGAGACAGCGACGGTGCTGGTTTGCTCTCATTCTTTGTGTTGCCGGTAGGAATCACTAAATAATAAAATAAGGCAGAAGAATGCGCTCAGTTTTATACAGTGATAAATGTTACCACAGTTATAGTTACCACAGTTAAAGTTGCTATGTGACTGATAACAGCAATACCTAAATTTAGCATATAAATATGTGGCTTATATTTTCCAAAGGAAAGGTCTAAATTATAAATGTATTCTTTTTGGCAGAAATAACCAACCAGAATCCATAAGGGCTGATGATGAGGGGAGACCAGGACGGTCCATCTCTGGGCTTCCCTTTGAAGACTCAATAGTTGGAGCAGCGTGCTGAAACATCAGTTGGGACCTGGAACAAACACGTCGGTCTGGCCTGAGACAGACTACTGGAAACTCAAAAGGCGACAAAGCATCTAAGTAAAACGGGTGCAATGTGAGCATCATCATAAAGCAAGTGCCATTAAGTTTTCTAACTTTGGGCACAAAACCTAAACCCCACACAACAGAAAGATTAACTGTGTGTAGTTGTAGGCTGTCAAATCACAAGAGCCAAGATTCTTTACTCTTGTGACAGAGAAGTGAGCTAGGAGTGAGAGAAACAGCAACAGACAAGTGGAAGCTGAGTGTCAGTGAAATGATGAAAGCTTCTAATGAGAGCACATTTGAGCATTAAAATGTTACTAAGGGCACTGTAATAGTGATACTGTAAGCCAATTTTATAAAATAAAAAAGCTGTAAAATCCTGTAAAAATGCTATATCCTTACTTATCCAGTGATAATATATGCCAGTGTGTGCTCCCTTTAAATTCTCTTTGTCCAATGTTTCTTTCTCTTCTCACCCAGAGCTCAGAAAAGAGTGAACAAGGACACATGGTTCTATGAGCCCAGAATTAGTCAATTTGTGCCATTTATTATTAAAATGAACAAATTTAGACAAAAATCCTCTTCCAGGATGACGAGTTTGGCACATACAACCTGATCACTTTTAGATAATGATTTGTTTGCTTAAGAAGAGAGAAGTCCTCAGCCTCGATGAGAGCTGCGGCAGAGGCTTTTTGAAAAGAAACAAGCCATTAAGTGACAATACTGAATGTGGTAATCGGAGAGACAAATCAGTTCAATTCATTTACTATGAGGTTTTTTCACGTTTTTGACGACATACTATACAATGACTTTTTGACCACTTTTTGACAACATACTATGACGTTTTTGACAGCATACTGTACTATGACGTTTTTTTTCACGTTTTTTTGACATACTATACATACTATACAATGACTCCACCATGTGGTGCATGGTCGCTCAAATTACAATTCTAAGCTGCCTTCACCTGTGACTTTAGATATTTTTCTTGGCCTACCACATCTTTCTTTCACAAGGACTGTTCCTGTGGCCTTCCATTTCCTGACTATATTTGTGACTGGAGAAGATGTAGAAAAACTCAGAAATATAGAAAAAGAGAAAACAAACGATGCACATGGCGTGATTGGCTACTCACGGTTCATACTAAGTTATGCGTTCTAGTTGTACTGTTTATAAACCAGAGACAGGGTATGAAGATAAAACTGTTCTCAAAAAAACAGAATCTCTCAAAATGGAAAAGTTAAACATTACAGAAATAAGAGGAAAGCTGAGCATATAAATACAGTACATGAAATAGTCGCAATAAATAATCAAAGTCTTATTGTCAGTTACAACTTACATCTGATCAGATGATGGACACTGTTCTTTACGGTTGACGATAGCACCCTTTGACCTGTCACTCTTGACAAACACACAGCTGGGTTCTGGTTCTTCCACTTTCCTCCTGAAAGACACAGATTATAATCTGCTTTGTGACCAGAACAAACCAGTTTCACTGCTGTTTTGTTCTGAACTATAAGATAAGTGTGTTTTCTTGAAGAAACAACATGTTTCATTAAGTACAGAGTGGATCAATGTGAAAACAACACAAGATAATAAAACCATCAGAGCTGCTTTATGTGTGTGTAGACTCTCAGCAGTGACATGATACGATGAAAAAAAAAAACTTGTAAGTGAAGAAGATTAATGTTGTAAATAAACTCATTTAATAAACACGTGGATAAACAGCTGTATAAATAACTGTCAGTAACATAACGTTTGTGACACGTTAACTCTTTGTAGCACAGGAGTGTTGATTTACTAAAAATATTGGGGTGATCACATGCATACACATAACTGAATCCGGGTCCAGGTCCTGGTCTTGGCCCTTGTCCAGGTTCATCCATGTTGCTGAATGAACCTCCACCTGTAGAGGAAACACAAATCATTAATATGCACATCAGCTGAAATCTTCCTTTACATCATTTCTGCTGTACAAATATCAGCTGTGATTGTCTCTTCTTCTCCGTTTCCTGTCAGTGTCAGTTAAATACAATCACACAGTATGCAGCAGAGAAAGCTGCCATCAGCTGCTGTGCTTCTATCAGTCCACTAGATGGCAGTGTCTCTGCAGTGTCTAACTTTACTTGATGAAACAAGCTGCAGTTGATTCTTTCACTCACAACACCTGGGCCCGAATTTATTTCACCTCAAAGCTCCAGTGACATCCAGTCATTTCACTGCCACGGAAAATCATCTGAACACATTCTGTCTGCAACACCTGCGCTTTCATGATGATAAACCATGAAAATGTATTATCAACTGGCTGAAAGAAATAGGTCTATACTGATATTACCTTTCAGTCTTTTTCTTTATCTGCCTTTCATCTGCATCTAGCCAGCGTTACTGCTGTGGTGGAAGGTGTCCACGTTAGCCTCAATATACCTTGAGAGCCAGGAGGCTGCCATTGATCTCCACAGTCTCCACCAAAGTGCTGAGGTCGTTGCCAGCCAAATCAACCAATGAAAATTGGCCGTGTAGCGAGGCAGCGCGATTATTGCATCACAGAACAATTTGGAGGATTGCGTAAGAAGCGGGACAAGTTGGTGTTTGCTGAGGTTTGGCCTGATGTTCTGGAAAAACACAAGAGAAGGAAAGACACATTTATGTTACACATATGTGTTTGAAATGAAACACATATTTTGTAGTTTAAAGTTTTCATTTTTAACTGCCATGTTAAAAGACTTCAACTAACTTTTAGTGCTCCTTTACTCAACAGTTCGACAAAGTCTCTGCTGTGAAATTGCAACACACACACAAACACGTTCCTGTCACAATGGTACCTGAGTGCACTGCCCATGTGTATCGTATTGATGACTTCCTCTGGGACCGTGAACACGTGGACCTCCTCAAGGCCGACTACCTGCACCTGCAGCGGTCATTCTCCAGAGCACGGAGCTTGGCCTTTTTGTTCAGCAGGTCATACACCTGTCCAAAAAGTAGTTTTCATGTCAAGAATAATGTAAAAAACGCAAATTTGTCAGATAAATATTCTAAACAAACATGTCCATAGAGTTAACAGAGGAAGGTTTTTATTACCCTCCCATTGTAAATCTCAAAGAAGCTGGCGTAAGCAGAGAGATCCAGGCTACTATACCTCCTGTGGTCGAGTTAGGCCAAAACATCCTGGGCTGAAAGAGAGATTCAAACCAATACCAGCGGTGTGAAATTTTCATTTCCCTCTTGAGGGAGGAAGAATTACACAAACACCATCAATTAATGTATCCCTGGAATTGATCGATTTCTTTTTTAAGACTATATAATCCTTTTGGTAAGCGTTGAGGTAGTATTAGAAACTTAAACATAGCACCCATCCAGGGTTTGTAAAACCATTCATTATTGCTTAACATTAAAACACACCAGATAGCAGATTTAAATCTCTTGTGTACTGTGAAATACAGTTATCTGCCACTGATTTGGTGAAAGCTTAAATGTATTAGACACATATTCAAGTCTCACACTCTAGTTTCAAGTTCTCATGTAAAGGCCACCTTTAACAAAATCCTGAATATTCTGAAGCTTATAAAAAAATAAACATGCAAGACAAATACCGTAAATTCGGGCTATAAGCCACTACTTTTTTTTTTTTTTCCACACTTTGAACACTGCGGCTTATACTACGGTGCGGCTTATTTTTTTTTTTTTTTTTTTTTCCTTGGCGCCAAAAAAACATTTTGCCAAGTAACAGATGACCAATAAAATTAACGAGTACTTGTTCAGAGGTCCAATGAAATTGCATGATAAATCAAGCGCACTTTCACAGCTATTGTAAATCAGTCATTTGTACTCACCCTCATCAACATGGAAAATACTAGAAGAAAAGCATATGATGCGGCTTTTAAGTTAAAAGCGATCACTCTAGAGGTTGAAGAAGGAAATCGACCGCTATCAGTGACTCACTTCTTACAGCAATAAGAAGACACGATGAGCGTCTTTGAGCTAATTTTTCATATTACAACGTTGGAGACCTGCGGCTTTAAATCCGGTGCGGCTTGTACAAGTACAAACTTGATTTTCTTTCTAAAATTAGAGCATGCGGTTTTTAATCAGGTGCGCTCTGTAGTCCGAATTTACGGTACAAATATGGATGAATCAAGGGAAATGAATGAATGCCTCAAACTTATCTTACCTCTGATTACCACTTCTGTGAAAATCCAGAGATCTTACCTGCCAAGGCATAAATCCTTTTGGAACTGTTCTGCTGCTTTCCAGAAAAACCACCTCCCATTGTCTAGTGAGAGGAAAAATAAGTTAACTTAAATAAACACATTATTTTCTTCATGCAAAGCACTGACAACTCAATTCCACACAACAGACACTTACATGAGTTTTTCCATTTTCCTGTCCTGTCCGTAGGCAAAGCATGTTGCCGTGCAACCTTCGAAAATGAACTGTACCGAACCGGCTGTGAATCTGGAGAAGAAGAAGAAAAAAAAGGGTCAAAATTGCAGAAAAATTGCACCTAAATAATGTTCTGGCTGCACAGTTTCCATTTGAAAAGAAAAAGCTCAAAAACTAGAGCACAATCTGATCCTTATCATCCAGGAGGAAATTCTTAGTCGGAAAACACTGCTGCAAATGCAACCTTAAAAAAAAAAAAATAAAAACAAACTTAGGTGTTTACTTGTGGACCAGGTCACTGGTGTGTTACAAACCCGGCTCATAGGGAAGCAACACAAAAGGGTAGAAAAAAAAAAGATAGTTTCAATATGTTTATTATCTGATGTCTAGGGTCAGAAACATAAGGGTGGGATAAGCAGCAAAACCTGCTGCCTGGCACACAACAGCAGCGAGGAATGAGAAAGACTGAGGGCGGTAGGCCGGCCTTTGTAGACTGCTCACACCTGCAGGTAATCAGTAGCTCAGGTGAGTCTAGCTGAAAAAAAAAAGAAAGAGATCACCACCACAACTGCAAGGCCTGTAACAGGCCTGTCCCAGGAACAGACACCACATCGATCTGCTTCTTATTAATCTCTGGATGACACAAGAATGACAGCGTTTGTGAAGAAAAACAGGATGGCTGACATTTTAGTGATGCGTTGCATATAGGAGATTCTTCGGTGTCTGCACAGAAGGCACAGGGCTCTGTGTTTCTCCCCAGAATGCTTTCACTCATAGTATAAATGGGAGAGGGCCAAGTGAAAAAACATGGTTGGTATTATGTCTGTCTGAGCACAGTGTTATATTACTCCAAATATACCTTGCTTGTTAAGGGGCCGCTTGCGAACACACACACAAATCCTGTGGGATTCAACCTGTAAAAAAAAAAAAATAAAAATAAAAAAATAAACACAAAAAGAGCTCCAAGTTTATGCTCGAATGTTAACACACATTTGCATATAAAGTCAGGCATAGTTCAAAACTCCAAATTTACCAGGTCGCCCGTTGATACAGGGATTATTTCCAATGTTTCTCTGAAGCCTTGGATGATCTCGTAGAATTTCTGGTTTGGTCGAGAAGCCTCTCCAAACTTCAATGAAGACAAGAAAGAAAAGCAATATAAATGAAATGTGTGAAACGACTTGCGTCCAAAATTCACATTATTAGTAGAATTGATAAATGAAATAAAAATCCTCACCCTCCCCTTCTTAGTCTGCATTTCAGGTGGCTTTATAACACAAGGCAGCCTTTTTTGTTGCCTTTTGGTTAATTCTTGAGGAGCCACAGATTTTCTCCCTGAAGTGCAAAAGATCTTAATCACTTTTTAATTCTTAATGAACTTACATCTCATTGACAGCATTGTAATTTCTAACAAATTTAATTGCAGTTGTGACATTAATGTATGGGATGTGATCCACTGGATGCACAATTGTTTTTTTTTATTATTTATTTATTTATTTTTTTACATCTGTCACTGACCTTTGATTGCGGACGGAGGAGGCATCCTCTCAGGTTCATCATTTTCTTTTGTGGCCTCACGGACAAGAGACAGCGACGGTGCTGGTTTGCTCTCATTCTTTCTGTGTTGCGGTAGGAATCACTAAATAATAAAATAAGGCAGAAGAATGCGCTCAGTTTTATACAGTGATAAATGTTACCACAGTTATAGTTACCACAGTTAAAGTTGCTATGTGACTGATAACAGCAATACCTAAATTTAGCATATAAATATGTGGCTTATATTTTCCAAAGGAAAGGTCTAAATTATAAATGTATTCTTTTTGGTAGAAATAACCAACCAGAATCCATAAGGGCTGATGATGAGGGGAGACCAGGACGGTCCATCTCTGGGCTTCCCTTTGAAGACTCAATAGTTGGAGCAGGTGCTGAAACATCAGTTGGGACCTGGAACAAACACGTCGGTCTGGCCTGAGACAGACTACTGGAAACTCAAAAAGGCGACAAAGCATCTAAGTAAAAACGGGTGCAATGTGAGCATCATTATAAAGCAAGTGCCATTAAGTTTTCTAACTTTGGGCACAAAACCTAAACCCCCACACAACAGAAAGATTAACTGTGTGTAGTTGTAGGCTGTCAAATCACAAGAACCAAGATTCTTTACTCTTGTGACAGAGAAGTGAGCTAGGAGTGAGAGAAACAGCAACAGACAAGTGGAAGCTGAGTGTCAGTGAAATGATGAAAGCTTCTAATGAGAGCACATTTGAGCATTAAAATGTTACTAAGGGCACTGTAATAGTGATACTGTAAGCCAATTTTATAAAAAAAAAAAGCTGTAAAATCCTGTAAAAATGCTATATCCTTACTTATCCAGTGATAATATATGCCAGTGTGTGCTCCCTTTAAATTCTCTTTGTCCAATGTTTCTTTCTCTTCTCACCCAGAGCTCAGAGCTCAAAGAGTGAACAAGGACACATGGTTCTATGAGCCCAGAATTAGTCAATTTGTGCCATTTATTATTAAAATGAACAAATTTAGACAAAAATCCTCTTCAGGATGACGAGTTTGGCACATACAACCTGATCACTTTTAGATAATGATTTGTTTGCTTAAGAAGAGAGAAGTCCTCAGCCTCGATGAGAGCTGCGGCAGAGGCTTTTTGAAAAGAAACAAGCCATTAAGTGACAATACTGAATGTGGTAATCGGAGAGACAAATCAGTTCAATTCATTTACTATGAGGTTTTTTCATTTTTTTTTGACGACATACTATACAATGACTTTTTGACCAGGTTTTTTTGACAACATACTATGACGCGTTTTTGACAGCATACTGTACTATATGTTTTTTTTCACATTTTTTGACAACATACTGTACTATGATTTTTTTTCACGTTTTTTTGACGACATACTAATGACTCCACCACCATGGTGGTCAACGCTCAAATTACAATTCTAAGCTGCCTTCACCTGTGACTTTAGATATTTTTCTTGGCCTACCACATCTTTCTTTCACAAGGACTGTTCCTGTGGCCTTCCATTTCCTGACTATATTTGTGACTGGAGAAGATGTAGAAAAACTCAGAAATATAGAAAAAAGAAAACAAAGCGATGCACATGGCGTGATTGGCTACTCACGGTTCATACTAAGTTATGCGTTCTAGTTGTACTGTTTATAAACCAGAGACAGGGTATGAAGATAAAACTGTTCTCAAAAACAGAATCTCTCAAAATGGAAAAGTTAAACATTACAGAAATAAGAGGAAAGCTGAGCATATAAATACAGTACATGAAATAGTCGCAATAAATAATCAAAGTCTTATTGTCAGTTACAACTTACATCTGATCAGATGATGGACACTGTTCTTTACGGTTGACGATAGCACCCTTTGACCTGTCACTCTTGACAAACACACAGCTGGGTTCTGGTTCTTCCACTTTCCTCCTGAAAGACACAGATTATAATCTGCTTTGTGACCAGAACAAACCAGTTTCACTGCTGTTTTGTTCTGAACTATAAGATAAGTGTGTTTTCTTGAAGAAACAACATGTTTCATTAAGTTCAGAGTGGATCAATGTGAAAACAACACAAGATAATAAAACCATCAGAGCTGCTTTATGTGTGTGTAGACTCTCAGCAGTGACATGATACGATGAAAAAAAAAAAAAAAAAACTTGTAAGTGAAGAAGATTAATGTTGTAAATAAACTCATTTAATAAACACGTGGATAAACAGCTGTATAAATAACTGTCAGTAACATAACGTTTGTGACACGTTAACTCTTTGTAGCACAGGAGTGTTGATTTACTAAAAATGGGGGGGTGATCACACACATACACATAACTGAATCCGGGTCCAGGTCTGGTCTGGCCCTTGTCCAGGTTCATCCATGTTGCTGAATGAACCTTCACCTGTAGAGGAAACACAAATCATTAATATGCACATCAGCTGAAATCTTCCTTTACATCATTTCTGCTGTACAAATATCAGCTGTGATTGTCTCTTCTTCTCCGTTTCCTATCAGTGTCAGTTAAATACAATCACACAGTATGCAGCAGAGAAAGCTGCCATCAGCTGCTGTGCTTCTATCAGTCCACTAGATGGCAGTGTCTCTGCAGTGTCTAACTTTACTTGATGAAACAAGCTGCAGTTGATTCTTTCACTCACAACACCTGGGCCCGAATTTATTTCACCTCAAAGCTCCAGTGACATCCAGTCATTTCACTGCCACGGAAAATCATCTGAACACATTCTGTCTGCAACACCTGCGCTCTCATGATGATAAACCATGAAAATGTATTATCAACTGGCTGAAAGAAATAGGTCTATACTGATATTACCTTTCAATCTTTTTCCTTTATCTGCCTTTCATCTGCATCTAGCCAGCGTTACTGCTGTGGTGGAAGGTGTCCACGTTAGCCTCAATACCTACCTTGAGAGCCAGGAGGCTGCCATTGATCTCCACCAAAGTGCTGAGGTCGTTGCCAGCCCAGTACTTGTTCAGAGGTCCAATGAAATTGCATGATAAATCAAGCGCACTTTCACAGCTATTGTAAATCAGTCATTTGTACTCACCCTCATCAACATGGAAAATACTAGAAGAAAAGCATATAATGCAGCTTTTAAGTTAAAAGCGATCACTCTAGAGGTTGAAGAAGGAAATCGACCGCTATCAGTGACTCACTTCTTACAGCAATAAGAAGACACGAAGCGTCTTTGAGCTAATTTTTCATATTACAACGTTGGAGACCTGCGGCTTTAAATCCGGTGCGGCTTGTACAAGTACAAACTTGATTTTCTTTCTAAAAATTGGAGCATGCGGTTTTTAATCAGGTGCGCTCTGTAGTCCGAATTTACGGTACAAATATGGATGAATCAAGGGAAATATATGAATGCCTCAAACTTATCTTACCTCTGATTACCACTTCTGTGAAAATCCAGAGATCTTACCTGCCAAGGCATAAATCCCTTTGGAACTGTTCTGCTGCTTTCCTGTAAAAATCACCTCCCATTGTCTAGTGAGAGGAAAAATAAGTTAACTTAAATAAACACATTATTTTCTTCATGCAAAGCACTGACAACTCAGCTCCACACAACAGATGCTTACATGAGTTTTTCCATTTTCTGTCTGTCTGTAGGCAAAGCATGTTGCCATGCAACCTTCGAAAATGGACTGTACCAAAGGTTCGGTTCTGAATCTGGAGAAGAAGAAGAAGAAAAAAGAAACACTGGTGTGTTACAAACCCCGGCTCATAGGGAAGCAACACAAAAGGTAGACCAAAAAAAAAGATAGTTTCAGTATGTTTATTATCTGATGTCTAGGGTCAGAAACATAAGGGTGGGATAAGCAGCAAAACCTGCTGCCTGGCACACAACAGCGAGGAATGAGAAAGACTGAGGCGGTAGGCGGCCTTTGTAGACTGCTCACACCTGCAGGTAATCAGTAGCTCAGGTGAGTCTAGCGGAACAAAAAAAAGAAAGAGATCACCACCACAACTGCAAGGCCTGTAACAGGCCTGTCCCAGGAACAGACACCACGTCGATCTGCTTCTTATTAATCTCTGGATGACACAAGAATGACAGCGTTTGTGAAGAAAAACAGGATGGCTGACATTTTAGTGATGACGTTGCATATGGGAGATTCTTCGGTGTCTGCACAGAAGGCACAGGGCTCTGTGTTTCTCCCAGAATGCTTTCACTCATAGTATAAATGGGAGAGGGCCAAGTGAAAAAAAAAACATGGTTGATATTATGTCTGTCTGAGCACAGTGTTATATTACTCCAAACATACCTTGCTTGTAGGGGGGGCCGCTTGCGAACACACACACAAATCCTGTGGGATTCAACCTGTAAAAAAAAAAAAAAATAAAAAAATAAACACAAAAAGAGCTCCAAGTTTGAGCTCGAATGTTAACACGTTTGCATATAAAGTCAGGCATAGTTCAAAACTGCAAATTTACCAGGTAGCCCGTTGATACAGGGATTATTTCCAATGTTTCTCTGAAGCCTTGGATGATCTCGTAGAATTTCTGGTTTGGTCGAGAAGCCTCTCCAAACTTCAATGAAGACAAGAAAGAAAAGCAATATAAATGAAATGTGTGAAACGACTTGCGTCCAAAATTCACATTATTAGTAGAATTGATAAATGAAATAAAAATCCTCACCCTCCCTTCTTAGTCTGCATTTCAGGTGGCTTTATAACACAAGGCAGCCTTTTGTTGCCTTTGGTTAATTCTTGAGGAGCCACAGATTTTCTCCCTGAAATGCAAAAGATCTTAATCACTTTTTAATTCTTAATGAACTCACATCTCATTGACAGCATTGTAATTTCTAACAAATTTAATTGCAGTTGTGACATTAATGTATGGGATGTGATCCACTGGATGCACAATTTTTTTTTTATTATTTATTTTTTACATCTGTCACTGACCTTTGATTGCGGACGGAGGAGGCATCCTCTCAGGTTCATCATTTTCTTTTGTGGCCTCACGGGCAAGAGACAGCGACGGTGCTGGTTTGCTCTCATTCTTTCTGTGTTGCGGTAGGAATCACTAAATAATAAAATAAGGCAGAAGAATGCGCTCAGTTTTATACAGTGATAAATGTTACCACAGTTATAGTTACCACAGTTAAAGTTGCTATGTGACTGATAACAGCTAAATTTAGCATATAAATATGTGGCTTATATTTTCCAAAGGAAAGGTCTAAATTATAAATGTATTTTTTTGGTAGAAATAACCAACCAGAATCCATAAGGGCTGATGATGAGGGGAGACCAGGGACGGTCCATCTCTGGGCTTCCCTTTGAAGACTCAATAGTTGGAGCAGCGTGCTGAAACATCAGTTGGGACCTGGAACAAACACGTCGGTCTGGCCTGAGACAGACTACTGGAAACTCAAAAAAGGCGACAAAGCATCTAAGTAAAAGCGGGTGCAATGTGAGCATCATCATAAAGCAAGTGCCATTAAGTTTTCTAACTTTGGGCACAAAACCTAAACCCCACACAACAGAAAGATTAACTGTGTGTAGTTGTAGGCTGTCAAATCACAAGAGCCAAGATTCTTTACTCTTGTGACAGAGAAGTGAGCTAGGAGTGAGAGAAACAGCAACAGACAAGTGGAAGCTGAGTGTCAGTGAAATGATGAAAGCTTCTAATGAGAGCACATTTGAGCATTAAAATGTTACTAAGGGCACTGTAATAGTGATACTGTAAGCCAATTTTATAAAAAAAAAAAAGCTGTAAAATCCTGTAAAAATGCTATATCCTTACTTATCCAGTGATAATATATGCCAGTGTGTGCTCCCTTTAAATTCTCTTTGTCCAATGTTTCTTTCTCTTCTCACCCAGAATTTAGAGCTCAGAAAAGAGTGAACAAGGACACATGGTTCTATGAGCCCAGAATTAGTCATTTTGTGTCAATGTGCCATTTATTATTAAAATGAACAAATTTAGACAAAAATCCTCTTCCAGGATGGTTAGTTTAGCACACACACCTCAGACAAATCAGTTCAATTCTTTTACATACAAGCTTTAATACTCTTCCTTTCAGAACTACTGTTTATTTTAGCTCAAGTTTCTGAACCCAAAAGATAAGTAACACATTGCATTTCCCAAATTCCAAATAAATGTAAGACTTTTTAAGGCTTTATCTTAGGAAAATATATTTAAGACTTCTAAGGCCCCACGGCCACCCTGTAACTTTTAACGGTTAGCATTAGCCAGCTGTCACGTTACTCGAACGCTAGCTCAACTCTAGATAAAATAATGTTGCCAAATAAGGTTAACATTACACCACTAACGAGAAGAAAGAGCTGAATTCCATAATTTATAATGCAACCGAATCTATAATGCTTACAACTGCGTTAGCTTTAACATTAATGTTATCAAGGTACCGTTAGCAAACAGTTAGATAGCTTTAGCTTGCTGTGCTGCTATGCATATGATAAATGGCTGCCTGTAAGAACCACTAAACAAGACAAAAGGATCAAAACAACCAACAATCATTTACTGAGATATTCGCGAATTACAATATTTTTATATCGCTTACCTTTGTTTTTTTATTTTATTTTAATCGCTGATCACTTCACCAAGAGTCCATCAGACAGTCAAACCGGAAGTGGAAGGTTTCAAAGACTTTTGTCGAAAGGGGAAGGTAGGATGTACCATTGTGACGGGGTGTTTGTGTTAATTCTGCAGATATGGTCTTTAAAGAGCCCAAATAAGTGTAAAAGTGTGCAATCATGATATTTCACAGTTAGACATATTGAGAATTGTGCACATAAATGTATTTGTACATAAATATCACATCAGTAGTGTTGGTGTATTTTTATCATCTGCGGTTTGTCTCGTGGGAGGGGCTTCCAGTAGAAAAGCAGCACCCTGCACACTTCACAACACAGCAGCCTGGAGGGCAGCAAGTGGCAGAGCCTCCACCAAGTGCAAGTGTCTCCATGTTGGTAAGGCTGTCAGTTGGAGAGACTGTATTCATGTTGTTGCTTTATGTTCAAGTTCACTATGTGTTCCATTTTTCGTTCCATTGTTTTCATTTAAAAAAAATAATAATAATAATTGTGTGTTTTATACAGGCAAAAGAACAACCTTTGCCAAAGAGGTACGTTGGTCGGATTATAGATTTGTCACAATTACTGACATTTGTGTTGTGCTTTAATTAGCAATAATAATTGTCTTGTGTGTTTTCTGCACACAATGACTTTTGCCAAAGAGATACATTGGTTGGCTTGTAGATTTGTCACACACTGTAAATGCAAACAATATCCTGACTGAAGATGAAATGGTGTGTTTAACTTAATTCATACTAGTTTTTAGTAGTTTTTTTTTTTTTTTTTTTTTTACTTTACTTTACCCCCATCGTCTTTCATTTAATTATATCTACTTGGTTTTTCTGAGTATGTAGCATGATTTATAATCATGACTCAAGTTACAGAACTATGCGCCCCAGTCTTGGCGTGTCCATTTCCGTTACTGCACATTTACCACTGGAGGAAACTCACGCAGATTCTGGTGCACACCAAAAGCGACTAGAGCGACCACAGCGCGGAAGTCATTATTTCTCTATGGAGAGACTGTGAAGTCGGCGGCAGTGAAGCGTCTCTAGCGGCCAGAAGCGAAAAGGAGAAGTTAAAATCCAGTTAACTTTATGGTAATGAGTTATGGCGCCATTCGGCGAAAACCAATCACAGCGTTTAGATTCACCAAAGTCCCACAGTCAGGTGGGTTCGAGGAACAAGCAGCGTAATTTAAGTTCCTAGTTCCTAGGTGGTTTTGAGATGGCCAGCGGAAAAGCCACGGAATTATTATTATTTACTGTCATCATTATTTTTCCATTCTTAGTAAATAAATTTTGAATTGGCTCGCTTTGGTCGCTGTCGGTGTGACGCGCACAGTTAAAAAGTTAGCAGCATCTCAACATAAGCGAATCCACAAGTCCGGCGTCTGTTAGCTGCTGGATTAGCATAGGCTGCTAATTTAGCTGTGTTTAAGTTAACCAGCTAATTTAGTGGCTGTGGAGGGTCGGCTCCGTGCTTCACTTCCAGGCAGCAGAGAAAAAAAGGTATGTCTGAGGCGCAGTCATGTTGGTGCTGGGATGTAAGCAATAGCTAAGGTCAGACCAGAGCGTGTGTAACGTCAGTTAAGTTTAAGTTTGTTCGTTGCGATTTGTAGACACGACATTAAAGTGAGTGCTTCTTCTCACAGTATACCTCACGGCTTGACAGCTTGAAAGTGAAGGAAAGGCTTTCGGACTCAGCTTATATGAAGAGATGATGGACCAGACATTTTCTTTGCAAGCGCAAAGAAATTGTGGAAGAACAGCCTCTGGTCAAAGCGGTTATGGATCGCTAGACTGCACTGTTCACAATAAGTCAGGTATGGCCCACTTACTGAACCACACCTCAAGTAATCTTATTTTCATTGTAGCTTACTCTGTTGTTTCATTAGATTCGTTTAATGCTTAATTGATCACAAGTTACAGGAATCTGGGCATTACTTTTTGAGAAATGTATGATATATGACCGTAAAATAGACTATTGGCATTTAATGACTACAATGATGGATGTGTGTTTTTTTTTTTTTTTTTTTTTTTTGATTAAGGTTTTTGCCAAGTTCTACAGAGTTGCCAGTAAGAGTCTCAAGAAAGACTTCTATGGGCCACCATATCACTCGTCTCATTGACTTCTTCAAATCCAGAAAGGGAGTTGCTACTGCTACTACTTTGTACAACAACTACTAATTGATTCAATGGTTTAACACATATACACAGTTTTTTTTTTTTTTCTCAAAATAGCTTTCTGCTTGTTTTCTTGTCATCTTTTCCATGAGACCAATGAGATCACCACAACACGCGCTGCTGTCCTACAATGTCTGCCCCTGTATGTTTGAGATAATTCCAGCGAATTCCTCCTCAGCTGTTCAGTAAGTATTGAAATAATGATGATCATATGACCTTCATACAGTGCACATTTTAGGACATCATCAGACCTCAGGTTCATTTCTCAAATTTCAGTAAAAATAACATTGTTCAGGTATCGTAATTTAAAAAAAAAAAAAAAAAAAAAAAAAAAAAAAAACTTGAACCACTGATTTCATGCCATTTCCAGTAAATTAATTTTGCACAGCACCCATTCCTTATAGGATACATACTTGAAATTAAATAATAATGGTTTTGTTTTGTTCTGTTTTGGGTTTAAATGTCAAAAAAAAATTTTTTTTTTATTTTTTTTTTTTTTTTTTTTTTTTTGAAAATGTGCACCTACACTGTTTGACCTGATGTTGTTTGGTGTATTTGGCTTGAGGCTGCTTGGTCTGAAACTGTTTTGCTTAAGGTCGATTTGAATTATGATTCCTGCAGATCAGTTTGATTAGTGAACACACTATAGCCGTGGTCCGGGTCATATCATCCTACCTAAATTTATTTATATTCTTTTATTTTGAACGCAGGATTCGGACACTGTAGATGACTTCACCCAGTTGCCTGTTGGGGTTCTTAGAGTCATGGCTGAGGTCACGCCACCATAGGCGAACGGCATTGCAATCATCCTTGAAGGAAACATTGTCATGGATGAGATTTCCACAACCTCTCAAGCACTTTGTCTTCTGTTTGGCTTGATATATGCACTCCATCTGGATTACCCGAAGGTATGAAGAACACTTTTGAGTTCATCCAGAAGATACTGTTGAACCTCATACGACAAAAGCTCAGCCCAAAACCGCAGACATTAAAAATTGCTCTTTTGGCTAGATGTTGTGGTTAGGGATAGCTATACTGGTTGTCTACATACGTTTGATGTGATTATGATGGAGCTGAACAGTTAAACAAAACATTATTGAATATTTGATGCCTTAATTTTTATCCACGTGAATATTATATTTTACTGACATTTTTTAGTTCAGGTTTTTGCCAAGTTCTACAGAGTTGCCAGTAAGAGTCTCAAGAAAGACTTCTATGGGCCACCTATGGGCCACCATATCACTCGTCTCATTGACTTCTTCAAATCCAGAAAGGGAGTTGCTACTGCTACTACTTTGTACAACAACTACTAATTGATTCAATGTTGTAACACATATACACAATAGCTTTCTGCTTGTTTTCTTGTCATCTTTTCCATGAGACCAATGAGATCACCACAACGCGCTGCTGTCCTACAATGTCTGCCCCTGTATGTTTGAGATAATTCCAGCGAATTCTTCCTCAGCTGTTCAGTAAGTATTGAAATAATGATGATCATATGACCTTCATACAGTGCACATTTTAGGACATCATCAGACCTCAGGTTCATTTCTCAAATTTCAGTAAAAATAACATTGTTCAGGTATCGTAATTAAAAAAAAAAAAAAAAACTTGAACCACTGATTTCATGCCATTTCCAGTAAATTAATTTTGCACAGCACCCATTCCTATATAGGATACATACTTGAAATTAAATAATAATGGTTTTGTTTTGTTCTGTTTTGGGTTTAAATGTCAAAAAAGATTTTTTTTTTATTTATTTATTTTTTTTTTTTTTTGAAAATGTGCACCTACACTGTTTGACCTGATGTTGTTTGGTGTATTTGGCTTGAGGCTGCTTGGTCTGAAACTGTTTTGCTTAAGGTCGATTTGAATTATGATTCCTGCAGATCAGTTTGATTAGTGAACACACTATAGCCGTGGTCCGGGTCATATCATCCTACCTAAATTTATTTATATTCTTTTATTTTGAGCAGGATTCGGACACTGTAGATGACTTCACCCAGTTGCCTGTTGGGGTTCTTAGAGTCATGGCTGAGGTCACGCCACCATAGGCGAACGGCATTGCAATCATCCTTGAAGGAAACATTGTCATGGATGAGATTTCCACAACCTCTCAAGCACTTTGTCTTCTGTTTGGCTTGATATATGCACTCCATCTGGATTACCCGAAGGTATATGAAGAACACTTTTGAGTTCATCCAGAAGATACTGTTGAACCTCGCACGACAAAAGCTCAGCCCAAAACCGCAGACATTAAAAATTGCTCTTTTGGCTAGATGTTGTGGTTAGGGATAGCTATACTGGTTGTCTACATACGTTTGATGTGATTATGATGGAGCTGAACAGTTAAACAAAACATTATTGAATATTTGATGCCTTAATTTTTATCCACGTGAATATTATATTTTACTGACATTTTTTAGTTCAGGTTTTTGCCAAGTTCTACAGAGTTGCCAGTAAGAGTCTCAAAGAAGACTTCTATGGGCCACCATATCACTCGTCTCATTGACTTCTTCAAATCCAGAAAGGGAGTTGCTACTGCTACTACTTTGTACAACAACTACTAATTGATTCAATGTTGTAACACATATACACAATAGCTTTCTGCTTGTTTTCTTGTCATCTTTTCCATGAGACCAATGAGATCACCACAACACGCGCTGCTGTCCTACAATGAGATAATTCCAGCGAATTCTTCCTCAGCTGTTCAGTAAGTATTGAAATAATGATGATCATATGACCTTCATACAGTGCACATTTTAGGACATCATCAGACCTCAGGTTCATTTCTCAAATTTCAGTAAAAATAACATTGTTCAGGTATCGTAATTTAAAAAAAAAAAAAAAAAAAACTTGAACCACTGATTTCATGCCATTTCCAGTAAATTAATTTTGCACAGCACCCATTCCTTATAGGATACATACTTGAAATTAAATAATAATGGTTTTGTTTTGTTCTATTTTGGGTTTAAATCAAAAAAGAGATTTTTTTTTTTATTTATTTTTTTTTTTTTTGAAAATGTTAAGTGTTAAGTTTTCGTTTTAAAATTATGTACTGCTTACTTACTTTGACACAGTATATTAAGTTTATGTGACTAATCTTAAATTCAGTCAACCTTAGTGAAGTGGATTACACTAATATCGTTGAATGTAGTTAAATACAAATGTCAAGAAATGGCCATTTGTTTTGGCATGATTAAGTTAATGTAACTCAATGTATTTGAGTTGTAGCAGCTTGATTTGAATTTAACAATACTGAGAGACATGAGGTATGCACAACTTCAAAACTTTAAAATAATTTGACACTACTTCACACAATTAAATTTGTTTCCTTAGTTTTCCCAAGGTAATCGGTTTCCTAAATTTCTTTAAGTAAATTCAACTTGTTAGAATTTGCAGTGCAATTAGTGACATTTGTGTTTGTGCTTTAATGTGTAATAATTGTATTGTGTGTTTTCTGCACTGCACAACAACAACAAACAACAACAACAACAACAACAACAACAACAACAACAACAACAACAACAACAACAACAACAACAACAACAACAACAACAACAACAACAACAACAACAACAACAACAACAACAACAACAACAACAACAACAACAACAACAACAACAACAACAACAACAACAACAACAACAACAACAACAACAACAACAACAACAACAACAACAACAACAACAACAACAACAACAACAACAACAACAACAACAACAACAACAACAACAACAACAACAACAACAACAACAACAACAACAACAACAACAACAACAACAACAACAACAACAACAACAACAACAACAACAACAACAACAACAACAACAACAACAACAACAACAACAACAACAACAACAACAACAACAACAACAACAACAACAACAACAACAACAACAACAACAACAACAACAACAACAACAACAACAACAACAACAACAACAACAACAACAACAACAACAACAACAACAACGTGGCAACAACAACAACAACAACAACAACAACAAGGCGGCCAATGGACGTGGCTCCACAGGGTGGCAGGGGCAACAGGCGGCCTGGGCGGACAACCAGGGCGGCCTGGGCGGGACGTGGCTCCCACAGTGGCTCCACAGGGGGGGCGAGACCAGGCGGCCTGGGGGGGCGTGGCTCCAGGGGGTGGGGGGGGCAGAGACCAGGCGGCCTGGGCGGGCGTGGCTCCACAGGGTGGCGGGGGCGAGACTGGGGCGGCCTGGACCGGGCGTGGCTCCCACAGGGTGGCCGGGGGCGAGACCAGGCGGCCTGGGGGCGGGCTCCACAGGGTGGTGGGGGGGGCGAGACCAGGCGGCCTGGGCGGGCGTGGCTCCACAGGGTGGGGGGGGGACGAGACCAGGGGCCTGGGCGGGCGTGGCTCCACAGGGTGGCGGGGGGCGAGACCAGGGCGGCCTGGGCGGGCGTGGCTCCACACAGGGTGGGGGGGGGCGAGACCAGGCGGGCGGCCTGGGCGGGCGTGGCTCCACAGGGTGGCGGGGGGGCAGAGACCAGGCGGCCTGGGCGGGGGCGTGGCTCCACAGGGTGGGGGGGGCGAGACCAGGGCGGCCTGGGCGGGCGTGGCTCCACAGGGTGGCAGGGGGGGGACCAGAGACCAGACGTGGCGGGCGGGGGCCAGACGTGGCTCCACAGGGTGGGGGGGGCGAGACCAGAGGCGGGCTGGGCGGGCGTGGCTCCACAGGGGTGGCGGGGGCGAGACCAGGGCGGCCTGGGCGGGCGTGGCTCCACAGGGTGGCGGGGGCGAGAGACCAGGCGGCCTGGGCCTGGGCGTGGCTCCACAGGGTGGGGGGGCAGAGACCCAGGCGGCCTGGGCGGGCGTGGCTCCACAGGGTGTCCAGGGGGGCAGAGGCAGGGCCTGGCTCCCGTGGCTCCACAGGGTGGCTGGGGGGCGAGACCAGGCGGCCTGGGCAGCGTGGCTCCACAGGGTGGCCAGGGGCAGAGGCCAGGCGGCCTGGGCGGGCGTGGCTCCACAGGGTCCAGGGGGGCCGCCTGTCCCTCTGAGACCAGGCGGCCTGGGCGGGCGTGGCTCCACAGGGTCCAGGCTCCAGACCAGGCTCGGCCTCCCTCTGGGCCCCGGGCTCGGCCAGTGGGCGGCCTGGGGGCCGGGCGTGGCTCCACAGGGTCCAGGCCAGGGCGGCCTGGGGCTGGCCCTGTGGAGCCCCTGGCGGGGGGCCAGAGGTGGGCGGCCTGGGCGGGCGTGGCTCCACAGGGTCCAGGCTCCCAGCTCCGCCTGTCCCCCCTGTGGCCCGCCCCCCAGTGGGCATCCTGGGCGGGCGTGGCTCCACAGGGTCCAGGCTCCAGCAGCTCCGCCTGTCCCTCTGTGGAGCCCGCCCCCTCGCCGGTGGGCATCCTGGGCCGGGGGCGGGCTCCACAGGGTCCAGGGGCTCCGCCTGTCCCTCTGTGGAGGCTCCAGTGGGCTCGCCTGGCTGGCTCCACAGGCCCGCCCCCTCGCCGCCTGGTGGGCATCCTGGGCGGGCGTGGTGGCCACAGGGTCCAGGCTCCCAGTCCAGCTCCCTGTCCCTCTGTGGAGCCCCGCCCCCCCTCGCCGGTGGGCATCCTGGGCGGGCGTGGCTCCACAGGGTCCAGGCTCCAGCAGCTCCGCCTGTCCCTCTGTGGAGCCCCCCCCTCGCCGGTGGGCATCCTGGGCGGGCGTGGCTCCACAGGGTCCAGGCTCAGCAGCTCCGCCTGTCCCTCTGGAGCCCCCCCCCCCCTCGCCCGGTGGGCATCCTGGGCAGGGCGTGGCTCCACAGGGTCCAGGCTCCAGCGGCTCCGCCCGCCTGTCCCTCTGGAGAGCCCGCCCCCCGCCGGTGGGCATCCTGGGCCGGGCGTGGCTCCACAGGGTCCAGGCTCCAGCGGCTCCGCCTGTCCCTCTGTGGAGCCCGCCCCCTCGCCGGTGGGCATCCTGGGCGGGCGTGGCTCCACAGGGTCCAGGCTCCAGCAGCTCCGCCTGTCCCTCTGTGGAGCCCCCCCCCTCGCCCGGTGGGCATCCTGGGCGGGCGTGGCTCCACAGGGTCCAGGCTCCAGCTCCGCTCCGCCTGTCCCTCTGTGGAGCCCCGCCCCCTCGCCGGTGGGCATCCTGGGCCGGGCGTGGCTCCACAGGGTCCAGGCTCAGCATGGCTCCGCCTGTCCCTCTGTGGAGCCCGCCCCCCGCCGGTGGGCATCCTGGGCCGGGCGTGGCTCCACAGGGTCCAGGCTCCAGCAGCCGCCTGTCCCTCTGTGGAGCCCGCCCCCCTCGCCCGGTGGGCATCCTGGGCCGGGCGTGGCTCCACAGGGTCCAGGCTCCAGCAGCTCCGCCTGTCCCTCTGTGGCCCCGCCCCCCCCCCGTGGCTCCAGGGTGGGCATCCTGGGCGGGGCGTGGCTCCGGTGGGTCCCGTGGCTCCACAGGGTCCAGGCTCCAGCAGCTCCGCCTGTCCCTCTGTGGCCCCGCCCCCCCGCGGTGGGCCCCGGGCGTGGCTCCACAGGGTGGGCATCCTGGGCCCGGGCGTGGCTCCCACAGGGTCCAGGCTCCAGCGGCTCCGCCTGTCCCTCTGTGGAGCCCCCCCCTCGCCCGGTGGGCATCCTGGGCCGGGCGTGGCTCCACAGGGTCCAGGCCAGCAGCTCCGCCTGTCCCTCTGTGGGCTCCGCCTGTCCCTCTGTGGAGCCCGCCCCGCCGGTGGGCATCCTGGGCGGGCGTGGCTCCACAGGGTCCAGGCTCCATGGCTCCGCCTGTCCCTCTGGAGCCCCCCCCCTCGCCAGTGGGCATCCTGGGCGGGCGTGGCTCCACAGGGGTCCAGGCTCCTGGCTCCGCCTGTCCCTCTGTGGAGCGTGGCCGGTGGGCATCCTGGGCGGGCGTGGCTCCACAGGGTCCAGGCTCCAGCGGCTCCGCCTGTCCCTCTGTGGAGCCCCGCCCCCCTCGCCGGTGGGCATCCTGGGCTCCCGGGCGTGGCTCCACAGGGTCCAGGCTCCAGCGGCTCCGCCTGTCCCTCTGTGAGCCCCCCCCCCCTCGCCGGTGGGCATCCTGGGCGGGCGTGGCTCCACAGGGTCCAGGCTCAGCAGCTCCGCCTGTCCCTCTGTGGAGCCCCGCCCCCTCCCCGCGGTGGGCATCCTGGGCGTGGGCGTCCAGGGTCCAGGGCGCCTGTCCCTCTGGCCCGCCCCCACAGGGTCCAGGCGGGCGTGGCTCCAGCGGCTCCGCCTGTCCCCTGTCCCTCTGAGCCCCCCCCTCGCCGGTGGGCATCCTGGGCGGGCGTGGCTCCACAGGGGGTCCAGGCTCCAGCTGGCTCCGCCTGTCCCTCTGTGGAGCCCGCCCCCCTCGCCGGTGGGCATCCTGGGCGGGCGTGGCTCCACAGGGTCCAGGCTCCAGCAGCTCCCCTGTCCCTCTGTGGAGCCCGCCCCCCCGGTGGGCATCCCGGGCGTGGCTCCACAGGGTCCAGGTGGAGCCCGCCTGTCCCCCTCCCCCCCCCCGGTGGGCATCCTGGGCCGGGCGTGGCTCCACAGGGTCCAGGCTCCATGGCTCCGCCTGTCCCTCTGTGAGCCCCGCCCCCTCGCCTGGGTGGGCATCCTGGGCCGGGCGTGGCTCCACAGGGTCCAGGCTCCAGCGGCTCCGCCTGTCCCTCTGTGAGCCCGCCCCCCCTCGCCGGTGGGCATCCTGGGCGGGGCGTGGCTCCACAGGGTCCAGGCTCCAGCAGCTCCGCCTGTCCCTCTGTGGAGCCCGCCCCCCGCGCCGGTGGGCATCCTGGGGCGGGCGTGGCTCCACAGGGTCCAGGCTCCATGGCTCCGCCTGTCCCTCTGTGGAGCCCCCCCCCCCGCCGGTGGGCATCCTGGGCCGGGCGTGGCTCCACAGGGTCCAGGCTCAGCAGCAAAAAAAAATGTATATGAACACTTGACAAACTATGTATATGAACACTTGACAAACTTTTTTTTTTTTTTTTTTTTTAAATACAGGTATGATGCAGGGAATCAAATGAGACCATCCAGTTGGTGCTTCACATCAAACAACTACTGTCAGTTTCATCACAGAATTTAGAGGTTAGTTGTGAATTGCTAAGTATCACTGGACAAAATACAAGGGGGCAGTCAGAAATCGCTTTGTTGGCGGAAGTCCTACAGACCTGCTTAATTTCCAGTAGATTTAGTGAAGCTTGTCGTGTTAAAGGGAGTCATCTGGTCAGGCTCTGGCAGTCCGGATCACGAAAGGGTTAAGGCAAAAACCACTCAATCAATCAGTTTTTATTTATATAGCACTTTTCATACACTATCTATAGCACAAAGTGCTTTACATATGCAATGAAAAAGCCCCCACAACAGTCATACCACCCTAACCACCCATGTGCACACCAACACACCCCAAACCCATTATTTCTTTTAAATTTTGTTTTCTTATCTCGTGGTTTGGAGCAGGAAAACTAATTATTAGTAATTTGTGATTTCTTTATTATAGTATTTGTGATTTCTTGGGCTTAAATATATCAGTTGCTGTTTCCATCTATCATTGGAGAACAGAAACACACCAGTTTGTATGAAATTGGGACCCTAATGTGACATTGAGCGTTGAGTGTGTGAAGGCTTCAGTTCTGTTTAAAACTCCTTGACTTGTAAACTATATTACTTTCAGGCTTCATTATCTGAGCAATACGATTCAACCTTAAAAACCTTCTCTTTACAGATAAGAAAGGACACGGCTTTTATCCACTTGGCTGATAAGCAATCCTTGCTTCCTACCTTGTGTCCAGCCGTCTGGCGTGGGACACCAACCGTCTGGCGTGGACGGTTTATAAAATTAACAACCTCTCCCAGTAGCTTAGAGGAAAACTCACCCCACCTGTTGTCTTTCCACTGGATGTTCTCTTGCGGCCAGGAGGGACTTCCAGCGCGAACACATCCTACCTCTGCAGGTTCAGGTAAAGTGTGTCTTTCTACTGAGAGCACCACATTCTCCAACAACACCTTCTCATCCCTTTTCACAGTGACAATTCGTGTGGAACTGCTGCAGCCCTGTGTTTAACAAAGACTTCTTCTTTGTGGAGCTCGAGTCAGCAGGATCTGCTGGAACTGCAGCTAAGATTAAAAGTGGTGAATAAACCTGCAGCTGGAGCACTGAGGAGAGGGACAGCGATTGGAATGATCATCAAACCACTGTCTCAATTACTCCCTCTTAATAAATGGGGGAAAAGAATGAGACAAATAGATTCCCTCTTTACAAGAAATAAATACATCTATAATTATGTTTGTATAATTTTGAAATGTAAGGAGACCACAACTTAAATTTAAATTTCTATATTGCATCATATGGTACATGGCTATGGCTATGTGGATCTTATATGAACAAGTATTAGCTAATTGGTGCGACTAAACGCGTTAAAAAATTTTGTTTGTTTTTTGTTTGTTCTATTTGTTCTCTTGGATCTCTGGCACATCACGCAGATGTGCCAGAGATGATGACTCACGACAAACATGATGTATCTTATTGCAATAAAATAAATCGCCTACCACTGTTGTTGAGATTGATCATGTCGTCCTCCTGTCTGAGTAGACCACTTGATATTTGTTCTGATAGCTTCCGGTGACTAATGTTACTCATTAAAAACCTGAATCAAAATTTGATTACGCTGGCAGAAAATCCTGTACATAATGATAGCAAGGACATATTAATCGTATTGGTCTTTGATCACTAAGAGTTGCAGTTTTTGAGTTTCCCTTCAGGTAATATTCGAGTCCACATTCGCATCTAAAATGGTGTGTGGTTTCACGGCAGTGCATGTTGACCTCCGACACCTTCAGAAGTCAAAGTTCATTACACCTTAATTGCAGGATAGCAAAATGAACACACAGGGCGCCCCAATATCTTTCACTTCAAGGGCCGTTAACTGAGAGCCCTTAGTATACAGGGTTTGGCCAACTCACCAACAAGGCACCATATTGTATAACCCTTAGTCTGAGAATTTTACTGATGTCTGCTGACACCTAGTGGATACATATGGAAACTGATCTGTGGAAAAACTTCAGTCAACAAGTCTGACCTCTGTGCAGAGTCAATTTAGTTTAGTTTAGTCCAGTTTAACCTGGTTGTCTAGGTTTGCCCAAAAAAAAAAAAAAAACACACACACACACACAACTCATGGAGTGTGTTCTTTCTGTCTTGATGCTGCGTGCTTAATGTAATTGAGAGCAACACACACAATAATTATTAGTACACATAACACAATACAAATGTCAGTAATTGTGAAAAACGCTTTTCTAGTTTGGACAAAAGAATAGCATCACCTCAAACTTTGTGGAATGTTTGACTCAGTATGTCTAGATGTTTAAAAACAAATAAAAATCATCACACATTTCACACTGTACGATCTATATGAATAAACTTTAATCTACATCACAGTGCAATTCAAGGGTCAATATTACCGCTAATTAAATGGGACAATAGCTTTAAATTAATACCACAAGTGTGCTGACATCTCTGTCTGTTTCATCCAACTGTCATGGTGAAGACTCCTACCATAAGGCTGATCCATCCATCCATCTTAGTTATGAAGTTTACTATGCGAGTCAATGAGTTCCTGTTTAGACTGATCGAATGTCTACCCGATCTTGTTCAAGGCCACAGATTTAAGTAGCATAAAAGATTAACCATTGGTTGCTATTATACACAGAAAAAAGTACTGAAGTAATTGATCACATGAAAGATTTGATATTGACTTGACATTTAGAATCCATTCAGTTCAAACTTAAACTGATGCAAATCAATATTTCAAATTGTCCCGCAAAAAAAACAATTTAAATGTTTGATGAATGACCCAGACCACTTTTTTTTTTTCTCTTTAAGTATTTATTTAAAATGTGTTTTATGAAAGTCAATCACGTTTGAAAACACCTCGTTTAACCCTTTTCAGCCTACTGTATCACATTTGCTACATGAGTTTCTGAGGCGTCTATTTTATCAACATGATCAGCATGCATCAAACAAAAATAATAAAATAAAGACAATATATTCAATTATAAAATAAATAAATACAAGACTACTACAGCAATTTATACTCACATGAACAAAGTATTGTCTGCAAAATAAACAACACTGTAAACTGTTAAGAGAAATTTCAATATATCTCATTCACTATATGACAAAAAATAATAATCTGATTCAGTTTACACTCACAGGAAGAAATACTGTTTGTGCAATGACAAATATCAAAAACAAATAATCTCAGTGCATCCAGTGTAACATGAAATTTACAACATGAACACGTTAGGTCTTCATCAAAAACACAACAACAAATATCCACTTATTATTATTGATTTTGTTTATGCTTTTATGAGAGACATTTTGCCACCTATCGGGCATTCTGAATTCAAACTTACTCCAAGATTATAGGGAGTATGCATGGTGCACATTTAAGTATTACTGTGACAACATACACAAAAATGCTGATATTAAATTGTATCGTCTGAATATTTTTTAGTAACATCTTCATTATAACGTCAACATCATACCAAGTTGCCCTGTACAAACCTAATCTAAAGCTTTTTTTTTTTTTTGTTAACCTTGTTCCTTATCTGTACAAGTTTAGTGGAGTGCTTGTCCAGCTGCTGTATTATTTCAGTCTCTCGGGCGCCGTCATGATTCTCAGGTAGTCAGCATTGATCTAGAAAATGAGAACAGGACATACAAAGAGGAGTTTGAGATTAATCAGGGTGCCTACAGGAAGTTAAATTTAAGACTTTTTAATACCATCTCAAAATTTAAGACCAAATGTAAAGATTTAAAGCTGATGGTGGCGTGCATATGATGATTGGATGATTGGCAAAGTCTATGCCACCCCATCTGTTGCTGAGGTTACAAAATATGGACTAGCTGTGGGAAGAAATCCAGAGGTGAGGTGTTGCTGCTTGGCGTTTCTAGCGGCGGTAAGCAGATTTAGAACATTTAGAACCTCAAAACCATAAGTGTGTAAAATCTTGTAATGATGACTGGAGAAATTTGCTCCAAAATTGATTGAAAATTTGAAGATTAAAAATTTAAGACATTTGGATTGAAATTTAAGATAGATATAGAAAACTTCCTCAGGGAAATTGAATTTAAGACCATCTTTTAAGGCCTTTTCTTAGGAAAATGTATTTAAGACTCTTAAGGACCTGCAGCCACCCTGCATGAATAGTGGAATAGGTAAAAAAAAAAAAAAAAAATCTTCACCTTCCCTTCTTGGTCTGCATTTGGTGGCTTTATAACGCATGACCACCTTTTGTTGCCTTTGTTTAATTCTTGAGGAGCCACAGATTTTCTCCCAAAATATCATAATCACTTTTTAATTCTTAATGAACTTACATCTCATTAACATCATTGCAATTTCTAACAAATTTGATAACAGATCAAGAGACACTTGCAGTTGTGACATTAATGTATGGGATGTGATCCACTGGATGCACAAACCTCTGACTGCAGACGGAGGAGGCATCCTCTCAGGTTCATCATTTTCTTTTGTGGCCTCACGGACAAGAGACAGCGGCGGTGCTGGTTTGCTCTCATTCTTTCTGTGTTGCGGTAGGAATCACTAAATAATAAAATAAGGCAGAAGAATGCGCTCAGTTTTATACAGTGATAAATGTTACCACAGTTATAGTTACCACAGTTAAAGTTACTATGGGACTAATAACAGCAATACCTAAATTTAGCATATAAATATGTGGCTTATATTTTCCAAAGGAAAGGTCTAAATTTTAAAGTTATTTTTTTTGGTAGAAATGACCAACCAGAATCCATAAGGGCTGATGATGAGGGAGACCAGGACGGTCCATGTCTGGGCTTCCCTTTGAAGACTCAATAGTTGGAGCAGGTGCTGAAACATCAGTTGGGACCTGGAACAAACACGTCGGTCTGGCCTGAGACAGACTACTGGAAACTCAAAAGGCGACAAAGCATCTAAGTAAAAGCAGGTGCAATGTGAGCATCATCATAAAGCAAGTGCCATTAAGTTTTCTAACTTTGGGCACAAAACCTAAACCCCACACAACAGAAAGATTAACTGTGTGTAGTTGTAGGCTGTCAAATCACAAGAACCAAGATTCTTTACTCTTGTGACAGAAGTGAGCTAGGAGTGAGAGAAACATCAACAGACAAGTGGAAGCTGAGTGTCAGTGAAATGATGAAAGCTTCTAATGAGAGCACATTTGAGCATTAAAATGTTACTAAGGGCACTGTAATAGTGATACTGTAAGCCAATTTTATAAAATAAAAAAGCTGTAAAATCCTGTAAAAATGCTATATCCTTACTTATCCAGTGATAATATATGCCAGTGTGTGCTCCCTTTAAATTCTCTTTGTCCAATGTTTCTTTCTCTTCTCACCCAGAGCTCAGAAAAGAGTGAACAAGGACACATGGTTCTATGAGCCCAGAATTAGTCAATTTGTGCCATTTATTATTAAAATGAACAAATTTAGACAAAAATCCTCTTCAGGATGACGAGTTTGGCACATACAACCTGATCACTTTTAGATAATGATTTGTTTGCTTAAGAGAGAGAAGTCCTCAGCCTCGATGAGAGCTGCGGCAGAGAGCTTTTGAAAAGAAACAAGCCATTAAGTGACAATACTGAATGTGGTAATCGGAGAGACAAATCAGTTCAATTCATTTACTATGAGGTTTTTTCACGTTTTTGACGACATACTATACTTTGAGGTTTTTTTCACATTATTGATGACATACTATACTATGACGCTTTTGATGACATACTATACAATGACTTTTTGACCACTTTTTGACAACATACTATGAGCGTTTTTGACAACATACTGTACTATGGCGTTTTTTTTTTTTCACGTTTTTGACGACATACTATACAATGGCACCATGTGGTGGTGGTGCATGGTCAACGCTCAAATTACAATTCTAAGCTGCCTTCACCTGTGACTTTAGATATTTTTCTTGGCCTACCACATCTTTCTTTCACAAGGACTGTTCCTGTGGCCTTCCATTTCCTGACTATATTTGTGACTGGAGAAGATGTAGAAAAACTCAGAAATAGAAAAAAAGAAAACAAGCGATGCACATGGCGTGATTGGCTACTCACGGTTCATACTAAGTTATGCGTTCTAGTTGTACTGTTTATAAACCAGAGACAGGGTATGAAGATAAAACTCAAAATGGAAAAGTTAAACATTACAGAAATAAGAGGAAAGCTGAGCATATAAATACAGTACATGAAATAGTCGCAATAAATAATCAAAGTCTTATTGTCAGTTACAACTTACATCTGATCAGATGATGGACACTGTTCTTTACGGTTGACGATAGCACCCTTTGACCTGTCACTCTTGACAAACACACAGCTGGGTTCTGGTTCTTCCACTTTCCTCCTGAAAGACACAGATTATAATCTGCTTTGTGACCAGAACAAACCAGTTTCACTGCTGTTTTGTTCTGAACTATAAGATAAGTGTGTTTTCTTGAAGAAACAACATGTTTCATTAAGTACAGAGTGGATCAATGTGAAAACAACACAAGATAATACAACCATCAGAGCTGCTTTATGTGTGTGTAGACTCTCAGCAGTGACATGATACGAAAAAAAAAAAAAATTGTAAGTGAAGAAGATTAATGTTGTAAATAAACTCATTTAATAAACACGTGGATAAACAGCTGTATAAATAACTGTCAGTAACATAACGTTTGTGACACGTTAACTCTTTGTAGCACAGGAGTGTTGATTTACTAAAAATATTGGGGTGATCACATGTATACACATAACTGAATCCGGGTCCAGGTCCTGGTCTTGGCCCTTGTCCAGGTTCATCCATGTTGCTGAATGAACCTCCACCTGTAGAGGAAACACAAATCATTAATATGCACATCAGCTGAAATCTTCCTTTACATCATTTCTGCTGTACAAATATCAGCTGTGATTGTCTCTTCTTCTCCGTTTCCTGTCAGTGTCAGTTAAATACAATCACACAGTATGCAGCAGAAAGCTGCCATCAGCTGCTGTGCTTCTATCAGTCCACTAGATGGCAGTGTCTCTGCAGTGTCTAACTTTACTTGATGAAACAAGCTGCAGTTGATTCTTTCACTCACAACACCTGGGCCCGAATTTATTTCACCTCAAAGCTCCAGTGACATCCAGTCATTTCACTGCCACGGAAAATCATCTGAACACATTCTGTCTGCAACACCTGCGCTCTCATGATGATAAACCATGAAAATGTATTATCAACTGGCTGAAAGAAATAGGTCTATACTGATATTACCTTTTCAATCTTTTTCTTTATCTGCCTTTCATCTGCATCTAGCCAGCGTTACTGCTGTGGTGGAAGGTGTCCACGTTAGCCTCAATATACCTTGAGAGCCAGGAGGCTGCCATTGATCTCCACAGTCTCCACCAAAGTGCTGAGGTCGTTGCCAGCCAGCTCACACCTGCAGGTAATCAGTAGCTCAGGTGAGTCTAGCCGGAAACAAAAAAAGAAAGAGATCACCACCACAACTGCAAGGCCTGTAACAGGCCTGTCCCAGGAACAGACACCACGTCGATCTGCTTCTTATTAATCTCTGGATGACACAAGAATGACAGCGTTTGTGAAGAAAAACAGGATGGCTGACATTTTAGTGATGACGTTGCATATGGGAGATTCTTCGGTGTCTGCACAGAAGGCACAGGGCTCTGTGTTTCTCCCCAGAATGCTTTCACTCATAGTATAAATGGGAGAGGGCCAAGTGAAAAAAACATGGTTGATATTATGTCTGTCTGAGCACAGTGTTATATTACTCCAAACATACCTTGCTTGTTAGGGGGCCGCTTGCGAACACACACACAAATCCTGTGGGATTCAACCTGTAAAAAAAAAAAAAAAAAAAAAAATAAACACAAAAAGAGCTCCAAGTTTGAGCTCGAATGTTAACACACGTTTGCATATAAAGTCAGGCATAGTTCAAAACTGCAAATTTACCAGGTCGCCCGTTGATACAGGGATTATTTCCAATGTTTCTCTGAAGCCTTGGATGATCTCGTAGAATTTCTGGTTTGGTCGAGAAGCCTCTCCAAACTTCAATGAAGACAAGAAAGAAAAGCAATATAAATGAAATGTGTGAAACGACTTGCGTCCAAAATTCACATTATTAGTAGAATTGATAAATGAAATAAAAATCCTCACCCTCCCCTTCTTAGTCTGCATTTCAGGTGGCTTTATAACACAAGGCAGCCTTTTGTTGCCTTTGGTTAATTCTTGAGGAGCCACAGATTTTCTCCCTGAAATGCAAAAGATCTTAATCACTTTTTAATTCTTAATGAACTCACATCTCATTGACAGCATTGTAATTTCTAACAAATTTAATTGCAGTTGTGACATTAATGTATGGGATGTGATCCACTGGATGCACAATTTTTTTTTTTTTATTATTTTTTTTTACATCTGTCACTGACCTTTGATTGCGGACGGAGGAGGCATCCTCTCAGGTTCATCATTTTCTTTTGTGGCCTCACGGGCAAGAGACAGCGACGGTGCTGGTTTGCTCTCATTCTTTCTGTGTTGCGGTAGGAATCACTAAATAATAAAATAAAGAAGAAATCAGTTTTATAAGTGATAAATGTTACCACAGTTAAGACAGTTAAAGCGCTATGTCAGATTTTATACAGTGATAAATGTTATTTTCCAAAGGAAAGGTCTAAATTATAAAGTATTCTTTTTGGTAGTTAACTTTAACAAAATCCTGAATATTAGCGTGCTGAAACATCAGTTATGGAAAAAATAAACATGGCCTGAGACAGACTACTGGAAACAAATAGTAAAAGAATACTTCATAAAGCAAGTGCCATTAAGTTTTCTAACTTTGGGCACAAAACCTAAACCCCATACAACAGAAAGATTAACTGTGTGTAGTTGTAGGCTGTCAAATCACAAGAACCAAGATTCTTTACTCTTGTGACAGAGAAGTGAGCTAGGAGTGAGAGAAACATCAACAGACAAGTGGAAGCTGAGTGTCAGTGAAATGATGAAAGCTTCTAATGAGAGCACGTTTGAGCATTAAAATGTTACTAAGGGCACTGTAATAGTGATACTGTAAGCCAATTTTTATAAAAAAAAAAGCTGTAAAATCCTGTAAAAATGCTATATCCTTACTTATCCAGTGATAATATATGCCAGTGTGTGCTCCCTTTAAATTCTCTTTGTCCAATGTTTCTTTCTCTTCTCACCCAGAGCTCAGAAAAGAGTGAACAAGGACACATGGTTCTATGAGCCCAGAATTAGTCAATTTGTGCCATTTATTATTAAAATGAACAAATTTAGATAAAAATCCTCTTCCAGGATGACGAGTTTGGCACATACAACCTGATCACTTTTAGATAATGATTTGTTTGCTTAAGAAGAGAGAAGTCCTCAGCCTCGATGAGAGCTGCGGCAGAGGCTTTTTGAAAAGAAACAAGCCATTGACAATACTGAATGTGGTAATAGGAAAGACAAATCAGTTCAATTCATTTACTATGAGGTTTTTTCACGTTTTTGACGACATACTATACAATGACTTTTTGACCACTTTTTGACAACATACTATGACGTTTTTGACAGCATACTGTACTATGATGTTTTTTTCACATTTTGACAACATACTATACAATGACTCCACCATGTGGTCAACGCTCAAATTACAATTCTAAGCTGCCTTCACCTGTGACTTTAGAAATTTTTCTTGGCCTACCACATCTTTCTTTCACAAGGACTGTTCCTGTGGCCTTCCATTTCCTAACTATATTTGTGACTGGAGAAGATGTAGAAAAACTCAGAAATATAGAAAAAGAGAAAACAAAGCGATGCACATGGCGTGATTGGCTACTCACGGTTCATACTAAGTTGTACGTTCTAGTTGTACTGTTTATAAACCAGAGACAGGGTATGAAGATAAAACTGTTCTCAAAAAACAGAATCTCTCAAAATGGAAAAGTTAAACATTACAGAAATAAGAGGAAAGCTGAGCATATAAATACAGTACATGAAATAGTCGCAATAAATAATCAAAGTCTTATTGTCAGTTACAACTTACATCTGATCAGATGATGGACACTGTTCTTTACGGTTGACGATAGCACCCTTTGACCTGTCACTCTTGACAAACACACAGCTGGGTTCTGGTTCTTCCACTTTCCTCCTGAAAGACACAGATTATAATCTGCTTTGTGACCAGAACAAACCAGTTTCACTGCCGTTTTGTTCTGATAAGATAAGTGTGTTTTCTTGAAGAAACAACATGTTTCACTAAGTACAGAGTGGATCAATGTGAAAACAACACAAGATAATAAAACCATCAGAGCTGCTTTATGTGTGTGTAGACTCTCAGCAGTGACATGATACAATGAAAAAAAAACTTGTAAGTGAAGAAGATTAATGTTGTAAATAAACTCATTTAATAAACACGTGGATAAACAGCTGTGTAAATAACTGTCAGTAACATAACGTTTGTGACACGTTAACTCTTTGTAGCACAGGAGTGTTGATTTACTAAAAATATTGGGGTGATCACATGTATACACATAACTGAATCCGGGTCCAGGTCCTGGTCTTGGCCCTTGTCCAGGTTCATCCATGTTGCTGAATGAACCTTCACCTGTAGAGGAAACACAAATCATTAATATGCACATCAGCTGAAATCTTCCTTTACATCATTTCTGCTGTACAAATATCAGCTGTGATTGTCTCTTCTTCTCCGTTTCCTATCAGTGTCAGTTAAATACAATCACACAGTATGCAGCAGAGAAAGCTGCCATCAGCTGCTGTGCTTCTATCAGTCCACTAGATGGCAGTGTCTCTGCAGTGTCTAACTTTACTTGATGAAACAAGCTGCAGTTGATTCTTTCACTCACAACACCTGGGCCCGAATTTATTTCACCTCAAAGCTCCAGTGACATCCAGTCATTTCACTGCCACGGAAAATCATCTGAACACATTCTGTCTGCAACACCTGCGCTCTCATGATGATAAACCATGAAAATGTATTATCAACTGGCTGAAAGAAATAGGTCTATACTGATATTACCTTTCAGTCTTTTTCTTTATCTGCCTTTCATCTGCATCTAGCCAGCGTTACTGCTGTGGTGGAAGGTGTCCACGTTAGCCTCAATATACCTTGAGAGCCAGGAGGCTGCCATTGATCTCCACAGTCTCCACCAAAGTGCTGAGGTCGTTGCCAGCCAAATCAACCAATGAAAATTGGCCGTGTAGCGAGGCAGCGCGATTATTGCATCACAGAACAATTTGGAGGATTGCGTAAGAGCGGGACAAGTTGGTGTTTGCTGAGGTTTGGCCTGATGTTTTGGAAAAACACAAGAGAAGGAAAGACACATTTATGTTACACATATGTGTTTGAAATGAAACAATAGTAGTTTAAAGTTTTCATTTTTAACTGCCATGTTAAAAGACTTCAACCAACTTTTAGTGCTCCTTTACTCAACAGTTCGACAAAGTCTCTGCTGTGAAATTGCAACACACAAACACGTTCCTGTCACAATGGTACCTGAGTGCACTGCCCATGTGTATCGTATTGATGACTTCCTCCGGACCGTGAACACGTGGACCTCCTCAAGGCCGACTACCTGCACCTGCAGAGCTGTCATTCTCCAGAGCACGGAGCTTGGCCTTTTTGTTCAGCAGGTCATACACCTGTCCAAAAAGTAGTTTTCATGTCAAGAATAATGTAAAAAACGCAAATTTGTCAGATAAATATTCTAAACAAACATGTCCATAGAGTTAACAGAGGAAGGTTTTTATTACCTTCCCATTGTAAATCTCAAAGAAGCTGGCGTAAGCAGAGAGATCCAGGCTACTATACCTCCTGTGGTCGAGTTAGGCCAAAACATCCTGGGCTGAAAGAGAGATTCAAACCAATACCAACGGTGTGAAATTTTCATTTCCCTCGTGAGGGAGGAAGAATTACACAAACACCATCAATTAATGTATCCCTGGATACATTAGCACTGACAACTCAATTCCACACAACAGACACTTACATGAGTTTTTCCATTTCCTGTCCTGTCCGTAGGCAAAGCATGTTGCCGTGCAACCTTCGAAAATGAACTGTACCGAACCGGCTGTGAATCTGGAGAAGAAGAAGAAAAAAAGGGTCAAAATTGCAGAAAAATTGCACCTAAATAATGTTCTGGCTGCACAGTTTCCATTTGAAAAGAAAAAGCTCAAAAACTAGAGCACAATCTGATCCTTATCATCCAGGAGGAAATTCTTAGTCGGAAAACACTGCTGCAAATGCAACCTTAAAAAAAAAAAATAAAAACAAACTTAGGTGTTTACTTGTGGACCAGGTCACTGGTGTGTTACAAACCCCGGCTCATAGGGAAGCAACACAAAAGGGTAGACAAAAAAAAAAAAAAAAAAGATAGTTTCAATATGTTTATTATCTGATGTCTAGGGTCAGGAACAAAAGGGTGGGATAAGCAGCAAAACCTGCTGCCTGGCACACAACAGCAGGAGGAATGAGAGAGACTGAGGGCGGTAGGCCGGCCTTTGTAGACTGCTCACACCTGCAGGTAATCAGGAGCTCAGGTGAGTCTACCTGGAAACAAAAGAAGAAAGAGATCACCGACGGGCGTGGCTCCACAGGGTCCAGGCTCAGCAGCTCCGCCTGTCCCTCTGTGGAGCCCGCCCCTCGCCGGTGGGCATCCTGGACGGACGTGGCTCCACAGGGTCCAGGCTCCGCGGCTCCGCCTGTCCCTCTGTGGAGCCCGCCCCCTCGCCGGTGGGCATCCTGGACGGACGTGGCTCCACAGGGTCCAGGCTCCGCGGCTCCGCCTGTCCCTCTGTGGAGCCCCGCCCCCTCGCCGGTGGGCATCCTGGACGGACGTGGCTCCACAGGGTCCAGGCTCCGCGGCTCCGCCTGTCCCTCTGTGGAGCCCCGCCCCCTCGCCGGTGGGCATCCTGGACGGACGTGGCTCCACAGGGTCCAGGCTCCGCGGCTCCGCCTGTCCCTCTGGAGGAGCCCTTCGCCGGTGGGCATCCTGGACGGACGTGGCTCCACAGGGTCCAGGCTCCGCGGCTCCGCCTGTCCCTCTGTGGAGCCCCGCCCCCTCGCCGGTGGGCATCCTGGACGGACGTGGCTCCACAGGGTCCAGGCTCCGCGGCTCCGCCTGTCCCTCTGTGGAGCCCCGCCCCCGCTCGCCGGTGGGCATCCTGGACGGACGTGGCTCCACAGGGTCCAGGCTCCGCGGCTCCGCCTGTCCCTCTGTGGAGCCCCGCCCCCTCGCCGGTGGGCATCCTGGACGGACGTGGCTCCACAGGGTCCAGGCTCCGCGGCTCCGCCTGTCCCTCTGTGGAGCCCCGCCCCCTCGCCGGTGGGCATCCTGGACGGACGTGGCTCCACAGGGTCCAGGCTCCGCGGCTCCGCCTGTCCCTCTGTGGAGCCCCGCCCCCTCGCCGGTGGGCATCCTGGACGGACGTGGCTCCACAGGGTCCAGGCTCCGCGGCTCCGCCTGTCCCTCTGTGGAGCCCCGCCCCCTCGCCGGTGGGCATCCTGGACGGACGTGGCTCCACAGGGTCCAGGCTCCGCGCAAAAAAAATGTATATGAACACTTGACAAACTAATTTTTTTTTTTTTTTTTTAAATACAGGTATGATGCAGGGAATCAAATGAGACCATCCAGTTGGTGCTTCACATCAAACAACTACTGTCAGTTTCATCACAGAATTTAGAGGTTAGTTGTGAATTGCTAAGTATCACTGGACAAAATACAAGGGGGCAGTCAGAAATCGCTTTGTTGGCGGAAGTCCTACAGACCTGCTTAATTTCCAGTAGATTTAGTGAAGCTTGTCGTGTTAAAGGGAGTCATCTGGTCAGGCTCTGGCAGTCCGGATCACGAAAGGGTTAAGGCAAAAACCACTCAATCAATCAGTTTTTATTTATATAGCACTTTTCATACACTATCTATAGCACAAAGTGCTTTACATATGCAATGAAAAAGCCCCCACAACAGTCATACCACCCTAACCACCCATGTGCACACCAACACACCCCAAACCCATTATTTCTTTTAAATTTTGTTTTCTTATCTACGTGGTTTGGAGCAGGAAAACTAATTATTAGTAATTTGTGATTTCTTTATTATAGTATTTGTGATTTCTTGGGCTTAAATATATCAGTTGCTGTTTCCATCTATCATTGGAGAACAGAAACACACCAGTTTGTATGAAATTGGGACCCTAATGTGACATTGAACGTTGAGTGTGTGAAGGCTTCAGTTCTGTTTAAAACTCCTTGACTTGTAAACTATATTACTTTCAGGCTTCATTATCTGAGCAATACGATTCAACCTTAAAAACCTTCTCTTTACAGATAAGAAAGGACACGGCTTTTATCCACTTGGCTGATAAGCAATCCTTGCTTCCTACCTTGTGTCCAGCCGTCTGACGTGGGACACCAACCGTCTGACGTGGACGGTTTATAAAATTAACAACCTCTCCCAGTAGCTTAGAGGAAAACTCACCCCACCTGTTGTCTTTCCACTGGATGTTCTGCGCGGCCAGGAGGGACTTCAGCGCGAACACATCCTACCTCTGCAGGTTCCAGGTAAAGTGTGTCTTTCTACTGAGAGCACCACATTCTCCAACAACACCTTCTCATCCCTTTTCACAGTGACAATTCGTGTGGAACTGCTGCAGCCCTGTGTTTAACAAAGACTTCTTCTTTGTGGAGCTCGAGTCAGCAGGATCTGCTGGAACTGCAGCTAAGATTAAAAGTGGTGAATAAACCTGCAGCTGGAGCACTGAGGAGAGGGACAGCGATTGGAATGATCATCAAACCACTGTCTCAATTACTCCCTCTTAATAAATGGGGGAAAAGAATGAGACAAATAGATTCCCTCTTTACAAGAAATAAATACATCTATAATTATGTTTGTATAATTTTGAAATGTAAGGAGACCACAACTTAAATTTAAATTTCTATATTGCATCATATGGTATGGTACATGGCTATGGCTATCTTATATGAACAAGTATTAGCTAATTGGTGCGACTAAACGTGTTAAAAAATTTTGTTTGTTTTGTTTGTTCTATTTGTTCTCTTGGATCTCTGGCACATCACGCAGATGTGCCAGAGATGATTGACTGCGACAAACATGATGTATCTTATTGCAATAAATTAAATCGCCTACCACTGTTGTTGAGATTGATCATGTCGTCCTCCTGTCTGAGTAGACCACTTGATATTTGTTCTGATAGCTTCCGCTGGCTAATGTTACTCATTAAAAACCTGAATCAAAATTTGATTACGCTGGCAGAAAATCCTGTACATAATGATAGCAAGGACATATTAATCGTATTGGTCTTTGATCACTAAGAGTTGCAGTTTTAGAGTTTCCTTCAGGTAATATTCGAGTCCACATTCGCATCTAAAATGGTGTGTGGTTTCACGGCAGTGCATGTTGACCTCCGACACCTTCAGAAGTCAAAGTTCATTACACCTTAATTGCAGGATAGCAAAATGAACACAGGGGCGCCCCAATATCTTTCACTTCAAGGGCCGTTAACTGAGAGCCCTTAGTATATACAGGGTTTGGCCAACTCACCAACAAGGCACCATATTGTATAACCCTTAGTCTGAGAATTTTACTGATGTCTGCTGACACCTAGTGGATACATATGGAAACTGATCTGTGGAAAAACTTCAGTCAACAAGTCTGACCTCTGTGCAGAGTCAATTTAGTTTAGTTTAGTCCAGTTTAACCTGGTTGTCTAGGTTTGCCCAAAAAAAAAAAAAACGCACACACACACACACACAACTCATGGAGTGTGTTCTTTCTGTGCGTGCACGTGCTTGTGTAATTGAGAGCAACACACACAATAATTATTAGTACACATAACACAATACAAATGTCAGTAATTGTGAAAAACGCTTTTCTAGTTTGGACAAAAGAATAGCATCACCTCAAACTTTGTGGAATGTTTGACTCAGTATGTCTAGATGTTTAAAAAACAAATAAAAATCATCACACATTTCACACTGTACGATCTATATGAATAAACTTTAATCTACATCACAGTGCAATTCAAGGGTCAATATTACCGCTAATTAAATGGGACAATAGCTTTAAATTAATACCACAAGTGTGCTGACATCTCTGTCTGTTTCATCCAACTGTCATGGTGAAGACTCCTACCATAAGGCTGATCCATCCATCCATCTTAGTTATGAAGTTTACTATGCGAGTCAATGAGTTCCTGTTTAGACTGATCGAATGTCTACCCGATCTTGTTCAAGGCCACAGATTTAAGTAGCATAAAGATTAACCATTGGTTGCTATTATACACAGAAAAAGTACTGAAGTAATTGATCACATGAAAGATTTGATATTGACTTGACATTTAGAATCCATTCAGTTCAAACTTAAACTGATGCAAATCAATATTTCAAATTGTCCCGCATAAAAAAAACAATTTAAATGTTTGATGAATGACCCAGACCACACTTTTTTTCTCTTTAAGTATTTATTTAAAATGTGTTTTATGAAAGTCAATCACGTTTGAAAACACCTCGTTTAACCCTTTTCAGCCTACTGTATCACATTTGCTACATGAGTTTCTGAGACGTCTATTTTATCAACATGATCAGCATGCATCAAACAAAAATAATAAAATAAAGACAATATATTCAATTATAAAATAAATAAATACAAGACTACTACAGCAATTTATACTCACATGAACAAAGTATTGTCTGCAAAATAAACAACACTGTAAACTGTTAAGAGAAATTTCAATATATCTCATTCACTATATGACAAAAAATAATAATCTGATTCAGTTTACACTCACAGGAAGAAATACTGTTTGTGCAATGACAAATATCAAAAACAAATAATCTCAGTGCATCCAGTGTAACATGAAATTTACAACATGAACACGTTCGGTCTTCATCAAAAACACAACAACAAATATCCACTTATTATTATTGAGATTTTGTTTATGCTTTTATGAGAGACATTTTGCCACCTATCGGGCATTCTGAATTCAAACTTACTCCAAGATTATAGGGAGTATGCATGAATAAAAATCCTCACCCCCCTTCTTAGTCTGCATTTCAGGTGGCTTTATAACACAAGGCAGCCTTTTGTTGCCTTTGGTTAATTCTTGAGGAGCCACAGATTTTCTCCCTGAAATGCAAAAAAAAAGATCTTAATCACTTTTTAATTCTTAATGAACTCACATCTCATTGACAGCATTGTAATTTCTAACAAATTTAATTGCAGTTGTGACATTAATGTATGGGATGTGATCCACTGGATGCACAATTGTTTTTTTTTTTTTTATTATTTATTTATTTACATCTGTCACTGACCTTTGATTGCGGACGGAGGAGGCATCCTTTCAGGTTCATCATTTTCTTTTGTGGCCTCACGGACAAGAGACAGCGACGGTGCTGGTTTGCTCTCATTCTTTCTGTGTTGCCGGTAGGAATCACTAAATAATAAAATAAGGCAGAAGAATGCGCTCAGTTTTATACAGTGATAAATGTTACCACAGTTAAAGTTACTATGGGACTGATAACAGCAATACCTAAATTTAGCATATAAATATGTGGCTTATATTTTCCAAAGGAAAGGTCTAAATTATAAATCTATTCTTTTTGGTAGAAATGACCAACCAGAATCCATAAGGGCTGATGATGAGGGGAGACCAGGAAGGTCCATCTCTGGGCTTCCCTTTGAAGACTCAATAGTTGGAACGGGTGCTGAAACATCAGTTGGGACCTGGAACAAACACGTCGGTCTGGCCTGAGACAGACTACTGGAAACTCAAAAGACGACAAAGCATCCAAGTAAAACGGGTGCAATGTGAGCATCATTATAAAGCAAGTGCCATTAAGTTTTCTAACTTTGGGCACAAAACCTAAACCCCCACACAACAGAAAGATTAACTGTGTGTAGTTGTAGGCTGTCAAATCACAAGAACCAAGATTCTTTACTCTTGTGACAGAGAAGTGAGCTAGGAGTGAGAGAAACAGCAACAGACAAGTGGAAGCTGAGTGTCAGTGAAATGATGAAAGCTTCTAATGAGAGCACATTTGAGCATTAAAATGTTACTAAGGGCACTGTAATAGTGATACTGTAAGCCAATTTTATAAAATAAAAAAGCTGTAAAATCCTGTAAAAATGCTATATCCTTACTTATCCAGTGATAATATATGCCAGTGTGTGCTCCCTTTAAATTCTCTTTGTCCAATGTTTCTTTCTCTTCTCACCCAGAGCTCAGAAAAGAGTGAACAAGGACACATGGTTCTATGAGCCCAGAATTAGTCAATTTGTGCCATTTATTATTAAAATGAACAAATTTAGACAAAAATCCTCTTCCAGGATGACGAGTTTGGCACATACAACCTGATCACTTTTAGATAATGATTTGTTTGCTTAAGAAGAGAGAAGTCCTCAGCCTCGATGAGAGCTGCGGCAGAGGCTTTTTGAAAAGAAACAAGCCATTAAGTGACAATACTGAATGTGGTAATCGGAGAGACAAATCAGTTCAATTCATTTACTATGAGGTTTTTTCACGTTTTTGACGACATACTATACAATGACTTTTTGACCACTTTTTGACAACATACTATGACGTTTTTTGACAGCATACTGTACTATGATGTTTTTTTCACATTTTTGACAACATACTGTACTGACAACATACGTACTATTTTTTTTTCACGTTTTTGACGACATACTATACAATGACTCCACCATGTGGTCAACGCTCAAATTACAATTCTAAGCTGCCTTCACCTGTGACTTTAGATATTTTTCTTGGCCTACCACATCTTTCTTTCACAAGGACTGTTCCTGTGGCCTTCCATTTCCTGACTATATTTGTGACTGGAGAAGATGTAGAAAAACTCAGAAATATAGAAAAAGAGAAAACAAACGATGCACATGGCGTGATTGGCTACTCACGGTTCATACTAAGTTGTACGTTCTAGTTGTACTGTTTATAAACCAGAGACAGGGTATGAAGATAAAACTGTTCTCAAAAAACAGAATCTCTCAAAATGGAAAAGTTAAACATTACAGAAATAAGAGGAAAGCTGAGCATATAAATACAGTACATGAAATAGTCGCAATAAATAATCAAAGTCTTATTGTCAGTTACAACTTACATCTGATCAGATGATGGACACTGTTCTTTACGGTTGACGATAGCACCCTTTGACCTGTCACTCTTGACAAACACACAGCTGGGTTCTGGTTCTTCCACTTTCCTCCTGAAAGACACAGATTATAATCTGCTTTGTGACCAGAACAAACCAGTTTCACTGCTGTTTTGTTCTGAACTATAAGATAAGTGTGTTTTCTTGAAGAAACAACATGTTTCATTAAGTTCAGAGTGGATCAATGTGAAAACAACACAAGATAATAAAACCATCAGAGCTGCTTTATGTGTGTGTAGACTCTCAGCAGTGACATGATACGATGAAAAAAAAAAAAACTTGTAAGTGAAGAAGATTAATGTTGTAAATAAACTCATTTAATAAACACGTGGATAAACAGCTGTATAAATAACTGTCAGTAACATAACGTTTGTGACACGTTAACTCTTTGTAGCACAGGAGTGTTGATTTACTAAAAATATTGGGGTGATCACATGTATACACATAACTGAATCCGGGTCCAGGTCCAGGTCCTGGCCCTTGTCCAGGTTCATCCATGTTGCTGAATGAACCTTCACCTGTAGAGGAAACACAAATCATTAATATGCACATCAGCTGAAATCTTCCTTTACATCATTTCTGCTGTACAAATATCAGCTGTGATTGTCTCTTCTTCTCCGTTTCCTATCAGTGTCAGTTAAATACAATCACACAGTATGCAGCAGAGAAAGCTGCCATCAGCTGCTGTGCTTCTATCAGTCCACTAGATGGCAGTGTCTCTGCAGTGTCTAACTTTACTTGATGAAACAAGCTGCAGTTGATTCTTTCACTCACAACACCTGGGCCCGAATTTATTTCACCTCAAAGCTCCAGTGACATCCAGTCATTTCACTGCCACGGAAAATCATCTGAACACATTCTGTCTGCAACACCTGCGCTCTCATGATGATAAACCATGAAAATGTATTATCAACTGGCTGAAAGAAATAGGTCTATACTGATATTACCTTTCAATCTTTTTCCTTTATCTGCCTTTCATCTGCATCTAGCCAGCGTTACTGCTGTGGTGGAAGGTGTCCACGTTAGCCTCAATATACCTTGAGAGCCAGGAGGCTGCCATTGATCTCCACCAAAGTGCTGAGGTCGTTGCCAGCCAACGAGTACTTGTTCAGAGGTCCAATGAAATTGCATGATAAATCAAGCGCACTTTCACAGCTATTGTAAATCAGTCATTTGTACTCACCCTCATCAACATGGAAAATACTAGAAGAAAAGCATATAATGCAGCTTTTAAGTTAAAGGCGATCACTCTAGAGGTTGAAGAAGGAAATCGACCCGCTATCAGTGACTCACTTCTTACAGCAATAAGAAGACACGATGAACGTCTTTGAGCTAATTTTTCATATTACAACGTTGGAGACCTGCGGCTTTAAATCTGGTGCGGCTTGTACAAGTACAAACTTGATTTTCTTTCTAAAAATTGGAGCATGCGGTTTTTAATCAGGTTTGCTCTGTAGTCCGGAATTTACGGTACAAATATGGATGAATCAAGGGAAATATATGAATGCCTCAAACTTATCTTACCTCTGATTACCACTTCTGTGAAAATCCAGAGATCTTACCTGCCAAGGCATAAATCCCTTTGGAACTGTTCTGCTGCTTTCCTGTAAAAATCACCTCCCATTGTCTAGTGAGAGGAAAAATAAGTTAACTTAAATAAACACATTATTTTCTTCATGCAAAGCACTGACAACTCAGCTCCACACAACAGATGCTTACATGAGTTTTTCCATTTTCTGTCTGTCTGTAGGCAAAGCATGTTGCCATGCAACCTTCGAAAATGGACTGTACCAAAGGTTCGGTTCTGAATCTGGAGAAGAAGAAGAAGAAAAAAGAAACACTGGTGTGTTACAAACCCCAGCTCATAGGGAAGCAACACAAAAGGTAGACCAAAAAAAGATAGTTTCAGTATGTTTATTATCTGATGTCTAGGGTCAGAAACATAAGGGTGGGATAAGCAGCAAAACCTGCTGCCTGGCACACAGCAGCGCGAGGAATGAGAAAGACTGAGGGCGGTAGGCCGGCCTTTGTAGACTGCTCACACCTGCAGGTAATCAGTAGCTCAGGTGAGTCTAGCCGGAAACAAAAAAAGAAAGAGATCACCACCACAACTGCAAGGCCTGTAACAGGCCTGTCCCAGGAACAGACACCACGTCGATCTGCTTCTTATTAATCTCTGGATGACACAAGAATGACAGCGTTTGTGAAGAAAAACAGGATGGCTGACATTTTAGTGATGACGTTGCATATGGGAGATTCTTCGGTGTCTGCACAGAAGGCACAGGGCTCTGTGTTTCTCCCCAGAATGCTTTCACTCATAGTATAAATGGGAGAGGGCCAAGTGAAAAAACATGGTTGGTATTATGTCTGTCTGAGCACAGTGTTATATTACTCCAAACATACCTTGCTTGTTAGGGGGCCGCTTGCGAACACACACACAAATCCTGTGGGATTCAACCTGTAAAAAAAAATAAAAAAAAAAAAAAATAAACACAAAAAGAGCTCCAAGTTTGAGCTCGAATGTTAACACACGTTTGCATATAAAGTCAGGCATAGTTCAAAACTCCAAATTTACCAGGTCGCCCGTTGATACAGGGATTATTTCCAATGTTTCTCTGAAGCCTTGGATGATCTCGTAGAATTTCTGGTTTGGTCAAGAAGCCTCTCCAAACTTCAATGAAGACAAGAAAGAAAAGCAATATAAATGAAATGTGTGAAACGACTTGCGTCCAAAATTCACATTATTAGTAGAATTGATAAATGAAATAAAAATCCTCACCCTCCCCTTCTTAGTCTGCATTTCAGGTGGCTTTATAACACAAGGCAGCCTTTTGTTGCCTTTGGTTAATTCTTGAGGAGCCACAGATTTTCTCCCTGAAATGCAAAAGATCTTAATCACTTTTTAATTCTTAATGAACTCACATCTCATTGACAGCATTGTAATTTCTAACAAATTTAATTGCAGTTGTGACATTAATGTATGGGATGTGATCCACTGGATGCACAATTGTTTTTTTTTTATTATTTATTTATTTACATCTGTCACTGACCTTTGATTGCGGACGGAGGAGGCATCCTCTCAGGTTCATCATTTTCTTTTGTGGCCTCACGGGCAAGAGACAGCGACGGTGCTGGTTTGCTCTCATTCTTTCTGTGTTGCCGGTAGGAATCACTAAATAATAAAATAAGGCAGAAGAATGCGCTCAGTTTTATACAGTGATAAATGTTACCACAGTTATAGTTACATTTAACAAAATCCTGAATATTACGAAGCTTATAAAAAAAATAAACATGCAAGACAAATACAAAAGAATACTTCATAAAGCAAGTGCCATTAAGTTCTAACTTTGGGCACAAAACCTAAACCCCCATACAACAGAAAGATTAACTGTGTGTAGTTATAGGCTGTCAAATCACAAGAACCAAGATTCTTTACTCTTGTGACAGAGAAGTGAGCTAGGAGTGAGAGAAACATCAACAGACAAGTGGAAGCTGAGTGTCAGTGAAATGATGAAAGCTTCTAATGAGAGCACGTTTGAGCATTAAAATGTTACTAAGGGCACTGTAATAGTGATACTGTAAGCCAATTTTATAAAATAAAAAAGCTGTAAAATCCTGTAAAAATGCTATATCCTTACTTATCCAGTGATAATATATGCCAGTGTGTGCTCCCTTTAAATTCTCTTTGTCCAATGTTTCTTTCTCTTCTCACCCAGAGCTCAGAAAAGAGTGAACAAGGACACATGGTTCTATGAGCCCAGAATTAGTCAATTTGTGCCATTTATTATTAAAATGAACAAATTTAGATAAAATCCTCTTCCAGGATGACGAGTTTGGCACATACAACCTGATCACTTTTAGATAATGATTTGTTTGCTTAAGAAGAGAGAAGTCCTCAGCCTCGATGAGAGCTGCGGCAGAGGCTTTTTGAAAAGAAACAAGCCATTGACAATACTGAATGTGGTAATAGGAAAGACAAATCAGTTCAATTCATTTACTATGAGGTTTTTTCACGTGCTTTTGACGACATACTATACAATGACTTTTTTTTGACCTTTTTTGACAACATACTATGACGTTTTTTGACAGCATACTGTACTATGATGTTTTTTTCACATTTTTTGACAACATACTATACAATGACTCCACCATGTGGTCAACGCTCAAATTACAATTCTAAGCTGCCTTCACCTGTGACTTTAGAAATTTTTCTTGGCCTACCACATCTTTCTTTCACAAGGACTGTTCCTGTGGCCTTCCATTTCCTAACTATATTTGTGACTGGAGAAGATGTAGAAAAACTCAGAAATATAGAAAAAAGAGAAAACAAACGATGCACATGGCGTGATTGGCTACTCACGGTTCATACTAAGTTGTACGTTCTAGTTGTACTATTTATAAACCAGAGACAGGGTATGAAGATAAAACTGTCTCAATACAGAACTCAAAATGGAAAAGTTAAACATTACAGAAATAAGAGGAAAGCTGAGCATATAAATACAGTACATGAAATAGTCGCAATAAATAATCAAAGTCTTATTGTCAGTTACAACTTACATCTGATCAGATGATGGACACTGTTCTTTACGGTTGACGATAGCACCCTTTGACCTGTCACTCTTGACAAACACACAGCTGGGTTCTGGTTCTTCCACTTTCCTCCTGAAAGACACAGATTATAATCTGCTTTTTGTGACCAGAACAAACCAGTTTCACTGCCGTTTTGTTCTGATAAGATAAGTGTGTTTTCTTGAAGAAACAACATGTTTCATTAAGTACAGAGTGGATCAATGTGAAAACAACACAAGATAATAAAACCATCAGAGCTGCTTTATGTGTGTGTAGACTCTCAGCAGTGACATGATACAACAAAAAAAAAAACTTGTAAGTGAAGAAGATTAATGTTGTAAATAAACTCATTTAATAAACACGTGGATAAACAGCTGTGTAAATAACTGTCAGTAACATAACGTTTGTGACACGTTAACTCTTTGTAGCACAGGAGTGTTGATTTACTAAAAATATTGGGGTGATCACATGTATACACATAACTGAATCCGGGTCCAGGTCCTGGTCTTGGCCCTTGTCCAGGTTCATCCATGTTGCTGAATGAACCTTCACCTGTAGAGGAAACACAAATCATTAATATGCACATCAGCTGAAATCTTCCTTTACATCATTTCTGCTGTACAAATATCAGCTGTGATTGTCTCTTCTTCTCCGTTTCCTATCAGTGTCAGTTAAATACAATCACACAGTATGCAGCAGAGAAAGCTGCCATCAGCTGCTGTGCTTCTATCAGTCCACTAGATGGCAGTGTCTCTGCAGTGTCTAACTTTACTTGATGAAACAAGCTGCAGTTGATTCTTTCACTCACAACACCTGGGCCCGAATTTATTTCACCTCAAAGCTCCAGTGACATCCAGTCATTTCACTGCCACGGAAAATCATCTGAACACATTCTGTCTGCAACACCTGCGCTCTCATGATGATAAACCATGAAAATGTATTATCAACTGGCTGAAAGAAATAGGTCTATACTGATATTACCTTTCAGTCTTTTTCTTTATCTGCATCTAGCCAGCGTTACTGCTGTGGTGGAAGGTGTCCACGTTAGCCTCAATATACCTTGAGAGCCAGGAGGCTGCCATTGATCTCCACAGTCTCCACCAAAGTGCTGAGGTCGTTGCCAGCCAAATCAACCAATGAAAATTGGCCGTAGCGAGGCAGCGATTATTGCATCACAGAACAATTTGGAGGATTGCGTAAGAGCGGGACAAGTTGGTGTTTGCTGAGGTTTGGCCTGATGTTTTGGAAAAACACAAGAGAAGGAAAGACACATTTATGTTACACATATGTGTTTGAAATGAAACAATAGTAGTTTAAAGTTTTCATTTTTAACTGCCATGTTAAAAGACTTCAACCAACTTTTAGTGCTCCTTTACTCAACAGTTCGACAAAGTCTCTGCTGTGAAATTGCAACACACAAACACGTTCCTGTCACAATGGTACCTGAGTGCACTGCCCATGTGTATCGTATTGATGACTTCCTCCGGACCGTGAACACGTGGACCTCCTCAAGGTCGACTACCTGCACCTGCAGAGCTGTCATTCTCCAGAGCACGGAGCTTGGCCTTTTTGTTCAGCAGGTCATACACCTGTCCAAAAAGTAGTTTTCATGTCAAGAATAATAAAAAACGCAAATTTGTCAGATAAATATTCTAAACAAACATGTCCATAGAGTTAACAGAGGAAGGTTTTTATTACCTTCCCATTGTAAATCTCAAAGAAGCTGACGTAAGCAGAGAGATCCAGGCTACTATACCTCCTGTGGTCGAGTTAGGCCAAAACATCCTGGGCTGAAAGAGAGATTCAAACCAATACCAACGGTGTGAAATTTTCATTTCCCTCGTGAGGAAACATTGTCATGGATGAGATTTCCACAACCTCTCAAGCACTTTGTCTTCTGTTTGGCTTGATATATGCACTCCATCTGGATTACCCGAAGGTATGAAGAACACTTTTGAGTTCATCCAGAAGATACTGTTGAACCTCGCATACGACAAAAGCTCAGCCCAAAACCGCAGACATTAAAAATTGCTCTTTTGGCTAGATGTTGTGGTTAGGGATAGCTATACTGGTTGTCTACATACGTTTGATGTGATTATGATGGAGCTGAACAGTTAAACAAAACATTATTGAATATTTGATGCCTTAATTTTTATCCACGTGAATATTATATTTTACTGACATTTTTTAGTTCAGGTTTTTGCCAAGTTCTACAGAGTTGCCAGTAAGAGTCTCAAGAAAGACTTCTATGGGCCACCATATCACTCGTCTCATTGACTTCTTCAAATCCAGAAAGGGAGTTGCTACTGCTACTACTTTGTACAACAACTACTAATTGATTCAATGTTGTAACACATATACACAATAGCTTTCTGCTTGTTTTCTTGTCATCTTTTCCATGAGACCAATGAGATCACCACAACACGCGCTGCTGTCCTACAATGTCTGCCCCTGTATGTTTGAGATAATTCCAGCGAATTCTTCCTCAGCTGTTCAGTAAGTATTGAAATAATATGATCATATGACCTTCATACAGTGCACATTTAGGACATCATCAGACCTCAGGTTCATTTCTCAAATTTCAGTAAAAATAACATTGTTCAGGTATCGTAATTTAAAAAAAAAAAAAAAAAAACTTGAACCACTGATTTCATGCCATTTCCAGTAAATTAATTTTGCACAGCACCCATTCCTTATAGGATACATACTTGAAATTAAATAATAATGGTTTTGTTTTGTTCTGTTTTGGGTTTAAATGTCAAAAAAGAGATTTTTTTTTTTTTTTATTTATTTTTTTTTTTTTTTGAAAATGTGCACCTACACTGTTTGACCTGATGTTGTTTGGTGTATTTGGCTTGAGGCTGCTTGGTCTGAAACTGTTTTTTTTTGCTTAAGGTCGATTTGAATTATGATTCCTGCAGATCAGTTTGATTAGTGAACACACTATAGCCGTGGTCGGGTCATATCATCCTACCTAAATTTATTTATATTCTTTTATTTTGAGCATGGGATTCGGACACTGTAGATGACTTCACCCAGTTGCCTGTTGGGGTTCTTAGAGTCATGGCTGAGGTCACGCCACCATAGGCGAGCGGCATTGCAATCATCCTTGAAGGAAACATTGTCATGGATGAGATTTCCACAACCTCTCAAGCACTTTGTCTTCTGTTTGGCTTGATATATGCACTCCATCTGGATTACCCGAAGGTATGAAGAACACTTTTGAGTTCATCCAGAAGATACTGTTGAACCTCGCATACGACAAAAGCTCAGCCCAAAACCGCAGACATTAAAAATTGCTCTTTTGGCTAGATGTTGTGGTTAGGGATAGCTATACTGGTTGTCTACATACGTTTGATGTGATTATGATGGAGCTGAACAGTTAAACAAAACATTATTGAATATTTGATGCCTTAATTTTTATCCACGTGAATATTATATTTTACTGACATTTTTTAGTTCAGGTTTTTGCCAAGTTCTACAGAGTTGCCAGTAAGAGTCTCAAGAAAAGACTTCTATGGGCCACCATATCACTCGTCTCATTGACTTCTTCAAATCCAGAAAGGGAGTTGCTACTGCTACTACTTTGTACAACAACTACTAATTGATTCAATGTTGTAACACATATACACAATAGCTTTCTGCTTGTTTTCTTGTCATCTTTTCCATGAGACCAATGAGATCACCACAACGCAGCGCTGCTGTCCTACAATGTCTGCCCCTGTATGTTTGAGATAATTCCAGCGAATTCTTCCTCAGCTGTTCAGTAAGTATTGAAATAATGATGATCATATGACCTTCATACAGTGCACATTTTAGGACATCATCAGACCTCAGGTTCATTTCTCAAATTTCAGTAAAAATAACATTGTTCAGGTATCGTAATTAAAAAAAAAAAAAAAAAAAAAAACTTGAACCACTGATTTCATGCCATTTCCAGTAAATTAATTTTGCACAGCACCCATTCCTTATAGGATACATACTTGAAATTAAATAATAATGGTTTTGTTTTGTTCTGTTTTGGGTTTAAATGTCAAAAAAAATTTTTTTATTTTTTTTTTTTATTTATTTATTTTTTTTTTTTTGAAAATGTGCACCTACACTGTTTGACCTGATGTTGTTTGGTGTATTTGGCTTGAGGCTGCTTGGTCTGAAACTGTTTTTGCTTAAGGTCGATTTGAATTATGATTCCTGCAGATCAGTTTGATTAGTGAACACACTATAGCCGTGGTCGGGTCATATCATCCTACCTAAATTTATTTATATTCTTTTATTTTGAGCATGGGATTCGGACACTGTAGATGACTTCACCCAGTTGCCTGTTGGGGTTCTTAGAGTCATGGCTGAGGTCACGCCACCATAGGCGAGCGGCATTGCAATCATCCTTGAAGGAAACATTGTCATGGATGAGATTTCCACAACCTCTCAAGCACTTTGTCTTCTGTTTGGCTTGATATATGCACTCCATCTGGATTACCCGAAGGTATGAAGAACACTTTTGAGTTCATCCAGAAGATACTGTTGAACCTCATACGACAAAAGCTCAGCCCAAAACCGCAGACATTAAAAATTGCTCTTTTGGCTAGATGTTGTGGTTAGGGATAGCTATACTGGTTGTCTACATACGTTTGATGTGATTATGATGGAGCTGAACAGTTAAACAAAACATTATTGAATATTTGATGCCTTAATTTTTATCCACGTGAATATTATATTTTACTGACATTTTTTAGTTCAGGTTTTTGCCAAGTTCTACAGAGTTGCCAGTAAGAGTCTCAAGAAAGACTTCTATGGGCCACCATATCACTCGTCTCATTGACTTCTTCAAATCCAGAAAGGGAGTTGCTACTGCTACTACTTTGTACAACAACTACTAATTGATTCAATGTTGTAACACATATACACAATAGCTTTCTGCTTGTTTTCTTGTCATCTTTTCCATGAGACCAATGAGATCACCACAACACAGCGCTGCTGTCCTACAATGTCTGCCCCTGTATGTTTGAGATAATTCCAGCGAATTCCTCCTCAGCTGTTCAGTAAGTATTGAAATAATGATGATCATATGACCTTCATACAGTGCACATTTTAGGACATCATCAGACCTCAGGTTCATTTCTCAAATTTCAGTAAAAATAACATTGTTCAGGTATCGTAATTAAAAAAAAAAAAAAAAAAAAACTTGAACCACTGATTTCATGCCATTTCCAGTAAATTAATTTTGCACAGCACCCATTCCTTATAGGATACATACTTGAAATTAAATAATAATGGTTTTGTTTTGTTCTGTTTTGGGTTTAAATGTCAAAAAAATTTTTTTTTTTTTTTATTTATTTATTTTTTTTTTTTTGAAAATGTGCACCTACACTGTTTGACCTGATGTTGTTTGGTGTATTTGGCTTGAGGCTGCTTGGTCTGAAACTGTTTTTTTGCTTAAGGTCGATTTGAATTATGATTCCTGCAGATCAGTTTGATTAGTGAACACACTATAGCCGTGGTCGGGTCATATCATCCTACCTAAATTTATTTATATTCTTTTATTTTGAGCATGGGATTCGGACACTGTAGATGACTTCACCCAGTTGCCTGTTGGGGTTCTTAGAGTCATGGCTGAGGTCACGCCACCATAGGCGAGCGGCATTGCAATCATCCTTGAAGGAAACATTGTCATGGATGAGATTTCCACAACCTCTCAAGCACTTTGTCTTCTGTTTGGCTTGATATATGCACTCCATCTGGATTACCCGAAGGTATGAAGAACACTTTTGAGTTCATCCAGAAGATACTGTTGAACCTCGCATACGACAAAAGCTCAGCCCAAAACCGCAGACATTAAAAATTGCTCTTTTGGCTAGATGTTGTGGTTAGGGATAGCTATACTGGTTGTCTACATACGTTTGATGTGATTATGATGGAGCTGAACAGTTAAACAAAACATTATTGAATATTTGATGCCTTAATTTTTATCCACGTGAATATTATATTTTACTGACATTTTTTAGTTCAGGTTTTTGCCAAGTTCTACAGAGTTGCCAGTAAGAGTCTCAGAGAAAGACTTCTATGGGCCACCATATCACTCGTCTCATTGACTTCTTCAAATCCAGAAAGGGAGTTGCTACTGCTACTACTTTGTACAACAACTACTAATTGATTCAATGTTGTAACACATATACACAATAGCTTTCTGCTTGTTTTCTTGTCATCTTTTCCATGAGACCAATGAGATCACCACAACACGCGCTGCTGTCCTACAATGTCTGCCCCTGTATGTTTGAGATAATTCCAGCGAATTCTTCCTCAGCTGTTCAGTAAGTATTGAAATAATGATGATCATATGACCTTCATACAGTGCACATTTTAGGACATCATCAGACCTCAGGTTCATTTCTCAAATTTCAGTAAAAATAACATTGTTCAGGTATCGTAATTAAAAAAAAAAAAAAAAAAAAAAAAAAACTTGAACCACTGATTTCATGCCATTTCCAGTAAATTAATTTTGCACAGCACCCATTCCTTATAGGATACATACTTGAAATTAAATAATAATGGTTTTGTTTTGTTCTGTTTTGGGTTTAAATGTCAAAAAAGATTTTTTTTTTTTATTTATTTTTTTTTTTTTTTTTTTGAAAATGTGCACCTACACTGTTTGACCTGATGTTGTTTGGTGTATTTGGCTTGAGGCTGCTTGGTCTGAAAACTGTTTTGCTTAAGGTCGATTTGAATTATGATTCCTGCAGATCAGTTTGATTAGTGAACACACTATAGCCGTGGTCGGGTCATATCATCCTACCTAAATTTATTTATATTCTTTTATTTTGAGCATGGGATTCGGACACTGTAGATGACTTCACCCAGTTGCCTGTTGGGGTTCTTAGAGTCATGGCTGAGGTCACGCCACCATAGGCGAGCGGCATTGCAATCATCCTTGAAGGAAACATTGTCATGGATGAGATTTCCACAACCTCTCAAGCACTTTGTCTTCTGTTTGGCTTGATATATGCACTCCATCTGGATTACCCGAAGGTATGAAGAACACTTTTGAGTTCATCCAGAAGATACTGTTGAACCTCATACGACAAAAGCTCAGCCCAAAACCGCAGACATTAAAAATTGCTCTTTTGGCTAGATGTTGTGGTTAGGGATAGCTATACTGGTTGTCTACATACGTTTGATGTGATTATGATGGAGCTGAACAGTTAAACAAAACATTATTGAATATTTGATGCCTTAATTTTTATCCACGTGAATATTATATTTTACTGACATTTTTTAGTTCAGGTTTTTGCCAAGTTCTACAGAGTTGCCAGTAAGAGTCTCAAGAAAGACTTCTATGGGCCACCATATCACTCGTCTCATTGACTTCTTCAAATCCAGAAAGGGAGTTGCTACTGCTACTACTTTGTACAACAACTACTAATTGATTCAATGTTGTAACACATATACACAATAGCTTTCTGCTTGTTTTCTTGTCATCTTTTCCATGAGACCAATGAGATCACCACCACCACACACGCGCTGCTGTCCTACAATGTCTGCCCCTGTATGTTTGAGATAATTCCAGCGAATTCCTCCTCAGCTGTTCAGTAAGTATTGAAATAATGATGATCATATGACCTTCATACAGTGCACATTTTAGGACATCATCAGACCTCAGGTTCATTTCTCAAATTTCAGTAAAAATAACATTGTTCAGGTATCGTAATTAAAAAAAAAAAAAAAAAAAAAAAACTTGAACCACTGATTTCATGCCATTTCCAGTAAATTAATTTTGCACAGCACCCATTCCTTATAGGATACATACTTGAAATTAAATAATAATGGTTTTGTTTTGTTCTGTTTTGGGTTTAAATGTCAAAAAATATTTTTTTTTTTATTTTTTTTTTATTTATTTTTTTTTTTTTTTTGAAAATGTGCACCTACACTGTTTGACCTGATGTTGTTTGGTGTATTTGGCTTGAGGCTGCTTGGTCTGAAACTGTTTTTGCTTAAGGTCGATTTGAATTATGATTCCTGCAGATCAGTTTGATTAGTGAACACACTATAGCCGTGGTCGGGTCATATCATCCTACCTAAATTTATTTATATTCTTTTATTTTGAGCATGGGATTCGGACACTGTAGATGACTTCACCCAGTTGCCTGTTGGGGTTCTTAGAGTCATGGCTGAGGTCACGCCACCATAGGCGAGCGGCATTGCAATCATCCTTGAAGGAAACATTGTCATGGATGAGATTTCCACAACCTCTCAAGCACTTTGTCTTCTGTTTGGCTTGATATATGCACTCCATCTGGATTACCCGAAGGTATGAAGAACACTTTTGAGTTCATCCAGAAGATACTGTTGAACCTCATACGACAAAAGCTCAGCCCAAAACCGCAGACATTAAAAATTGCTCTTTTGGCTAGATGTTGTGGTTAGGGATAGCTATACTGGTTGTCTACATACGTTTGATGTGATTATGATGGAGCTGAACAGTTAAACAAAACATTATTGAATATTTGATGCCTTAATTTTTATCCACGTGATATATTATATTTTACTGACATTTTTTAGTTCAGGTTTTTGCCAAGTTCTACAGAGTTGCCAGTAAGAGTCTCAAGAAAGACTTCTTCTATGGGCCACCATATCACTCGTCTCATTGACTTCTTCAAATCCAGAAAGGGAGTTGCTACTGCTACTACTTTGTACAACAACTACTAATTGATTCAATGTTGTAACACATATACACAATAGCTTTCTGCTTGTTTTCTTGTCATCTTTTCCATGAGACCAATGAGATCACCACAACACAGCGCTGCTGTCCTACAATGTCTGCCCTGTATGTTTGAGATAATTCCAGCGAATTCCTCCTCAGCTGTTCAGTAAGTATTAAAATAATGATGATCATATGACTTTCATACAGTGCACATTTTAGGACATCATCAGACCTCAGGTTCATTTCTCAAATTTCAGTAAAAATAACATTGTTCAGGTATCGTAAAAAAAAAAAAAAAAAAAAAAACTTGAACCACTGATTTCATGCCATTTTCAGTAAATTAATTTTGCACAGCACCCATTCCTTATAGGATACATACTTGAAATTAAATAATAATGGTTTTGTTTTGTTCTGTTTTGGGTTTAAATGTCAAAAAAAAAAGATTTTTTTTTATTTATTTTTTTTTTTTTTTTTGAAAATGTGCACCTACACTGTTTGACCTGATGTTGTTTGGTGTATTTGGCTTGAGGCTGCTTGGTCTGAAACTGTTTTTGCTTAAGGTCGATTTGAATTATGATTCCTGCAGATCAGTTTGATTAGTGAACACACTATAGCCGTGGTCGGGTCATATCATCCTACCTAAATTTATTTATATTCTTTTATTTTGAGCATGGGATTCGGACACTGTAGATGACTTCACCCAGTTGCCTGTTGGGGTTCTTAGAGTCATGGCTGAGGTCACGCCACCATAGGCGAGCGGCATTGCAATCATCCTTGAAGGAAACATTGTCATGGATGAGATTTCCACAACCTCTCAAGCACTTTGTCTTCTGTTTGGCTTGATATATGCACTCCATCTGGATTACCCGAAGGTATGAAGAACACTTTTGAGTTCATCCAGAAGATACTGTTGAACCTCATACGACAAAAGCTCAGCCCAAAACCGCAGACATTAAAAATTGCTCTTTTGGCTAGATGTTGTGGTTAGGGATAGCTATACTGGTTGTCTACATACGTTTGATGTGATTATGATGGAGCTGAACAGTTAAACAAAACATTATTGAATATTTGATGCCTTAATTTTTATCCACGTGAATATTATATTTTACTGACATTTTTTAGTTCAGGTTTTTGCCAAGTTCTACAGAGTTGCCAGTAAGAGTCTCAAGAAAAGAAAAGACTTCTATGGGCCACCATATCACTCGTCTCATTGACTTCTTCAAATCCAGAAAGGGAGTTGCTACTGCTACTACTTTGTACAACAACTACTAATTGATTCAATGTTGTAACACATATACACAATAGCTTTCTGCTTGTTTTCTTGTCATCTTTTCCATGAGACCAATGAGATCACCACCACAACAACAGCGCTGCTGTCCTACAATGTCTGCCCCTGTATGTTTGAGATAATTCCAGCGAATTCCTCCTCAGCTGTTCAGTAAGTATTAAAATAAAGATGATCATATGACTTTCATACAGTGCACATTTTAGGACATCATCAGACCTCAGGTTCATTTCTCAAATTTCAGTAAAAATAACATTGTTCAGGTATCGTAAAAAAAAAAAAAAAAAAAAACTTGAACCACTGATTTCATGCCATTTCCAGTAAATTAATTTTGCACAGCACCCATTCCTTATAGGATACATACTTGAAATTAAATAATAATGGTTTTGTTTTGTTCTGTTTTGGGTTTAAATGTCAAAAAAAAGATTTTTTTTTTTTTTTTTTTTTTTTTTTTTTTTTTGAAAATGTGCACCTACACTGTTTGACCTGATGTTGTTTGGTGTATTTGGCTTGAGGCTGCTTGGTCTGAAACTGTTTTTGCTTAAGGTCGATTTGAATTATGATTCCTGCTGCAGATCAGTTTGATTAGTGAACACACTATAGCCGTGGTCGGGTCATATCATCCTACCTAAATTTATTTATATTCTTTTATTTTGAGCATGGGATTCGGACACTGTAGATGACTTCACCCAGTTGCCTGTTGGGGTTCTTAGAGTCATGGCTGAGGTCACGCCACCATAGGCGAGCGGCATTGCAATCATCCTTGAAGGAAACATTGTCATGGATGAGATTTCCACAACCTCTCAAGCACTTTGTCTTCTGTTTGGCTTGATATATGCACTCCATCTGGATTACCCCGAAGGTATGAAGAACACTTTTGAGTTCATCCAGAAGATACTGTTGAACCTCGCACGACAAAAGCTCAGCCCAAAACCGCAGACATTAAAAATTGCTCTTTTGGCTAGATGTTGTGGTTAGGGATAGCTATACTGGTTGTCTACATACGTTTGATGTGATTATGATGGAGCTGAACAGTTAAACAAAACATTATTGAATATTTGATGCCTTAATTTTTTATCCACGTGAAAATTATATTTTACTGACATTTTTTAATGTTTTGTTAATGAAACTGTGACAGAATTTTTTTTTTTTTTTGGTTTAGCCTTATTTCATATCATACTAATCTGGCTGAGTATTATGAGTGTACAATTACTGTTGCTGTTTTATTTGTTCTTATCTACCACCTCCCTAATTGTTCAGCCAAACTTGACCCTTGATGGTCAAGTTGATTGAACAGTTGATTGTTGTTATTTACAAATGCTAAAATGGAAAATAAATTGTGGTTTTCATAATGTCATCTGGTGAATTTTTATTTTAAAGTTAGCTAAACTAAGGTATGTTAAGTGCTTTTCGTTTAAAATTATGTACTGCTTACTTACTTTGACACAGTATATTAAGTTTATGTGACTAATCTTAAATTCAGTCAACCTTAGTGAAGTGGATTACACTAATATCGTTGAATGTAGTTAAATACAAATGTCAAGAAATGGCCATTTGTTTTGGCATGATTAAGTTAATGTAACTCAATGTATTTGAGTTGTAGCAACTTGATTTGAATTTAACAATACTGAGAGACATGAGGTATGCACAACTTCAAAACTTTAAAATAATTTGACACTACTTCACACAATTAAATTTGTTTCCTTAGTTTTCCCAAGGTAATCGGTTTCCTAAATTTCTTTAAGTAAATTCAACTTGTTAGAATTTGCAGTGCAATTAGTGACATTTGTGTTGTGCTTTAATGTGTAATAATTGTATTGTGTGTTTTCTGCACTGAACAACAACAACAACAACAACAACAACAACAACAACAACAACAACAACAACAACAACAACAACAACAACAACAACAACAACAACAACAACAACAACAACAACAACAACAACAACAACAACAACAACAACAACAACAACAACAACAACAACAACAACAACAACAACAACAACAACAACAACAACAACAACAACAACAACAACAACAACAACAACAACAACAACAACAACAACAACAACAACAACAACAACAACAACAACAACACAACAACAACAACAAAACAACAACAACAACAACAACAACAACAACAACAACAACAACAACAACAACAACAACAACAACAACAACAACAACAACAACAACAACAACAACAACAACAACAACAACAACAACAACAACAACAACAACAACAACAACAACAACAACAACAACAACAACAACAACAACAACAACAACAACAACAACAACAACAACAACAACAACAACAACAACAACAACAACAACAACAACAACAACAACAACAACAACAACAACAACAACAACAACAACAACAACAACAACAACAACAACAACAACAACAACAACAACAACAACAACAACAACAACAACAACAACAACACCACAGGCGGCCTGGGCGGGCGTGGCTCCACAGGGTGGCGGGGGACAGGAGACCAGGCGGCCTGGGCGGGGCGTGGCTCCACAGGGTGGCGGGGGCAGAGGGGAGAGGCGTGGGGCCAGGGAGACCAGGGCGGCCTGGGCGGGCGTGGCTCCACAGGGTGGCGGGGGCGAGGGGGCCAGAGACCTGGGCGGCCTCCACAGGGGGGCGTGGCTCCACAGGGTGGCCGGGGGGCAGAGACAGGGTGGTGGGGCGGACCCTGGGCGGGCGTGGCTCCACAGGGTGGGGGGGCTGGGGGGGCGAGCTCCCAGGGTGGCGGGGCCTGGGCCTGGGGGCGTGGCTCCACAGGGGTGGGGGGCGAGACCAGGCGGCCTGGGCGGGCGTGGCTCCACAGGGTGGCGGGGGGGCGAGACCAGGCGGCCTGGGCGGGCGTGGCTCCACAGGGTGGCGGGGGGGAGACCAGACCAGGGCGGCCTGGGCGGGCGTGGCTCCACAGGGGTGGGGGGGGCGAGACCAGGGCGGCCACAGGGCGTGGCTCCCAGGGGGTGGCGGGGGCAGAGACCAGGCGGCCTGGGCGGGCGTGGCTCCACAGGGTGGCGGGGGCGAGACCAGGCGGCCTGGGCGGGCGTGGCTCCACAGGGTGGCGGGGGCGAGACCAGGCGGCCTGGGCGGGCGTGGCTCCACAGGGTGGCGGGGGAGACCAGGCGGCCGGGCGGGCGTGGCTCCACAGGGTGGCGGGGGCGAGACCAGGCGGCCTGGGCGGGCGTGGCTCCACAGGGTGGCCGGGGGGCGAGACCAGGCGGCCTGGGCGGGCGTGGCTCCACAGGGTGGCGGGGGGCGAGACCAGGGGCGGCCTGGGCGGGCGTGGCTCCCACAGGGTGGCCAGGGGGGGGCCAGAGACCTGGGCGGGCGTGGCTCCACAGGGTGGCGGGGGCGACGTGGCGGCCTGGGCAGGGTGGCAGGGGCAGAGACCAGGCGGCCTGGGCGGGGCGTGGCTCCACAGGGGGCTGGGGGGCGTGGAGACCAGGGGCGGCCTGGGCGGGCGTGGCTCCACAGGGTGAGAGGGGCAGAGACCAGGCGGCCTGGGCAGGGCGTGGCTCCACAGGGGGCAGAGACCAGGGGCTGGCCTGGGCGGGCGTGGCTCCACAGGGTGGCCAGGGGGGGGCGAGGCAGGGCCTGGGCGGGCGTGGCTCCACAGGGGGTGGGCGGGGGCGAGACCAGGGGCGGCCTGGGCGGGCGTGGCTCCACAGGGGTGGCGGGGGCAGGCTCCGGGTGGCAGGGGGGCAGAGACCTCGCCGGTGGGCGGCCTGGGGGCGGGCGTGGCTCCACAGGGGTCCAGGCGAGACGTGAGCTCCCCCTGTCCCTGTGGAGGGGGGGCGAGCCAGTGGGCGGCCTGGGCGGGCGTGGCTCCACAGGGTCCAGGCTCCAGCGGCTCCGCCTGTCCGGCTGTGGCTCCCAGGCCCCCCGCTCGCCCGGTGGGCGGCCTGGGCGGGCGTGGCTCCACAGGGTCCAGGCTCAGTGGCTCCGCCTGTCCCTCTGTGCCCCCCCCCCCTCCTCCGGTGGGCATCCTGGGCGGGCGTGGCTCCACAGGGTCCAGGCTCCAGCAGCTCCGCCTGTCCCTCTGTGGAGCCCGCCCCCTCGCCCGGTGGGCATCCTGGGGCGGGGCGTGGCTCCACAGGGTCCAGGCTCCAGCAGCTCCGGCTCCGCCTGTCCCTCTGAGCCCCCCCCCTCGCCGGTGGGCATCCTGGGCGGGCGTGGCTCCACAGGGTCCAGGCTCAGCAGCTCCGCCTGCCTGTCCCTCTGTGGAGCCCCCCCCCCTCGCCGGTGGGCATCCTGGGCCAGGCGTGGGGCCAGGCTCCGCCTGTCCCTCTGTGGAGGGCGTGGCTCCACAGGGTCCAGGCTCCAGGCTCCGCCTGTCCCTCTGTGGAGCCCCGCCCCCCCCGGTGGGCATCCTGGGCGGGCGTGGCTCCACAGGGTCCAGGCTCCTGGGCCGTGGCTCCGCCAGGGTGGCTGGCTCCCAGCAGCTCCGCCTGTCCCTCTGTGGAGCCCCGCCCCCTCGCCAGTGGGCATCCTGGGCCGGGCGTGGCTCCACAGGGTCCAGGCTCCAGCAGCTCCGCCTGTCCCTCTGTGGAGCCCCCCCCCCCTCGCCCGGTGGGCATCCTGGGCGGGCGTGGCTCCACAGGGTCCAGGCTCCAGCAGCTCCGCCTGTCCCTCTGTGGAGCCCCCCCCCCTCGCCGGTGGGCATCCTGGGCGGGCGTGGCTCCACAGGGTCCAGGGCTCCAGCAGCTCCGCCTGTCCCTCTGTGGAGCCCCCCCCCCTCGCCCGGTGGGCATCTGGGCGGGCGTGGCTCCACAGGGTCCAGGCTCCAGCAGCTCCGCCTGTCCCTCTGTGGAGCCCCGCCCCCTCGCCGGTGGGCATCCTGGGCCGGGCGTGGCTCCACAGGGTCCAGGCTCCAGCAGCTCCGCCTGTCCCTCTGTGGAGCCCCCCCCTCGCCGGTGGGCATCCTGGGCGGGCGTGGCTCCACAGGGTCCAGGCTCCAGCAGCTCCGCCTGTCCCTCTGTGGAGCCCCGCCCCCCTCGCCAGTGGGCATCCTGGGCGGGCGTGGCTCCACAGGGTCCAGGCTCCAGCAGCTCCGCCTGTCCCTCTGTGGAGCCCGCCCCCCTCGCCGGTGGGCATCCTGGGCGGGCGTGGCTCCACAGGGTCCAGGCTCCAGCAGCTCCGCCTGTCCCTCTGTGGAGCCCCGCCCCCGCCCGGTGGGCATCCTGGGCGGGCGTGGCTCCACAGGGGTCCAGGCTCCAGCAGCTCCGCCTGTCCCTCTGTGGAGGCCGCCCCCCCCTCGCCCGGTGGGCATCCTGGGCGGGCGTGGCTCCACAGGGTCCAGGCTCCAGCGGCTCCGCCTGTCCCTCTGTGAGCCCCGCCCCTCGCCGGTGGGGGCCAGGCGTGGCTCCACAGGGTCCGTGGCCTGCAGGCTCCCCTCCCTCTGGAGCCCGCCCCCCCTCGCCGGTGGGCATCCTGGGCCGGGCGTGGCTCCACAGGGTCCAGGCTCCAGCAGCTCCGCCTGTCCCTCTGTGGAGCCCCGCCCCCTCGCCCGGTGGGCATCCTGGGCCGGGCGTGGCTCCCACAGGGTCCAGGCTCCAGCAGCTCCGCCTGTCCCTCTGTGGAGCCCCCCCCCCTCGCCGGTGGGCATCCTGGGCCGGGCGTGGCTCCACAGGGTCCAGGCTCAGCAGCTCCGCCTGTCCCTCTGTGGAGCCCCGCCCCCTCGCCGGTGGGCATCCTGGGCGGGCGTGGCTCCACAGGGTCCAGGCTCCAGCAGCTCCGCCTGTCCCTCTGTGAGCCCCGCCCCCCCCGGTGGCCTGGGCCTGGGCGTGGCTCCACAGGGTCCAGGCTCCAGCGGCTCCGCCTGTCCCTCTGTGGAGCCCGCCCCCTCGCCGGTGGGCATCCTGGGCGGGCGTGGCTCCACAGGGTCCAGGCTCCAGCAGCTCCGCCTGTCCCTCTGTGGAGCCCCGCCCCCTCGCCCGGTGGGCATCCTGGGCCGGGCGTGGCTCCACAGGGTCCAGGCTCCAGCAGCTCCGCCTGTCCCTCTGTGGAGCCCCCCCCCTCGCCGGTGGGCATCCTGGGCCGGGCGTGGCTCCACAGGGTCCAGGCTCCAGCGGCTCCGCCTGTCCCTCTGTGGAGCCCCCCCCCTCGCCGGTGGGCATCCTGGGCGGGCGTGGCTCCACAGGGTCCAGGCTCCAGCGGCTCCGCCTGTCCCTCTGTGGAGCCCGCCCCCTCGCCGGTGGGCATCCTGGGCGGGCGTGGCTCCACAGGGTCCAGGCTCCAGCATGGCTCCGCCTGTCCCTCTGTGGAGCCCGCCCCCTCTCGCCGGTGGGCATCCTGGGCGGGCGTGGCTCCACAGGGTCCAGGCTCAGCAGCTCCGCCTGTCCCTCTGTGGAGCCCCGCCCCCTCGCCGGTGGGCATCCTGGGCGGGCGTGGCTCCACAGGGTCCAGGCTCCAGCAGCTCCGCCTGTCCCTCTGTGGAGCCCGCCCCCCCCCGGTGGGCGGTGGGCGTGGCTCCTGGGCTCCAGCTGGGGCCCGGGCGTGGCTCCACAGGGTCCAGGCTCCAGCTGGCTCCGCCTGTCCCTCTGTGGAGCCCCGCCCCTCGCGCGGTGGGCATCCTGGGCGGGCGTGGCTCCACAGGGTCCAGGCTCCATGGCTCCGCCTGTCCCTCTGTGGAGCCCGCCCCCTCGCCGGTGGGCATCCTGGGCGGGCGTGGCTCCACAGGGTCCAGGCTCCAGCAGCTCCGCCTGTCCCTCTGTGGAGCCCCGCCCCCTCGCCGGTGGGCATCCTGGGCGGGGCGTGGCTCCACAGGGTCCAGGCTCCAGCAGCTCCGCCTGTCCCTCTGTGGAGCCCCCCGCCGGTGGGCATCCTGGGCGGGCGTGGCTCCACAGGGTCCAGGGCAGCTCCGCCTGTCCCTCTGTGGAGCCCGCCCCCCGCCGGTGGGCATCCTGGGCGGGCGTGGCTCCCACAGGGTCCAGGCTCCAGCGGCTCCGCCTGTCCCTCTGTGAGCCCCGCCCCCTCGCCGGTGGGCATCCTGGGCGTGGCTCCACAGGGTCCAGGCTCCAGCTCCGCCTGTCCCTCTGTGGAGCCCCGCCCCTCGCCGGTGGGCATCCTGGGCGGGGCGTGGCTCCACAGGGTCCAGGCTCCAGCTCCGCCTGTCCCTCTGTGGAGCCCGCCCCCTCGCCCGGTGGGCATCCTGGGCCGGGCGTGGCTCCACAGGGTCCAGGCTCCGCGGCTCCGCCTGTCCCTCTGTGGAGCCCCGCCCCCTCGCCGGTGGGCATCCTGGACGGGCGTGGCTCCACAGGGTCCAGGCTCCAGCAGCTCCGCCTGTCCCTCTGTGGAGCCCGCCCCCTCGCCCGGTGGGCATCCTGGGCGGGCGTGGCTCCACAGGGTCCAGGCTCCAGGCTCCGCCTGTCCCTCTGTGGAGCCCGCCCCCTCGCCAGTGGGCATCCTGGGCCGGGCGTGGCTCCACAGGGTCCAGGCTCCATGGCTCCGCCTGTCCCTCTGTGGAGCCCGCCCCCTCGCCGGTGGGCATCCTGGGCCGGGCGTGGCTCCACAGGGTCCAGGCTCCAGCTGGCTCCGCCTGTCCCTCTGTGGAGCCCGCCCCCTCGCCCGGTGGGCATCCTGGGCGGGCGTGGCTCCACAGGGTCCAGGCTCCAGCAGCTCCGCCTGTCCCTCTGTGGAGCCCCGCCCCCTCGCCGGTGGGCATCCTGGGCCGGGCGTGGCTCCACAGGGTCCAGGCTCCAGCAGCTCCGCCTGTCCCTCTGTGGAGCCCGCCCCCCTCGCCGGTGGGCATCCTGGGCGTGGGCGTGGCTCCACAGGGTCCAGGCTCAGCAGCAAAAAAAAATGTATATGAACACTTGACAAACTAACTTTTTTTTTTTTTTTTTTTTTTTTTTAAATACACAGGTATGATGCAGGGAATCAAATGAGACCATCCAGTTGGTGCTTCACATCAAACAACTACTGTCAGTTTCATCACAGAATTTAGAGGTTAGTTGTGAATTGCTAAGTATCACTGGACAAAATACAAGGGGCAGTCAGAAATCGCTTTGTTGGCGGAAGTCCTACAGACCTGCTTAATTTCCAGTAGATTTAGTGAAGCTTGTCGTGTTAAAGGGAGTCATCTGGTCAGGCTCTGGCAGTCCGGATCACGAAAGGGTTAAGGCAAAAACCACTCAATCAATCAGTTTTTATTTATATAGCACTTTTCATACACTATCTATAGCACAAAGTGCTTTACATATACAATGAAAAAGCCCCCACAACAGTCATACCACCCTAACCACCCATGTGCACACCAACACACCCCAAACCCATTATTTCTTTTAAATTTTGTTTTCTTATCTCGTGGTTTGGAGCAGGAAAACTAATTATTAGTAATTTGTGATTTCTTTATTATAGTATTTGTGATTTCTTGGGCTTAAATATATCAGTTGCTGTTTCCATCTATCATTGGAGAACAGAAACACACCAGTTTTGTATGAAATTGGGACCCTAATGTGACATTGAGCGTTGAGTGTGTGAAGGCTTCAGTTCTGTTTAAAACTCCTTGACTTGTAAACTATATTACTTTCAGGCTTCATTATCTGAGCAATACGATTCAACCTTAAAAACCTTCTCTTTACAGATAAGAAAGGACACGGCTTTTATCCACTTGGCTGATAAGCAATCCTTGCTTCCTACCTTGTGTCCAGCCGTCTGGCGTGGGACACCAACCGTCTGGCGTGGACGGTTTATAAAATTAACAACCTCTCCCAGTAGCTTAGAGGAAAACTCACCCCACCTGTTGTCTTTCCACTGGATGTTCTCTTGTGGCCAGGAGGGACTTCAGCAGCGAACACATCCTACCTCTGCAGGTTCAGGTAAAGTGTGTCTTTCTACTGAGAGCACCACATTCTCCAACAACACCTTCTCATCCCTTTTCACAGTGACAATTCGTGTGGAACTGCTGCAGCCCTGTGTTTAACAAAGACTTCTTCTTTGTGGAGCTCGAGTCAGCAGGATCTGCTGGAACTGCAGCTAAGATTAAAAGTGGTGAATAAACCTGCAGCTGGAGCACTGAGGAGAGGGACAGCGATTGGAATGATCATCAAACCACTGTCTCAATTACTCCCTCTTAATAATGGGGGAAAAGAATGAGACAAATAGATTCCCTCTTTACAAGAAATAAATACATCTATAATTATGTTTGTATAATTTTTGAAATGTAAGGAGACCACAACTTAAATTTAAATTTCTATATTGCATCATATGGTACATGGCTATGGCTATGTGGATCTTATATGAACAAGTATTAGCTAATTAGTGCGACTAAGCGCGTTAAAAAATTTTGTTTTTTTTTGTTTGTTCTATTTGTTCTCTTGGATCTCTGGCACATCACGCAGATGTGCCAGAGATGATGACTCACGACAAACATGATGTATCTTATTGCAATAAAATAAATAATCGCCTACCACTGTTGTTGAGATTGATCATGTCGTCCTCCTGTCTGAGTAGACCACTTGATATTTGTTCTGATAGCTTCCGGTGACTAATGTTACTCATTAAAAACCTGAATCAAAATTTGATTACGCTGGCAGAAAATCCTGTACATAATGATAGCAAGGACATATTAATCGTATTGGTCTTTGATCACTAAGAGTTGCAGTTTTTGAGTTTCCCTTCAGGTAATATTCGAGTCCACATTCGCATCTAAAATGTGTGTGTGGTTTCACGGCAGTGCATGTTGACCTCCGACACCTTCAGAAGTCAAAGTTCATTACACCTTAATTGCAGGATAGCAAAATGAACACAGAGAGGCGCCCCAATATCTTTCACTTCAAGGGCCGTTAACTGAGAGCCCTTAGTATACAGGGTTTGGCCAACTCACCAACAAGGCACCATATTGTATAACCCTTAGTCTGAGAATTTTACTGATGTCTGCTGACACCTAGTGGATACATATGGAAACTGATCTGTGGAAAAACTTCAGTCAACAAGTCTGACCTCTGTGCAGAGTCAATTTAGTTTAGTTTAGTCCAGTTTAACCTGGTTGTCTAGGTTTGCCAAAAAAAAAAAAAAAAACACACACACACACACAACTCATGGGGTGTGTTCTTTCTGTCTTGATGCGTGCGTTAATGTAATTGAGAGCAACACACACAATAATTATTAGTACACATAACACAATACAAATGTCAGTAATTGTGAAAAACGCTTTTCTAGTTTGGACAAAAGAATAGCATCACCTCAAACTTTGTGGAATGTTTGACTCAGTATGTCTAGATGTTTAAAAACAAATAAAAATCATCACACATTTCACACTGTACGATCTATATGAATAAACTTTAATCTACATCACAGTGCAATTCAAGGGTCAATATTACCGCTAATTAAATGGGACAATAGCTTTAAATTAATACCACAAGTGTGCTGACATCTCTGTCTGTTTCATCCAACTGTCATGGTGAAGACTCCTACCATAAGGCTGATCCATCCATCCATCTTAGTTATGAAGTTTACTATGCGAGTCAATGAGTTCCTGTTTAGACTGATCGAATGTCTACCCGATCTTGTTCAAGGCCACAGATTTAAGTAGCATAAAGATTAACCATTGGTTGCTATTATACACAGAAAAAAGTACTGAAGTAATTGATCACATGAAAGATTTGATATTGACTTGACATTTAGAATCCATTCAGTTCAAACTTAAACTGATGCAAATCAATTTAAATGTTTGATGAATGACCCAGACCACACTTTTTTTCTCTTTAAGTATTTATTTAAAATGTGTTTTATGAAAGTCAATCACGTTTGAAAACACCTCGTTTAACCCTTTTCAGCCTACTGTATCACATTTGCTACATGAGTTTCTGAGACGTCTATTTTATCAACATGATCAGCATGCATCAAACAAAAATAATAAAATAAAGACAATATATTCAATTATAAAATAAATAAATACAAGACTACTACAGCAATTTATACTCACATGAACAAAGTATTGTCTGCAAAATAAACAACACTGTAAACTGTTAAGAGAAATTTCAATATATCTCATTCACTATATGACAAAAAATAATAATCTGATTCAGTTTACACTCACAGGAAGAAATACTGTTTGTGCAATGACAAATATCAAAAACAAATAATCTCAGTGCATCCAGTGTAACATGAAATTTACAACATGAACACGTTAGGTCTTCATCAAAAACACAACAACAAATATCCACTTATTATTATTGAGATTTTGTTTATGCTTTTATGAGAGACATTTTGCCACCTATCGGGCATTCTGAATTCAAACTTACTCCAAGATTATAGGGAGTATGCATGGTGCACATTTAAGTATTACTGTGACAACATACACAAAAATGCTGATATTAAATTGTATCGTCTGAATATTTTTTAGTAACATCTTCATTATAACGTCAACATCATACCAAGTTGCCCTGTACAAACCTAATCTAAAGCCTTTTTTTTTTTTTTTTTTGTTAACCTTGTTCCTTATCTGTACAAGTTTAGTGGAGTGCTTGTCCAGCTGCTGTATTATTTCAGTCTCTCGGGCGCCGTCATGATTCTCAGGTAGTCAGCATTGATCTAGAAAATGAGAACAGGACATACAAAGAGGAGTTTGAGATTAATCAGGGTGCCTACAGGAAGTTAAATTTAAGACTTTTTAATACCATCTCAAAATTTAAGACCAAATGTAAAGATTTAAAGCTGATGGTGGCGTGCATATGATGATTGGATGATTGGCAAAGTCTATGCCACCCCATCTGTTGCTGAGGTTACAAAATATGGACTAGCTGTGGGAAGAAATCCAGAGGTGAGGTGTTGCTGGCGTTTCTAGCGGCGGTAAGCAGATTTAGAACATTTAGAACCTCAAAACCATAAGTGTGTAAAATCTTGTAATGATGACTGGAGAAATTTGCTCCAAAATTGATTGAAAATTTGAAGATTAAAAATTTAAGACATTTGGATTGAAATTTAAGATAGATATAGAAAACTTTATTGATCCCTTTGGAGGTTTCCTCAGGAAATTGAATTTAAGACCATCTTTTTAAGGCCTTTTCTTAGGAAAATGTATTTAAGACTCTTAAGGACCTGCAGCCACCCCCTTATGGAGTGGAATAGGAAAAGGTAAAAAAAAAAAAAAAATCTTCACCTTCCCTTCTTGGTCTGCATTTGGTGGCTTTATAACGCATGACCACCTTTTGTTGCCTTTGTTTAATTCTTGAGGAGCCACAGATTTTCTCCCAAAATATCATAATCACTTTTTAATTCTTAATGAACTTACATCTCATTAACATCATTGCAATTTCTAACAAATTTGATAACAGATCAAGAGACACTTGCAGTTGTGACATTAATGTATGGGATGTGATCCACTGGATGCACAAACCTCTGACTTGTTTGGTGTATTTGGCTTGAGGCTGCTTGGTCTGAAACTGTTTTTTGCTTAAGGTCGATTTGAATTATGATTCCTGCAGATCAGTTTGATTAGTGAACACACTATAGCCGTGGTCGGGTCATATCATCCTACCTAAATTTATTTATATTCTTTTATTTTGAGCATGGGATTCGGACACTGTAGATGACTTCACCCAGTTGCCTGTTGGGGTTCTTAGAGTCATGGCTGAGGTCACGCCACCATAGGCGAGCGGCATTGCAATCATCCTTGAAGGAAACATTGTCATGGATGAGATTTCCACAACCTCTCAAGCACTTTGTCTTCTGTTTGGCTTGATATATGCACTCCATCTGGATTACCCGAAGGTATGAAGAACACTTTTGAGTTCATCCAGAAGATACTGTTGAACCTCATACGACAAAAGCTCAGCCCAAAACCGCAGACATTAAAAATTGCTCTTTTGGCTAGATGTTGTGGTTAGGGATAGCTATACTGGTTGTCTACATACGTTTGATGTGATTATGATGGAGCTGAACAGTTAAACAAAACATTATTGAATATTTGATGCCTTAATTTTTATCCACGTGAATATTATATTTTACTGACATTTTTTAGTTCAGGTTTTTGCCAAGTTCTACAGAGTTGCCAGTAAGAGTCTCAAGAAAAGACTTCTATGGGCCACCATATCACTCGTCTCATTGACTTCTTCAAATCCAGAAAGGGAGTTGCTACTGCTACTACTTTGTACAACAACTACTAATTGATTCAATGTTGTAACACATATACACAATAGCTTTCTGCTTGTTTTCTTGTCATCTTTTCCATGAGACCAATGAGATCACACCACAACGCAGCGCTGCTGTCCTACAATGTCTGCCCTGTATGTTTGAGATAATTCCAGCGAATTCTTCCTCAGCTGTTCAGTAAGTATTGAAATAATGATGATCATATGACCTTCATACAGTGCACATTTTAGGACATCATCAGACCTCAGGTTCATTTCTCAAATTTCAGTAAAAATAACATTGTTCAGGTATCGTAATTTAAAAAAAAAAAAAAAAAAAAAAACTTGAACCACTAATTTCATGCCATTTCCAGTAAATTAATTTTGCACAGCACCCATTCCTTATAGGATACATACTTGAAATTAAATAATAATGGTTTTGTTTTGTTCTGTTTTGGGTTTAAATGTCAAAAAAGAGATTTTTTATTTTTTTTTTTATTTTTTTTTTTTTTTTTTGAAAATGTGCACCTACACTGTTTGACCTGATGTTGTTTGGTGTATTTGGCTTGAGGCTGCTTGGTCTGAAACTGTTTTGCTTAAGGTCGATTTGAATTATGATTCCTGCAGATCAGTTTGATTAGTGAACACACTATAGCCGTGGTCCGGGTCATATCATCCTACCTAAATTTATTTATATTCTTTTATTTTGAGCATGGGATTCGGACACTGTAGATGACTTCACCCAGTTGCCTGTTGGGGTTCTTAGAGTCATGGCTGAGGTCACGCCACCATAGGCGAGCGGCATTGCAATCATCCTTGAAGGAAACATTGTCATGGATGAGATTTCCACAACCTCTCAAGCACTTTGTCTTCTGTTTGGCTTGATATATGCACTCCATCTGGATTACCCGAAGGTATGAAGAACACTTTTGAGTTCATCCAGAAGATACTGTTGAACCTCATACGACAAAAGCTCAGCCCAAAACCGCAGACATTAAAAATTGCTCTTTTGGCTAGATGTTGTGGTTAGGGATAGCTATACTGGTTGTCTACATACGTTTGATGTGATTATGATGGAGCTGAACAGTTAAACAAAACATTATTGAATATTTGATGCCTTAATTTTTATCCACGTGAATATTATATTTTACTGACATTTTTTAGTTCAGGTTTTTGCCAAGTTCTACAGAGTTGCCAGTAAGAGTCTCAAGAAAGACTTCTATGGGCCACCATATCACTCGTCTCATTGACTTCTTCAAATCCAGAAAGGGAGTTGCTACTGCTACTACTTTGTACAACAACTACTAATTGATTCAATGTTGTAACACATATACACAATAGCTTTCTGCTTGTTTTCTTGTCATCTTTTCCATGAGACCAATGAGATCACCACAACACGCGCTGCTGTCCTACAATGTCTGCCCTGTATGTTTGAGATAATTCCAGCGAATTCTTCCTCAGCTGTTCAGTAAGTATTGAAATAATGATGATCATATGACCTTCATACAGTGCACATTTTAGGACATCATCAGACCTCAGGTTCATTTCTCAAATTTCAGTAAAAATAACATTGTTCAGGTATCGTAATTTTAAAAAAAAAAAAAAAAAAAAAAAAACTTGAACCACTGATTTCATGCCATTTCCAGTAAATTAATTTTGCACAGCACCCATTCCTTATAGGATACATACTTGAAATTAAATAATAATGGTTTTGTTTTGTTCTGTTTTGGGTTTAAATGTCAAAAAAGAGATTTTTTATTTATTTTTTTTTTTTTTTTTTGAAAATGTGCACCTACACTGTTTGACCTGATGTTGTTTGGTGTATTTGGCTTGAGGCTGCTTGGTCTGAAACTGTTTTGCTTAAGGTCGATTTGAATTATGATTCCTGCAGATCAGTTTGATTAGTGAACACACTATAGCCGTGGTCGGGTCATATCATCCTACCTAAATTTATTTATATTCTTTTATTTTGAGCATGGGATTCGGACACTGTAGATGACTTCACCCAGTTGCCTGTTGGGGTTCTTAGAGTCATGGCTGAGGTCACGCCACCATAGGCGAGCGGCATTGCAATCATCCTTGAAGGAAACATTGTCATGGATGAGATTTCCACAACCTCTCAAGCACTTTGTCTTCTGTTTGGCTTGATATATGCACTCCATCTGGATTACCCGAAGGTATGAAGAACACTTTTGAGTTCATCCAGAAGATACTGTTGAACCTCGCGCATACGACAAAAGCTCAGCCCAAAACCGCAGACATTAAAAATTGCTCTTTTGGCTAGATGTTGTGGTTAGGGATAGCTATACTGGTTGTCTACATACGTTTGATGTGATTATGATGGAGCTGAACAGTTAAACAAAACATTATTGAATATTTGATGCCTTAATTTTTATCACGTGAATATTATATTTTACTGACATTTTTTTTACTAATCTGGCTGAGTATTATGAGTGTACAATTACTGTTGCTGTTTTATTTGTTCTTATCTACCACCTCCCTAATTGTTCAGCCAAACTTGACCCTTGATGGTCTCTTCCTAGCCAAGTTTCAGAATGAACAGTTGATTGTTGTTATTTACAAATGCTAAAATGGAAAATAAATTGTGGTTTTCATAATGTCATCTGGTGAATTTTTATTTTAAAGTTAGCTAAACTAAGGTATGTTAAGTGCTTTTCGTTTAAAATTATGTACTGCTTACTTACTTTGACACAGTATATTAAGTTTATGTGACTAATCTTAAATTCAGTCAACCTTAGTGAAGTGGATTACACTAATATCGTTGAATGTAGTTAAATACAAATGTCAAGAAATGGCCATTTGTTTTGGCATGATTAAGTTAATGTAACTCAATGTATTTGAGTTGTAGCAGCTTGATTTGAATTTAACAATACTGAGAGACATGAGGTATGCACAACTTCAAAACTTTAAAATAATTTGACACTACTTCACACAATTAAATTTGTTTCCTTAGTTTTCCCAAGGTAATCGGTTTCCTAAATTTCTTTAAGTAAATTCAACTTGTTAGAATTTGCAGTGCAATTAGTGACATTTGTGTTGTGCTTTAATGTGTAATAATTGTATTGTGTGTTTTTTCTGCACAGGTGAACAACAACAACAACAACAACAACAACAACAACAACAACAACAACAACAACAACAACAACAACAACAACAACAACAACAACAACAACAACAACAACAACAACAACAACAACAACAACAACAACAACAACAACAAACAACAACAACAACAACAACAACAACAACAACAACAACAACAACAACAACAACAACAACAACAACAACAACAACAACAACAACAACAACAACAACAACAACAACAACAACAACAACAACAACAACAACAACAACAACAACAACAACAACAACAACAACAACAACAACAACAACAACAACAACAACAACAACAACAACAACAACAACAACAACAACAACAACAACAACAACAACAACAACAACAACAACAACAACAACAACAACAACAACAACAACAACAACAACAACAACAACAACAACAACAACAACAACAACAACAACAACAACAACAACAACAACAACAACAACAACAACAACAACAACAACAACAGACAACAACAACAACAACAACAACAACGTGGCTCCACAGGGTGGAGAGGGACAGAGACCAGAAGCGGCCTGGACGGACGTGGCTCCACAGGGTGGCGAGGGGCGAGACCAGGCGGCCTGGGCAGAGGGCTCCACAGGGTGGCGAGGGGCAGACCAGGGGCGGCCTGGGCGGACGTGGCTCCACAGGGTGGCGGGGGGCAGAGACCAGGCGGCCTGGGCGGGACGTGGCTCCACAGGGTGGCGAGGGGCAGAGACCAGGCGGCCTGAGACCACAGGGCGAGGGGCAGACCAGGCGGCCTGGGCAGGCGTGGCTCCACAGGGTGGCCAGGGGGGGCGAGACCCAGGCGGCCTGGGCGGACGTGGCTCCACAGGGTGGCGAGGGGGCGAGACCAGAGGCGGCCTGGGCGGGCGTGGCCATTCATTATTGCTTAACATTAAAACACACCAGATAGCAGATTTAAATCTCTTGTGTACTGTGAAATACAGTTATCTGCCACTGATTTGGTGAAAGCTTAAATGTATTGGACACATATTCAAGTCTCACACTCTAATTTCAAGTTCTCATGTAAAGGCCACCTTTAACAAAATCCTGAATATTACGAAGCTTATAAAAAAATAAACATGCAAGACAAATACCGTAAATTCCGGGCTATAAGCCACTACTTTTTTTTTTTTTCCCCACACTTTGAACACTGCGGCTTATACTACGGTGCGGCTTATTCTTTTTTTTTTTTTTTCCTTGGCGCCAAAAACATTTTGCCAAGTAACAGCTGACCAATAAAATTAACGAGTACTTGTTCAGAGGTCCAATAAAATTGCATGATAAATCAAGCGCACTTTCACAGCTATTGTAAATCAGTCATTTGTACTCACCCTCATCAACATGGAAAATACTAAAAGAAAAGCATATGATGCGGTTTTTAAGTTAAAGGCGATCACTCTAGAGGTTGAAGAAGGAAATCGACCCGCTATCAGTGACTCACTTCTTACAGCAATAAGAAGACACGATGAACGTCTTTGAGCTAATTTTTCATATTACAACGTTGGAGACCTGCGGCTTTAAATCCGGTGCGGCTTGTACAAGTACAAACTTGATTTTCTTTCTAAAATTAGAGCGTGCGGTTTTTAATCAGGTGCGCTCTGTAGTCCGGAATTTACGGTACAAATATGGATGAATCAAGGGAAATGAATGAATGCCTCAAATCTATCTTACCTCTGATTACCACTTCTGTGAAAATCCAGAGATCTTACCTGCCAAGGCATAAATCCTTTTGGAACTGTTCTGCTGCTTTCCTGTAAAAATCACCTCCCATTGTCTAGTGAGAGGAAAAATAAGTTAACTTAAATAAACACATTATTTTCTTCATGCAAAGCACTGACAACTCAGCTCCACACAACAGATGCTTACATGAGTTTTTCCATTTTCTGTCTGTCTGTAGGCAAAGCATGTTGCCGTGCAACCTTCGAAAATGAACTGTACCGAACCGGCTGTGAATCTGGAGAAGAAGAAGAAGAAAAAAAAGGGTCAAAATTGCAAAAAAATTGCACCTAAATAATGTTCTGGCTGCACAGTTTCCATTTGAAAAGAAAAAGCTCAAAAACTAGAGCACAATCTGATCCTTATCATCCAGGAGGAAATTCTTAGTCGGAAAACACTGCTGCAAATGCAACCTTAAAAAAAAAATAAAAACAAAACTACTGTGTACTTGTGGACCAGGTCACTGGTGTGTTACAAACCCTGGCTCATAGGGAAGCAACACAAAAGGGTAGACCAAAAAAAAAGATAGTTTCAATATGTTTATTATCTGATGTCTAGGGTCAGAAACATAAGGGTGGGATAAGCAGCAAAACCTGCTGCCTGGCACACAGCAGCAGGAGGAATGAGAAAGACTGAGGGCGCTAGGCCGGCCTTTGTAGACTGCTCACACCTGCAGGTAATCAGGAGCTCAGGTGAGTCTACCTGCTCATTCTTTAAATAGTAATTTAAACTCCTAACAAAATATTGTTTTACCTCATCTCCCACTTAATACCCCACTTTAACACTTGATACAATGTTTACTCATATTTTATTTTATACATGTTGAAGTCATTTAAATTGTGACGATGTGAACAGAAACACTCAATAAAATAGTAATTTAAAAAAAAATAACATTTGAGTTCTGCTTCGAAAAAGGCAGAAAACTTCTGTACAGAAAAAAACAAAAACAAAAACGTAGTGCTACAGGTAAAATGTGCTGTGATGTGAGCGCACGTCCACGGTGTATGAGGTTGGTAATGTGTGGCCAGAGAATGTTATCGAGATAAATTATACTAGTCGATGAAAAGTGGTGGTGATTGAACAGATGTTCCTCTGGAAATGACAAGACATCTAATCTAATCTGGGTCAGAAGATTCTCTCGCGACAAATACTTTTGGCAATATCAATTGGATTGTGAATGAATGGACAATCCCTGTTGAACAGCTTCCTTTATGTGGGAGGAGACAGGTAGAAACTCACAGTTTTGTCTAGTAAACCTGCCAGCGAGCAGGCTATGTTCACAGAGTCTGTTACCATGGTGACTGAGTCAGAGATTCACTTACCTCTCTTTCTGGACAGATAACTCAGAGTTTCCCTCATCTCAAGGTTAACTTACTCTGAATTTTCACATAACCCGCTTTATGGAATACCCCCCTGTGGCGTCTCACAGAGGGAAACACGTCAAGCAGGGTGTGGGTAGGGTGTGAGGGGTCTCCTGTAATTGCCTTGGTTTTCCTGAGGCAGCAGGATGTGGAGATTTGTTCCAGGGTGGGCAGAGGGCAGCCAATGATTTTTTTTTGGTCAGTGATTATGACTGGGGCTGGGTAGCAAAATTCGGTTCTTTTATGGCACTGACTGAAATGCTTCTATAGTACTGAGTATCAAAATATGCCTGGTCTTTCAGTGCCAAGTTTCGGTACCCAGAGGTTAATCACGTGATAAGGACCCGATCATGCTGCCGGCGAGAGATTGTACATTCCCTATTGATGGTAATGATGGTCTGGACCGTTTTTTCCTTTCACAGCACTTTACTCCGGCTCTGCATTTCCTTCTTCTACTCCTTATTCCTTATCTACTCTGAGATCTGGGGTCTCTCGTCGGGTGGTATACTTCAGCTCAGTGCCATCAGCTGATCGCGGGTGTAAACAATTGGGCGATGGCTCAACAGCTCTCTCAACATTGTCCATAAATAAAGCATGTTAAAAAAAAAAACATGAAAAAGAAGCTGTCCTGGTAATTGAAAAAAGTATGGTTTTATTTAAAAGTAGTTTTAAAAAGTTTAGTGAAAAAGAGTAAAATGAGTAAAAATGTAAGAGATGATATGCTGCTGACAAACTAGCTGCCACTCACACGGTGCCAAGGCAACAAAGAGAAGGCAGAGGAGTTGATTTTTCTCAAGAAAAGGTATGCACTATATAGCAGTATGTAGCAATGAGCATTAGATGCTGACCTGTCACTTGTTTGCAACTGTGCTTTTGCGCTATGCTTTTGCACTTGGAGGCAGTGGTGGTCTGGTGGCTACGAAGCGGACTTGGGTCCGGAAGGTCCCAGATTTGAATCCACTGAGCTACCAGGTCCCATTGAGGTACCCCTTAGCAAGGTACCATCCCCACACACACTCCCCGCTGTCCAGGCTGCCCCCTGCTCACTTAGGCGATGGGTTAAATGGTGTGCTGTTTGCTCAATGATGTAATAGTAATCACTTTCTTTCACTGGAAATTATTCATTGTTTATTTTTTCTATAAGAAAACTGCTTGTACCAAAGCTGAAAAATAAAACTCAAGATTTGTACTATAATGTGTAATGTAATTTTCAGAATGCTGACACACACTTTTTAGTTTCTTCACATTTTAAATATTTTTTTGTAAGTGTATTGATAATTTTTGTCATGCTTTAAAAATGTTCACATAAACATAACATTCACTTCAAGCCATCAGCAGATGTTCAGTGTTATTACATTACTACTACTGAATACACAATGTTAATATATAGTTATATATGTATATAGTTCATATTAAACCATTAAGGTTATGTGAATAATGTTATTATTCTATATTTGAAATTCATGTGTAACCCATTTCCTCAGTTGTTTTGTTTGAGTGTTGAATACATATAACATTTTTTGCACTGACATTGTGGTATGGTGCAGTTTATCATTTGGTGTGACACTCATGTCATTTGGTGTAATGTTCACAATTGAGACAAAAAAAAAAAAAAAGCTTTGATAGTGGTAAATCATATCAATATAACACAAGGAAATTAGTATCAGCAAGAGTCTCAAGCAGATTCTTACAGTTGTTTAAAGGTTTAACAGAATTAATATAAAATATCTTAAAAGATTGAGACGTGATGTCCTCCTTTGCATGATGATTTAGAAAAATAAAGCAAAACATACCAAATTTTCACAAGGAAATGTTAAATATCAAAGTCATCATCATTAAAATGTTTGATGAAGTGAGTTAGAAAAATATAAGTACCCCATTTTCATTTTATATAACAGCTTTCACGTCACACCATATGACAATTCAAAGTGGAAATATTATGCAAAACTCACTTTTTGCGTGCTTTTGTACTTTCATATGGGTCTCTACTGCGCCTATAACCACTCCAAACACGAAAAAAATACATCCACCCATGTTCTGTGAGTCAGTTAAAAGCTGTTGGTGTCAGGAATCATATGCTTCTGCGAGCTGTTTGGATTTCTGCCTTATTGTGACATCACAATAAGAAAATTTGCATAGGACCACCCCTCACCTGTCAAACCCCACCAGAGCCCCGCCCACTAGATTAGCTGAAGATCCGCCATTGTGGTCTGCTGGTTTTACAAGCACCACGCAGAAGACACTAAGCGCTATGGCTACAGCCAAAGACCAGTTTCGCATGAAGTGTTGTGTTGTTGGCTGAAAAGATAAACACAAATCCAGGATTTGTGAAATCCTTACACTTTCTCTGAAGAACTGCGTGGCTCCATTTCATTTTTGATGATCTTGTGGTGTGTGGAACCTCTTCAGGACAGTACACAGCAGGATTAACCAGCAGACCTTGTCTGATGGAGGGATCTGTACCTACTGTCCGTGGCAAGTCAGCAGACGAGGGAGATGTAAGTACTTTCAAATAATGAATTTTGTGTTTTTAGTTTATTAGCTTTTTGCCGTTTAGCACAAGCTAACGCTAACGTTACTGCTAGCCCTGCACCGGCTTGGAGTGGTTTTCTCCAAACTGCAAATGTAGCGCACAGCTAATTGAGTTATTTTATAGCTGGATAATTTCTGAAAGTGATGCTTGTTTAAATGTTGTCTAGACTTGAATTGGATACTGTCATGTTATCCACAATGGACGCAGGCAGCACATATAGGCCCTTAGTCTGAGCTAATGTAAGCTGTTACCTAAAGTAAATGAACGTGTTCATCAAAAGTGAAACATAACTGTGGTCTTCTGTCGCTGCTGGTTCAGTCACTTTTTGACAGATCTTGAGACCTCCCATCTCAGCAGAGACCTTGTAGCTTTAACTGTGGTGGTTATAGAAATGGTTTACAGCTTTTAGCTGAGATTCTGAGATACATTACTGAAAAAAGTAAACATGTAGATGTTAATGTAACAAATCTGGCTTCACACAGTTAAAAATGATGTGACCCACTTTGTCCCTGGTACCAGGGGCATCAGGGAACATTGGTGTTGTTGCAACTGTGTTACATCATGGTTTTACGATTTAATAAATAATTGTTTTTGTCTGTTTTAGGAACTTCAGCGTTCTACCAGCTGGAGAAGGTGCTGAGTAGCAAAAGCGTTCTCAAGGACATTGCTAAACTTAGCCCCCACCACCAGACCTCATTAGAGTTCTTTTACAGCATTATCTTACAATTTGCTCCTAAAAATGTAGCGTGTCTGTTCCTTGGGATGCTTTACAGGTAAAGAAAACTTTGATTACACAGAATACTGATGGTTGGTACATTATTTTCATGGTTTTCTCTTTACTGTACAAGACTCTTCCTGCCTGCTCTCCTTTACAATGAGAATGCTGCACGAGACCAGGCACCCTCGTCCTCTGAGGACCCTCTCTACAGGATGCATCTCCCAAATGCCAGAAAGGAAGGCAGAGTGAAACCCATCAAAACAAAGGCAACATTCCGTAAGCTGTATATTTTTTTATTTTTCAAAAATAAATGATGTGTACATTATGCATACTATTGCACTTGAATGTCTTTCCACTAAACAAAACAATAAATAAAATATGAGGAGGCTATGAGGTGGCCAAGCCGTCCAATAAGCCGATTTAGCAAATTTGACAAAAATGTGCCAAAGGGCTATTAACGGGAAAATCTGCAGCATCAGCAGACATGACAATTAAGTCAAAATCCAAAGCAATTGAGAGAAATAAGCCGAAATGCATAGTTTCGCTCATTATAGCGTCCCCTAGAGGCTAAATTACGCCAAATTGATCGGGCCTGCTCAGGATGGGTTCAGGAGTCTGTACAGTGAATTTGATTAAGATAGACTGAGGTTTTGCTGAGATTTTAATGTGCTTCCTGTTTGGCGGCTTCGCTGCTGATTTCCATTAACGTGTTGGACAAAGGCTTTGGTAGAAAAATAAAATCATGTCTGGCTTTTGCCAGGCATGACAAAAGTAGAAATCCAAAGACATCAAGAGAAAGAGAAAAGAGAGAGAAAATTTTTTGCTAATTATAGCGTCCCCCAGAGGCCAAATGGCACCAAATTGATTGGACTTACTCAAGACGTGATTCTTAGTCTGTACGGTGAGTTTGATCAAGGGGGATTGAGGATTTGCTGAGATATGAGCAAACTTCGTGTTTGGCGGACAGAATTTGAATCCTGTGAAGAGTTAAGTTTCACTTTTGTTAAAATCCAATATGGCGGCCAGTTTTTATGATTTCGTAAAAACTTTGCATTGACCATTGATGGGTCAAATCACTGTGTCAGCAGTCATGAGAAATGAGTTAAAATTCCAAACGGATTAAGAGATATGACCAAAACGCATTTTTGATAATTATAGCCCCACCTAGTGGCAGAATGACACCAAATTGATTTTGATCACTCAAGATGAGGTTTTGGGACTGCCCATTAAATTTGATTAAGATATCTCAAACTATTGCAGAGATATGAGGTAATTCGCCACTGATTTTGATTGGCTGTTGCTATCGAACAGTTGACATCATCTGTGCCAAGTTTCAGATTGATTGTACAAAATTTGTGAGAGAAGTAGCATTTGGAAGTTTTTGATGAAATCCAAAATGGCGGAAAATCTATCATGAAGCATTTTGACGTTTTGACGTTTTGTAATCGGCTTGATCCAAGGAATCCAATGACACCAAGTTTGTGAAAATCAACCACACGAGTCAAAAGTTATGCGCATAAACGTGACTGCAACTTTGACCTGTTGGTGGCGCTAGAGTGTACGTGCTACTGGCTTGAAATCTGCAGAATTTGATAATGAGACTGACCAGAATAAGTGTGCCAAATTAGAAAATTTTTGACCAATCGGTTCTATGGGCTGCAATAGACTCCAATGACAGCGGATGAATAATAATAATAAGAAAAGGTAGTAAAACAATGGTGGCTTGGCTGCATGGCTCTAGCCGCTGTGGCTGCTGTGGCTCTCACTGTAGCGCAAACATTCCGACCACATACACACCCATTGTAACGTCTGAATTTAAAGTATGCCCGGTCAAAGTATGCCAGAGCTGTGGATGTTTTCCGACTTTTCCCATTCATTCTCTATAGGAAAATTTCAATTTACTATGTACATGGTTACGGAAGTGTTTGTGACTGTCAAATATTGCACAGGGTATGGTGTGGAAGACTTGATGGGCCTCATCATGGGACAGGTCTTTGTGGACCCAGCAGCCTACAGGAGGAGATCCTGAAAATACACATCAATGCTGACCTGTCTTCAGAGTACAAGCATCCAGAGGAGGAGGTGGTGATCGCCAAATACGTTTCTTGCTTCAATCGAAGGGAGGTGGTCTGAAGTCCAGGTATCTTCCTTGGCTGTCAGGAAACTCCCAACGAACACGCAGGACCACACACACAACATGATGACAACCCAGCCTGTCAGTGCTCAGACCATACACCACACACTGTATTAAATTGGTCTGCAAGGCTGTCGTCCCAGAAGGAAGCGTCTTCTAAAGATGATGCACAAGAAAGCCTGCAAACAGTTTGCTGAAGACAAGCAGACTAAGGACATGGATTACTGGAACCATGTCCTGTGGTCTGGTGAGACCAATATAAACTTATTTGGTTCAGATGGTGTCAAGCATGTGTGGCGGCAACCAGGTGAGGATTACAAAGACAAGTGTGTCTTGCCTACAGTCAAGCATGGTGGTGGTAGTGTCATGGTCTAGGGCTGCATGAGCGCTGCCAGCATTGGGGAGCTACAGTTCATTGAGGGAACCATGAATGCCAACATGTACTGTGACATACGGAAGCAGAGCATGATCCCCTACCTCTGGAAACTGGGCCGCATGGCAGTTTTCCAACATGATAATGACCTCAAACACACCTCCAAGATGACCACTGCCTTGCTAAAGAGGCTAAGGGTAAATGTGATGGACTGGCCAAGCATGTCTCCAGACCTAAACCCTATTGAACATCTCTGGGGCATCCTCAAACTGAAGGTGGCGGAGCGTAGGGTCTCGAATATCCGCCAGCTCTGTGATGTCATCATGGAGGAGTGAAAGAGGATTCCAGTGGCAACCTGTGAAGCTCTGGTGAACTCCATGCCCAGAGAGTTAAGGCAGTGCTGGAAAATAATGGTGGCCACACAAAATATTGACACTTTGGGCATTTTCACTTAGGGGTGTATTCACTTTTGTTGCCAGAGGTTTAGCTATTAATGGCTGTATTTTTAGTTACTTTGAGGGAACAATAAATTTACACTGTTATATAAGCTGTACACTGACTACTTTTCATTGTGTCAAAGTGTCATTTCTTCAGTGTTGTCTCATAAAAAGATATAATTAAATATCTGCATAAATGTGAGGGTTTTGTGAGATACTGTACTAGTGAGTAAGGCCATTAGTGACCTATGAACACAAGTATGTGACGGCACAGAGAGAGAGACGGGGGCGACGGACCCAGGTGTAGGAACAGAACAGGATTTTAATCAAAGCAGGCAAAAACACAGGAGTACAAAAGAGTGCTTGAAAGCATGTAGATAGAGACTGATTAGACGTAGGACACATGAGAACACACAAAGGAGTGAGAGACTGAGGGGTTTAAGTAGTCCTAGGCCAGGTGAGGGTGATCCAGGTGATGAGGTGGTTCAGGTGTTGAGTAAATATATTCTCAATTTAAAATGTACACAAGCACAGCTATATGATTAAAAAAAACCTAATTGAGTGCTGTGAGCTTTGTGAAGTTTCAATGTTTCAAATATTGTTGTAAAAGACTTTGCAAAATATTGTAAACAGTCTGGCATTATGTCACAAAATTAAGGAACATTACATAGTTTATGCTGTGAATGGCTGTCACACATCACGGCTGCTATGGACATTGTGTGGCCTGAATGTATGAATGAGTGTGTGAATATATTGTTTTTAGCTGTAAAACATACTGGTCGCCATGTCACTACACCCGTCTTTGCGTGTGTAAAATGTATGACAAAGCCGAAGCATTCGGCGAGTGTACGCAAGAGAGAGCAGTGTGGAGAGCAAATGCCACATGTAGACCAGAGGCCTGTACTGCAAAGCAGGATTAGTTCTTATCGCGGTAACTTAAGGTTTAACTCTGGGTTTTCCGTCCTACTAAGGTGGTTCACTTCTTACCGGGGTACGTCTCCATGGTAACTGATGCTGAACAGCGAACCTGCTCCGGAGGTAATTCTAGCAAACCAATCACAGCCACGCAGTCTCCGTGTGCTCTCCGTCATGTTGATGGATAGTTAAAAAATTGGGGAGGTGCATGTAAGCCCACAGAGAGGGTTTTGGACGGGTTCGACAGATCGACAGATATGGACGAGCATAAATCAGGCCTAAGTACAGATTTTCAGTACTCTTTCCACCACAGACTATATCAATGTTGGTGTGCTAGTGAAGTTAACCTAGATGCTAGACTACTTTTGTGTGTAGCTACTCTGTTAAAGTCTATTCTGAATGATGGTGTATTTTCATTTATCAGTTTTACCTGACTTGAACACCACTTGTCACCACTTGGGACTGCTCCTTGGTGCTCTTCATCTTGTTAGTTGGCCATGAGGTTGCCTAGTACCCACTCTCGGGGTGTGGGGATGATGAAATCTCCCCGCTGCCCTGTAGTCCTGACTCCCTGTTGCTGAAGCATCATTGTTGTACCTCATCGGATGGAGTACAATCCCTACCAAGTGCTACCAACCATGGCGGCCACAGTCTCATCAATGTATGGAAAACACTGCTGCTAACTGTCTGTTTTCACTGGACAACAATACCTGACAACTAAGCAATGTTTTGTTCCAGCCAGATGTTTACACAGATAAACAGCACTCTTTAAAATTAGTGCCTTTCTGTTCGACAAATAGTCAAGATAGACCCAAGATAGTCATTTTGTGTTTGTTTCTTAAAATTTAATGCAGTGTCATGAGCAGACAATGTATGCACATTATAGTCAATACTAGTCAGCTCATATTGCCACCCAAAGGTTAGAGTTACTTTTTGTTTTCCAGGTATAAAAGCTGTACTGTGACACATTGCAAATGGAAGGAGGAATACCAATTGCACAGAAGATGACCTTGTTAATCATTTAATGTTGCGTAATATGCGCCTGGAGTGACTGGTTTTAATTGCAGCCAGAGCAACCTCCAGTGTGGAGATGAGGTGCAGGAGGGTGCTGGGGTCTGTCTGAAGAACCATGCCACTATGGTCACAGTGGCCTTCACAATTTCCAGTTAGGAGCAGACGCATTGTCAGCATGGGAAAGACCTGCTGCCGGACTGAACGACTCGCCAACTAGAAGGAGGAAGTGAGAATATAAAGTTAAAATCTGAACGTTGATAAAAATAAACCCTTACAATTCCAAATAACAGAAAAGAAAAATCAGATATAAACCATTCAGTAGTGTAGATTTTGTTCTGTAGTGTAATTGGTCTTCCTCTCCACTCTTCATACCTGTAGGTTCACTTAATGACTGCTTGTCTGATAGAACAATAGAACTAATTGATGGATGTTGGTACTTGATTAATGTTCAGACAGATGAATAACTATTTGTAAATTATATACCACACATATAAAGATACACACACAAACACACCTGTACATCCAGTCTCCATTCCAGGTTGTGGTAGGAAGGCATTTTGGGGGGCAGCTGACTCAGAATGCTGCGGATCTGACTGTGGTGCTGCACGTAGAGCTGCAACAACAGTATTACAGTAATCGTAACACAGCTGGACTGCAATGAACTGTCCAACATGCTGAATGATTAAAGATGTATTTCCTCACATCAACAAAAAGTTAAAATTAAGTCACCTGTAAGAGGATCTGGTTAAGCTCATTACCAAACCCCAAAGTCAACACAGACTCCAGGAATTCCACTTCAGAGATCTACACACAGAACACAGAAGAAATGCCACACAATAATAAACTGGGGTTTAGAGGTAGATAATGTAAACAGAAATGCAATCAAAAATTAACTGGCATGAGTCAGCTGGCAGTTTTTCAAGTGACTTTTTGTGAATATAACTAATGAATATAACAAGGGTGTCAAATGTGCTGGATGACAGTGCAAAGGTAGTCAGTCAAAAAAAATTAAATTATCTAAGTACAGGGACACTGACCTAATGTGCCTAAACAAATAAAAGACTGCTGAATGAAAAGAACATGTCCATCTTGCATAAAGTATGTGGCACACAATCTATGTATTTTGTGTGAATAAGAATCGAATAGTGCATAGATGTGGGTGTGTTAATGGGCAAATGTCAACTGTAGTGTAAAGCACTTTGAGTGGTCACAATAAGATTAAAAATGGGCACATTTGCGCAATTCATTACCATTTTAAAACACAAAGACAAGCCTGAGTTACCATGTGTTTAGAGCTCTCTGTCATCAGGTACATCAAGCCTTCTACTCCATGCTGCACCATATCCACAGGAACACACAGCTTCCCTATTAACAGAAGTGCATTATACATTTACTTTTAGATCTTGACAAGTTAGGGATTAGGGATGGGGATCACTACATGCCCTACAACATATAATCACAATACTATTACTGTGACTTTAAACATATTGCAACATATGATGGGATTTATTCCAATTTATTCAATTACCTTACCGTTATTACCCCTTATTACTAATACACAATAACAGAATTTCCCATACTTATTGATAGTTATATACCAGACAATTCCCCTCCAGAAAATTGTGATGTATCCGTCTGTTATGGGCAGGATTTGAATCTCAGCCTGTTGGTACTGAGTGCAAGGCCTTACCCAGCTGAGCTAATAGGGAGGGAGACTGAGAGAGCAATGTGGAAGTAAGGCAGCTGCCCTCAAGGTTGCCACGGTGATAGCCACCGAGTAGCAGGAGAGTGTCTGTACTCCAAGGTTCCTCACAGTAGAACTGGAAGCCAAGGTAATGTCATCCAGATTAGTTACGTGATCTGAAAATGATGTTCTGAGATGTTTAGGGCCAAGTATGATAACTTTGGTTTTGTCTGAGTTTAAAAGCAAGAAATTCTGAGTCATCCAGGTCTTTATGTCTTTAAGACAATCCTGAAGAGACAAGTCCATTGTCAGAGGCCATAAGAAGGTCATTGGTAACTTTCACTAATGCTGTTTCTGTGCTATGATGAGCTCTAAACCCTGACTGGAAATCCTCATAAAGACTATTCTCATGTAAGTAATCACATAGTTGAGCAGCAACAACTTTCTCCAGGATTTTGGACATAAAAGGGAGATTTGATATAGGTCTATAATTAGCTAGATCACCTGGGTCCAGAGTAGGTTTTTTAAGTAATGGTTTAATTACTGCATGTAATTTACTATGTAAGATTTATGCCTCTCTAGTGGTGAGGTCATATTGCAACTGAATAATATTCTTTAGCCCGTGTGCACATTTCCTTCTGCGGTGGCCAAGAAGTATCAGTAAGATGTTGTCCTTCTATTTGGGAAAAGCAACACTGATATTTACTCTGTGTTCCCTAACATGACGCCTCTATCTCTCTTCGTCACTCTCTCAAACATGTTTAACATTTAATGTGGAAAACTAGCAAGTAGTCTGCTAACCTGATGCTAATATATAATGGAAAACGCCATAGACAGGGTTAAACAGCAATTATGCAAATAGCAATCATTGTCACATTGTCACAGGAAAAGATTGTTTACCTCAACATGCTTAATATACTCATGTCATACCATGTTATTTATTGTATTTACACTACAGCATGTCATTTCTGTCTCTACATGGTTGTGTGTTTGCAATAATCCTACGCTCTCTGTATGGCTCACGGCAGAGTCACCCCAATTAACACACACATGCGCACACACACGGGCACACAGGTGGAGTATGTAAGGCACGGTTCAGAGACTTACTTGCTGCACCCTCAAAGATCTTAGGGCTTCTTCCTTTCCTTAGGAACTCCAGTGCTATGCGACCAAACTCTCCAACCACTGAAGACATAAAAACATAGACACATATCATCACCCTCATAGGCATATTTTCAAGTTTTTCAAGGAACAGAAAAAACTGAACCAAATATAGAGTATATGATATTTAATAATCATTTCACACAAAAAGATTATGATAATAGATGACTACTGACATACAAATAATGCTGTCAGTCAGTTATGTAACAAAAAATTAATAACATGACTGGCTAATTTACAAACACGCCTTTGTGACTTGGGCAATTTTGAACCCGACTTGGGCCACATTTCTTAATTTACTTGTTTACATGAAGACACAAAAGTTGAGTGAAAACGCTGTATATATCAGACCAGTTGGTGGCACTGTCACGCCTCCAGTCATATATAAAAACAAAAAAGAAGGTGTCTATAGCAAAGATACAATTATAAATAATACAAAAATTATAAAATAGTGTAAGGTGTTGTGTTGTGTTCAATTTATGTTCTCATTGTTTACCATTTGCTGGCAACCGATCAGCAGTTAGTGATAGAATGCAAACAGTTTTTTTCCCTTTCATTTTTTATTATGATTAATATATTTTAATTAAATGACCGCATACGGTAAGGTTTTTATTTTGTCTATTTATTAAATGACTGAATGCCAGTAGTTAGAGGTGTGAAGCTTTTGTGGTGTGTTCCAAATGACTTGCACTTAAGCCATTTTGGCAGGTTGAACTCATGTTTCAAGTGTTTAATGCAGTCAGTTAATGTATCAGGCCAATATCTGAGTGTAGTAGGCCAATTTACAGTCAGACACATCCACAAGCAGACCAGAGTACACTCGCAAAGCGGAAAATGACAAAATACTAATAATCATTTTGTTTTGTGTACTTTGTTTTTGTAATTGTTTGGGGCTGTAATCCAAATCAAAACACAGGTTTCGATAAATCTCACAGCCCTGACTCGAACGCAAACACAACCACCATCATCAAAAAGGCACAGCTCCACCTCCTAAGGGTACTGAGGAAGGACAATCTGGCAGAGAAACTGCTGACAATCTTCTACTGCTTTTCTGTGGAAAGCCTGCTGACATACTGTGTCACAGTATGGTACTCCAGCTACACCAATACAAAAAAGAAGAAGCTCCAGAAGATAATAAATACAGCACAAAGGATTACTGGCTGCTTTCTACCCTCCCTATCCTACCAAGGACCTTTACAGCTTTTGCTGTTTTAGCAGAGCAAAAAAACATTATAAAGGGCCTGTCACACCCAAGTTTCCACCTGTTGACCTCTGGAAGGCACTTCAGGTGTCTCGAAACAAGCGGACAAATAGACTCAGTGACAGCTTCTTCACCAGAGCCATAACCAGAGCCATGAACGCACACATCAACTATCATCTTCTTAAAAATTTATGTATGTGTGTTGTATGAATAATTATGTTTATTGAATGTGTGCACCTTGAAATCTCTCCAAATTTTGTTGTATTGTGTGTACAATGACAATAAAGGAAATCTAATATCTCTGTTGCTGATGCACTCTGACTCTTAAACATGCTGTGTAGCAGTGTATTAATTTATACTTCTCAATCAATTCATGTTCATTCATATCCTCTGTTAATTTTTAAACTTGCTTTGAATTCTCTACATTTCAGCATAGAAATTTGCTGCGTGTAATCTGCTTTCTAGTAGTTACTAAAAAGTCCGACATACATAATTCCCAATATTTATAGGCATCTATATCTATAAAAAAAAGTTGCATTGTGGGGAAAAATGATGTGCTATTACTTTCTTCTTCCACAACATAGCCACTGGTCTGTGTGGATTGAGAATGAAATTGCCTGAATTAACCAGGTCAACCAGGTCATTATAACTCCGACGAGCGTGCTCTTGTTGCGTAGATGTTGTTGAGCACTAAATGGTGTCATCTGACGAAACGGATGGTACCAAATGATTTACCTGCAGTGTCTACCGTCGACAGGAAGGCGAGATGGTCCTTATGATCTTCCGACAAAACCAGCAGCATATTGAAGACAAGCGTTACACTCACTGTCAATCAGCAAACAAAACCCACCGTCAAATCGGTACTTGTTTGAACCTTTTCCTGTATATCCTCCTCCGCTTCCTCCTCCCTCTTCTTCTTGGTTTGGCAAACCAGCATGTACACACATTACCGCCATCTGCTGAACTGTTGTGTGTAGTGTAGTTTTTTTTTAATGACGTTTGGCAACCAGCTTTTTGGTGAATTACCGCCACCATCTGGACTGGAGTGTGCATCAGGATTAGTTAGTGGCTTCCTTGTGGGGCCTGATCCCACAAATCCCTCTTTTGGTCTCTGTCAGGGGGACGTGTGAGTGGCTGGATGATGCCGAAGAAAGGTATGAGACAATGATCAGGTTTCCCAGTTCACCTTGTGTTTATTGTGCAAAAAAAAAAAAAAAATCATTGTAACAGCCAAAGGATGGGAGACAAAGCATCCGCGTACATCTAACCAGCAACACAGACTGATCTTAACTGCCACCTTATATACTGTGCCAGTGGCCCTCACCACTGGACACTTCCACCCACAGGTACTCCAGAACCATTATCAAATGGCTATTTCATTTATGACAGTTTCATCTTATAAATTTACCAGATAATATTTATAATAATTCTATTCCTGCTTTTCCTCCCCAAATAAACCTATAAAACATATTTAGAATATAGAAAAATCAACACCAAAATTTTGAAGGTTCAATAAATAGCAAATTAAATATCCAATAAATAGAGTCATTCAAATATCTATACAAAATGTGCAAATATGCAATGTGCAAAATGCAGAGTGCAAACCTTGGTAAATAAAGTGCTATTGTGGCTGAAGTGCAAAGTGCCGTCTTTTTTTATAGTCAGTACATTATTGTGGAAATAATACATTACTTATTTGTAATATTTACAAGGCCAAAGCCATCAGTCTCAGGTAATGAAATGCACTTCGTTACAGTCTCATGTAAATGGGACCAACAAAAAGATGTCAGACAAACAGTAAGCCAGAAAAGGTTATGCAGGTAGGAGCAAAAACCCACAGGGAAAACTCTCCTACCACCCCTCAGAAACTTCAGGGGAAGTTCATGATGTTAAAAGTTGAGGCAGCGATTATAAGAATCTGCATAACAGCTCAACAGTTCATCTCTTCCAAAACACTGACCCTGCTCTAGGAAGGAGAGGTTGCCAGCACTTCACTTCCATCAGACGTCTTTACCACGCCTGTCCCTCAACATGTCCCTGTGCACATGAGCCTACTGCCACCCACATCAGAATAAGAAGAAAATGCAAAAAATATCAGTCACCAAACTAAAAAAAGTAATCCTAATGATTACAGCAAATGAATAAGGATATAAATCAAATTGAAAATAAAATCAACAAGATTAAAGAAAAACAGAGGAAAGAAAAAAGTTAATAAAAAACTAAAAAAGGAAAAACTAAAAAAATCAAAACCAAAACAAAATAAATGAATACATAAAAACTCAAAATAAAAATTAAAACTCAAAATTCAATCAAAATAAAAACTCATAAAACTAACACTCAAAACTCAACAAAAATAACAACAAAAATAGAAATCAAAACTGAAAACTCATAACCTGAATCAAAAGTAAAAACAAAAAACAACTAAGAATCAAAACATAAATAAAAACCAATAAATCACAAATATCATAATCAAGGATAAAATTATCAAAATCTCATTAAAAATTAAAACTACATCAAGATAAGTAAAATCTAAGCAATTAAAGCATAAAAATCTAAAAAAAAATCATCCCTTTCTCAAATACAGATCTAAACAAATCACCATAAAATTAACATTATAATATTCAAAGAATACCAGTGAGAAAAAAAAGGTTTAATTGAAATAATAAATTTAAAATCAAACAGCAAAGAACATCAAACACTATAAATTGTAAAAACAAAAAAAGTAAAGAAGCCAACGATGTCTAAAAACTATAAATTGCAAACATTAACTTAATAGAAAATCAAATCTAAATTCACCATTAAAAGCTCAAAATAAACCTCAAAGAAAATCTACCATTAAGTAAAACTATTACTCTAAACAAAATTAACATTTAAGAAAATCAACTGTCAATAAAAAAACATAAATGTCAAAAAAGTAAACATAGAAAAAAAATCTAATTTCAAAAATTATTTTAAAATGAAATTATAGAAAATCAATGTTCAAATAAGCACATCAGTGAAAGTCAGAGCTAAATTAAACTAATTAGAAAAAAATAGGTGATAAAAGTAACATAACAGAAAACATTCTTCCAAGGCCTTAGCCACTACATCATCCGGGTCCATGTTGTCGGAGATTGAGGTACGGCCCTGATTTCCAAACAAGCACCCCCTTTTTACGCTGGAAGCATATCCAAACATAATCAAAGGCAAAACACAATGAAATACAATGACCTCAATAAAAATAAGGGAGAAATAGAGGAAAAAATCAAGAAATGTAATGAAATAAAGGACAACTGTCTGAGTTCACGGCATGTAACACTCCGTTGTATCCCAGGACCTAGCGCCCAGGAGAGCTTAAAACCTTCACTCCCTTATTCTGCCAGTAACCACTGTCTACAAGTTAGTTACCCACCCCAATATATAATGTATATCCCCTGGGTAAAGAATCACAAAAAAAATGGCTAATATATGTACCACTGCCCTATGATTATTATGTCCTAAAAATTATGCCACTGTGAATACAACAGTCACACAATCAGTGCAACCAACCAAAACAAGAAACACAAACAATGAATATAACAATAAACAATACACAACAATACAACACCTAGTTTGAAATGGGGATGAATGAAGCAAAGCTTTTAAATTTCCATCCCTGGTTTACACACACACATACTAAACAAAACACCATCAAGACACACATGACATGACATGTAACATAACACGTAACATAACAAGACAGTTTGTTCCTAGTGAACAAGTTTTTCAACTAGTGTTAATTTTGTCACCCATTTTTCAACTGAGTCTTAGTCTTGTGTCAAAGTTCATTCTTAGTCTTAGTCACATTTAATCATCCACATATCATTTTTTGTTAGTCATGTTTTAGTCGACTAAAAGTCGAAACATTTTGGTCTCATTTTATTCGTCAACAATAACACACATTAACACAGTTCTAGTCAGTCTTAGTCTCATCTTAGTCATGGGAAAAAGGGTTGTAGATGAACATATTTCGTCTCGTTTCGTCTGACGAAATTAACACTATTTTAAACTTATTCATTTCATGTGTGAATGTTATTTGTGGTGCGTTTAGTATCTTCTCTAATGTAGTTTGTCTCACAGATTTCATTGTAAATGATGCCGAATTCACATATGCTACTATACTGTGTGTTGTTAGTACAGTTAGCGCATGGCCCATGACTATGGGGACTACTTTTTGCAGGATTTTTGCTACTCCTGCTGTATGTTGTGTGCACGGTGGATGTCTGTTTTCAATGGGATCAATGGTCATGCTAACATACATCAATACTTTCCAACCCCCCCTTTTTTCTGAAAAAGAACACCATTTATTGTGTGTGTCTTTTCAGAAACATCCAGAAAAAACGGTTCTCTGTAGTCTGAGATGTCCAAATCAACAGTATTTGTCAATTCTTGTTTTAGGACAGTACAACTCATCTAAGATGCATAACTGAGCAAAATCATAAGCAAGAGTCTGTGTATGTTGGTGCTACTCTGTCCTTGGTAGTGGACAGCACGGTAGTGCAGGCCCCTGATAAGAGCTGCCATGAACATGGACAGACCATAAGTCTCAATTATTTCCAAATCACTACAACAGCATAACCAACAACATGAACGTCATCAGACATACAACCTACAAAGCCATCAGTGTACAACATAAAATCAGAGTTTGGTATCAGTGTCTGCTTAAGTTCAGGCCTTGGGGATGTAATAACAACACAATTATGAATATCAATTATGATTATTAAAGTTTTATCAAGAAGAAAGGTAGAAGGGTTTACAGGGGTTAAGCATATGTAAAGTTATGTGTGAGCTGGTTAAAATAGTTACTTCCTAACCTGCTCTGCGTACTACTGACATGCTGTGTCAGACACACTCAAAATGCGTAACACTGAATGGGGAAAATGTACCACACAATCATGAGCCAGTACCATCACAGTCAATCTTTTAATTGATAATTGCCACTGCAGCTACTGCTTGAACACAACCAGGCATGCCTAGTACCACTGGAGAGAGTTTAGACGAGTAATACGCAACAGGGCGACAGTGTAATTCGTGTTTCTGTACCAGCACAGCAGAAATGCAACCATCTCTGTTGCTCACCTGCAGATGAAAAAGGCTGCACGTAGTCCAGCAGACCTAGAACAGGGGCGGAAATCAAAGCACTTTTCAGTTCAACAAAAGCTCTATGCGTGTCCTCTGTCCACACTACAACCGCTGGAGCATCCTGTAGTGTAGCCGCTCTCAATACAGTATCCATGGCTGTGTATTCAGGGATCCAGTGCCGACAATAGTTCGTCATGCCTAGAAAAGAGAGCATTTCTTTCTTAATCTTGGGGAAAGACATAACAGTCAATACTCTCAATCTCTCAAGGGATATCAACCATTGTCCTTCCTTCAGCACATGACCCAGATAGGTGACGTCTGGATCACAACACTGGAGCTTTGCCAGAGAAGCATGATGTCTGGACTCATCCAGTCTTTTTGTGAGCAACACAGAGTCTATGTGGCATGCTTCTTTTGAAGGGGACGCAGTTAACAGGTTGTCCACATACTGCAACAAAGTTCTTCTCAACAAAGCCCTGTAGCAGTCTGGTCCACGTCAATTGACGGCCTTTGATTGTCAAATCAAACAAAAACTAATGAAAAGCTATCTGGGTGCAGTGGAATAGAGAAAAATGCAGAACTTTAAGGGCAAGCACAATGGGGGCTGTTGGTACAACAATGTTATTTATATTGTGTAAATCTTGAACAAATCTCCACTCATCATGTTGATTAGGTTTTGGTATGGTTGAAATGGGTGTGTTACATGGTCTCTTAGTTTCCACTAACACACCCTGGTCAGTGAGAGAGTGAATTACTCCTTCAAGGCCTGCAATAGCTTTCGGGGACAATTGATATCGCTGAATAATTAAAAATTTTCCACCTGTTTTAAGTTTGACCACCTGGGGAGGAGCAGACAATACCAATTGATACTGATACCAGTAAACATGATTCTTATGTTCTGCCCACAAATCATGGGGAACCTCTGGCAGGTGCGAAGGGTGGGCAAATGAGATGAGAAAAAAATGTACAGCTACAGCCTGCCTCCTGTTATGACTTCTCTTTATCACACCACTTGCTTGTTTGTCTTGTTATCCATTTGTCACTGCCATCCCTATGTGAGGACTTAAATCATGCATTTTGTACAGAGTTTGTTGTTCTATTAACCATCAGTCTCATACCAGACATCCACGAGGCACACGCCGGTGAAACTTTTGCAATCTTTTGGATACTTGCTATGTTAAAATGCTAGTCATGTTGAACTCAGGAACAGTCCAGCAATAACAAAAATCATTAACTGTCTGCAAACACTGAACAGTCTCCATTGCTGTTTTATGGATATCACACCAGGAGGACAACCTTCCTCCTGTTTACACTTTCTCTCAGACTCCTGTCCATCTTATTTTATGCGAATAATGTCTAATCTCTATCCGTTTTATTTATTATTTATCTATTTATATTATTTTGTTTTTATTCAGCGGCACTTTCGATGGGCATTACTACATATGAAAGGGCACTATATAATATGGCGTGTTTTTAGTAAGAAAAAAAATCTATTATTGTTTAATTATTTATTTAAGCTAATTATTTTAGTTGTTCGTCAATGGGTTAACTGTGTTTTAAACACGGTTGGTTGTTGATTTCCTGTGATTATTAATTTTGCTAGCCGTCTATTTATTTGAATTTGGGTAGTTTATTAACAATTTGTGTTTTAATATTAAAGCTCGAAATTCACTTTGCTAAGTCAACCACCAGCTGGCATTGTTCCATTTTTACCTCTGGAAACAATAAGATGTGAACATGGACCTAGGAACCAAAGTTGGGGAAACTAAAAGGCAGACACAGGAAATGGGCACTTCAAACTGACGTCAGTGTGTGTGGACGCAGAATAATGATGTCAGAACCAGCGTCGCTAAACTCCACCCCTTTAGGGATCTTCGTTTCAAGGACACACTTTTGACTACTCTGTCAGGCTTAGTGAAACAAGCTGCTAAATCAAATTATTTTGACCGATCTCACTCCTACCGTTGATTCGCACACCCGACAGATTATTTGTTATCTGACTCCTTTTGCTCAACTAACTATTCTGTGGTTTCAGCAGGACAAGCTTCTAGATCAGACTCCTCTGATCCGGTCCTGCTATGGGTGTTACTTCACAAAACCAACAGATATTAGATATCTATTATTGCTACTTACTACTCACTGACTAATCTGACGGTCTCAACGTAACAAGCTTCTAGACCAGATTTTCTCTGATCCGGTCCCGTTCTGGGTGTTGATTCACAAGACCAACAGATGTTATTATTATTATTGCTACTTGCTATCTACTCTGTTAGTCTCAGCCGAACAAGCTTTTAGACCAGATTGCTCTGGTCCAGTCCCGCTCTTGGTATTAAATCACAAAACCAACAGATATTATTATCTGACTCCTCGTATTCTATTTTAATCTCTGCACTCTCTATATATAGATATAGTTATATATATGCATACAAGGTATTATTATCGTCTCAAGCTACTGGCATATATCCTACAGTCATACACGTCAGCACCAAAAAGACATTTCAATGGTAGCACTCTTGTATAACCACAGACCTTCAACACTTGATAAATATTTAGACAAGACAATAGACATACAACCAAGGATCCCCCCTTTTTTTTCTCACGTTAACATCAAACGGACATTTCCACAGGAAATTTGCGTTGTAACCTAAATTTTTCACTCCACCACCTTATGTGGCCATGTGTTAAAGAGGACTCAAACCTCTAAACCATGACCTGAGAGGACTCGAACCTCTCCACTCAGAAACCAGCCTTTGGAAGTTTCTGACAGGGGACTCTAACCCCTTTTTCACACAGGAGGACTCGAACCTCCTGTGTACAAGGGTACTCTAACCCCTTGATTTTTCAAAAGAGGACTCGAAACTCTTTTTCAAAACGGGACTCTAACCCCTTTTGTTTACACGTGTTTGTTGCTTTTGGAAAGACTCTAGCTTTATTCACCTACTGTTAACTCGGAAATCTGAGGCTGGATGACAACAATTTAGAATGTCCAATGGCCTGACTTTTTGCTTTTAGTAGATTGGTGCCTTTTTGCTGTAATCCAACTGCAGATGTCTGCTGTGGCAAAAATGTCCTCCGTCACTTCTCCTCCTCCAATCACGTCGGGGTCACCAATTGTTGGACTGCATGCTCAGGCTATGGAACTCCTCTGGCTATGTGTGAGCCCAGTCCGTGTGTTCATTTTAATTGAAGGCTAGGAGAAGATATTCAGTCTCAAAGTTATGTATTTAATAGGCAGTAGATGAATAAAGCAGTACAGAATTCTGGGTCAGAGTACGGTCCCTGCCAACAACAGAGTGTGTCAGTGCACGGAGTCTGACTGCCTGAGCTTTCCCTGGCCCAGTAGTTTTATACAAAGATAAGAAATGCATTGGTCTCCTGGGTGGGTAGGCTGTTTATGTTTTTACATTTAAAAAAGATGGTTTTAAAGGTTTTAATGTGACTGTTTTTGGTCTTTTACACATGGTTTGTCAACTCTGTTATTCATGTCAAATTTTTTCACATCATTGTCAACTCTGTTCCTTTGAAGTTTTGTTTCAAAAAATGATAATTAAATATGTTTCATTGTTGACAAATTAACCAGAAGGTGTGTCATAACTAACATTCTCAGTACATGAAATGTCAAAGGATTTCATTAATTTTTGGAGCTATATTTAGAGAAAATGCAAACTGTCATGGAAACTTTCCAATTAAATGTGGCAATGTTTTTACTCCAGAAAAAAAGATTCTTTATTCTAGAAAACTTAAAGTTGAATTAGTGGACGTAAAGACAAAAGTTATTTTAGGGAAGACATGATTGTAAAATGTATTACATTTGAGTCCTTTAAATATTTACCCTAATTTGTTTGCAACAGAGTTGATTCATTTTACGGTTAGTACGATGATTTTAAATCTTACATGTTTAAGCTTAGCAAATGCTGAAAGTGTTAAATTTATTATTGTTTTTATTGTTAAAATTTATTGTTAAAAGTATTCTCTATGAGAATGAAAAAGGTGTAACAACCCCCCCCCCCCCCCACACACACACACACACACACACAACCCCCCCACCAAACGATCAACTTTCGATCAACGAAAGATACGTGTAACCCGGAAGTGCTACATAGACAGTAAACTGAGTTGTGCTCATCCTCCCCACCCGTGGATGTGACGTTTTTTTGTTTTTTTTAAAATTATCAATGTTACCTGATATGGACAACAAGTACTGTTGTAATCATTATACTACATGTCAACGCTAGATTTCCCCAACAGAACGGAACCGGATGTATTCGGCCAGCCCAGTGTCACGCGACACTGTGGTCAGGTGACACGGGAAGCCTCACAGGAAGTGGGTTGGCATATTTAACATGGCTGCTGTCAGCGAAAAGAGCTGGAGCTGTGTTAAGCAATGATATAGTCAGATTGTAAGGATTATAGACTACTCGACTCTGCTGTGCGTTAGTTGCTTGGACACTGATACGACATGGCCCAGTGTGTTCAGTCTGTCCATGAATTCCTTCAGGACTCATTCGTCCCGATGGTCGCTGTCTTATGCAGCGAAGAAGCGGAGCGAGTGACGCGCAAGAACAACCTTAATTTCGCGGAGCTGTTGCGGCCTTTCTGTAGGCTAACGTCCGAAGGTAAGAACGTTCCTTTCTAGTCTTAGCATCGTAAGCCTGAGATATTAGAGTTGATTTTGGCTCCGCGCTAACAAAAAGCTACCAAACTAGTGTGTGACTGAACAGCTTTTGACAAGAGGGGTAAAGAAGCCTAGACGTCTGAACGGTTCGGGTGACTACCCGACCATGGAAAGTAGATATCTTGGTGAAAAACTCAGGCAGCTAACAACCCTACAGTTGTTTTGGATTATTAGCTCGAACGAGAGGTCGTTGAAGTAGGAACAAAGCGAATCGACGGATGGGGCGGGGGGTTGTTGTAGTCAACATTAACTCAAAAGCTAAGTGAGACCGAGACAGAAACTACTATCGTGAGCTAACTCGAGATGAACTGCGCCTTGTCTAGTCAGAGGACAAAAGTGGGACTCGGTGGGCGGCGGGGACAAGGACAAGAATGTGCAAGCTACACAAACATTTCTCTGCAGCCTTCGCTGCCATCTCTCGAACACCCTTAACCTTAATTTATCGCTGGAGGAGTATTTATGCGGGTTCAACATGAATCAACCTTAGGTCTTAGAGTGCAGGTGATGACAGAAGTGAATCGGGTCATACTAACTCACTTGCTGTTCTTGGTACTTCCTTGTGATGTGTCGTTCGTGAACGAGACGGCTCTAAGAGCTGACTCTTTGTTGCGAACGAGAAGAGCCGACACACGTTAGGGAGACCGGAATCTTCAGTCGCTCCTGCTAAGCTATTTTCCATGCAGGAAGGGCGGGACTATATTTTGATGGGCACACCATGCAGCCAATCACATGCAAGGACAGACTGGGATCAGACTATTATGTGAAAGAAGGAAGGGGGCGGACACTTCAAAGACAGCAAGTGTAGTACAGGTTAGGTACACAGAGCGACGGGGAGACGGATTTAAATACAAGGACTTCGAAAAAGTAAAATTGAGCGAAAAAACCAATGAGAAGCAGTGTCTGGCTACATTTCAGAAACAGAGGAGGCAGAAAAATAGAGTGCAGAATTTGCACATTGAAAATATCTAAAATAATGTTGACGTTATATATTTGATTTGTTTGATGTGGTTCTGTTTTCAGTTTTTTGATTTGACTAAAATATTAAACAATAGTACCTGTATGTGTGTTTTTTTTAAACTAAAATGCATAAAAATTAGGGCTGTAATCTGTCAGTTGACTGGTCGATTTATTGGTCAGTATGTTTTGGTTCGACCAGAATTTTTGACCAGATTTTTTGCCGTGTTAATTCCATATAATTTCAATACGAATGAGCCGCAGACCAGCATGTGTCAAGGGCCGATGGTTAGGAAACACACTGATTGGACCAGCCCAGTGTCAGTCTGACCGCTGATCTACAGGTTTTATGGACCGATCAGACCAATATATAAATTTAAAAAAGTGTTGGGACTGTCGGGATTACGGCCGGCCGACGGCCGTACACCAGGCGGCCGTTCTGAACTTTTCCAGAACACATAGATTCCCAGTCCGCCCCTGGACATGGCAAATCACTTAAAAAGGGTAAGCTAACTTGTCTGCGTTAGTTTGCTCCGTCCGTTTTTAGTATATGAACATATCAGAATTGGCATGTTTCAATATTTTAGTGTAATTATCATTTTACAACTGCAGGTGCACCTGCAACAATGGCAGAATCCCTCAGATACACCCCGACCACGCTGGTGGTAATACCACCTCTATCTTCCAGATACCAAAATGATATTAAGTTAACTGTCTAGTTGTGTCTAGGCCGTGAAGCTGAGCTCCTATGTTCAGTCTCACTCTGTGCGAGGACATGCACAGAATCAATTATTAGAACATGAAAAAACAATTGTATACATACTCCTCAACAGTTCTATCGCTAGTTGACAGTATATTTTAGAAAATCATAGGCTATAATATTGCGCAGATACGCGTGATGCAAAATACCATCTGAGCTGACAGACTCGAGTGTGTAATTAATCCACCCCCACCCCCCTTGTGCGGGATTAGTCGATTTTGAAAATGCAGGGTTTTAGTCGTCCAAGAATTATTATGGAGAGCCGTAAGAGCTGGCTCTTAAGCGCACAAAAAGCTTTGCAGTTGACGGAGACAAGGATTGGATAATGATGACCAGTTTATTAAAATAACATCACTAAGACCATGGAAGCCACAAAGAGACTGACAGCAGACAGTGCATAAACACACATTTCTCATGAGGTCAGTGAGAATGCGATCACTGACTGTCCTGATAAAACTGTTGTTCTAATCTTCGTTAGGTCACATCCGGGACCCCAACAATCAGATGCAGGTCATGAAAAACCTGCGCATCTGTGTCAACAGTGTGATGACAAGCCCAAACACTGCTGCACTCAGCCCTGCCCAGCGACAGCTACTCAATGAAGTGGTGTTATCCTGTCAACCACAAGAGGGAGGTGCAACCACCATGATCACAGCAGGAGATTATAACCTCAACTTCAGTGGTAAAGACAAGAGCTTGACTAATATATGTGTGTGTGTGTGTGTGTGTGTGTATGCATATATATATATATATATATGTGTGTGTGTGTGTGTATATGTATGTATATATATGTTTGTGTGTGTATATTATTTTTCCTTCTCACCCTCCTGGGTGGTATCTGTGTGTGTTATTCTCAAGCTCGGGTCCTCTACCAGAGGCCTGGGAGTTTGAGGGTTCTGCGCAGTATCTTAGCTGTTCCTAGGACTGCGCTCTTCTGGACTGAGGCTTCAGATGTTGTTCCTGGGATCTGTTGGAGCCACTCTCCCAGTTTGGGGGTCAATGCAATTTATATATATATATATATATATATATATATATATATATATATATATATATATATATATATATATATATGGTATATAGACACACAAACATACATACCAACCAGGGATCATGCCCCTGGGGAACCGAAGGTGCTCGGCCCCATCATCGCTGCTAGCAGCTATATTTAACTATTGTTTTTGTCATTAACTGTTATTCACACCAGTCTCTCTGACAACACAGGTAGAGTGTTTCACCTAGGTTTGCAGCTTTTCGGAGAGAAGGGCAGACGGCCACCGACACAAACATTTAAAGGATTCATGGTATTCACGGGTTTTTTTTTAATGACAGTAGTCAGTATAACAACTGAACAGTTTTCTGAACAGTACATTATACATGCAGGAGAGTGTTGCCATCTTCATCACTGTTTTCAAGCGGCTGAGGCAACATACTCTCTGATACGCTCTCTGTCCGCTGGTGGGCGTGTGCTCACCTGTGTGCGGGAGCATGTGCCTGTGTGTGTATGTGTGTCTGTGCATGTGCATGTGTCTGTCTGTGTGTTTGTGTGTGTGCACATGTCTGTGTGTATGTTGGCGTGGAACTCCGCTGTGCACGATACAGAGAGCAGAGGAGAATTGCAAACACGGGACCATTTAGGGACAGAAATGACATGCCATCATATAAGATAAATAACATGAAGCTATTTAGTTTGTTAATGTAAGAGGAAGGGTGATATAGCAGTGTATGCTGGCTACATAATCTATTCATCTTTGTATGACAAGATGAATTAACTAAAAGGGCATTGACATTAATGTGTTTTAACAATAAAAATCACAAAATCAAAGTGTTTTTCAATAATGACCTTGTAGTCAAAGACATGGTATGAAACACTGGCTGATGTTACTCATTTTCTTTGTGTTTATAGCAACCACGCCCTGGTTTGAGGCCTACAGAGAGAATTTCCTACAGTCTATGCCTGCCTCTGACCATGAGTTCCTCAATCACTACCTTGCCTGTATCCTTTGAACAGCGCCCAAATCTGAGCATAGGTTTTAAATTCTAAATATGTCAATAATAATGATAACAATAATGCCAATGATGATGACAATGATTAGCAAACAGTATTAGTTGCCATAGTAGTAATTCTTTGCTCCTATTTACCTTCATGTTTTTGTAACTGCTCTTCTATTATGTATACACATGCTTGCATTGTGTCCTTGACATCCTGATTGTGACAGGCCTGCTGGTGGTGTCCTCCACTGAAGTAGTCCCTGTGGAGGAGTTCCTAAAGCTTTCCCAGGAGCAGCACAGGATTCAGCACAGTGGAGAGTACACTAACCCCAAATGGTTTATCCCAAACACACTTAAGTACTACGTCTTACTGCACGACATGAGTGAGGGGGATGAAGAGAGGTACTTAAAGAAGCCTGTCTAAGCACATGCATTTATGCAAATCAACCAGGTTATGTAATTTTGCTCTAATGAATATTTGCTATGACTAGCTATCGAAAAGGTCTAAGTGTGTCATTAGGCTGAGGTAACGAGCCAAATTTTAGACATTGTTGTTGTGCATTAACTTTATCAAGACTTAGCTTTTTTGGTGTTTTGGAGCAACAGTCCTCCTTCCTTTACAGGGCAGATACAGTGTACGAGGACATGAAACAGAGGTATGGTCCTCAAGGCTGCTATCTGTTGAAAATGAACTCTCGTACCCTCTCTACTGAAGAAGATGAACAGATTCCAGATCCCTGGAGTCAGTACCTGTACAGGAGCAATCTGCATAATCAGGTAAACCCTAAGTCATGTGTAGTGACTGAGTATATTTCAACATCAATAGCCAGGGCAACAATACAGTCAAACTTAGAAAGTGAGTGAGTCTGGCTCAAATATTCAGACACTTTATTTAGTACTTCTTTCATTCTTTTAATTCTTTGATTGAGGCCAAGGAGCTTCTTCTTTACACATTTTCTTGAACTTAGCGGCTTGTTTTTTTTTTTTTTTTTTTTTTCTTTCTTCCCCCCAGACGTGTCGTTCAAGGAGTCGGACACAATGGCATTTTGTACACAGGTGTATACAAAAAAAAATGTTGCTAAGATCATGGATTGCTCTTTAAAATTGGCAAATTAGCAATTTTATTGATTTAAATGAAATAGATGCAGATTCTACAACACAAAATGTGCAGAACCTTGCGCTTTAAGAATAATTGTTTCATGTATGTTGGAGGTGCCCATTGTGACTGAACCATGTACAACCCAAATGCCTTTTGGACTCACAAGGAGTCACAAGGTCACTAAAAATTACAGTGCATCAGCCAGAGTATCAGGATTATTTTCACCATCAGAAATGTTATACTTGTTGATATTTTTACCCTTACTGCAGGATACACTGGAGGATCTAATTGTGAATAATCCTGGAGTCGAGAACAGTCTCAGTGCATCTGAAGTGGACTGCCATCACTCAGCAGAGAAAGGTCAGTCAGTTCAACAGCTCCTTGTATATTAACTTAAATTCCCTTTCAGTTGATTCACTTAGTACAGCACATTAAGAATGGGGTATCACGCGCCTGTATGAGCACCCCTTTTCACATCTTAAAAGGCAGGTGAGCTGTTACAATTTATGTGAAGCTCTGCTTGCATCTGTCGACATGGTCATCCTTTAGTTGTTTTGCTCTTTACTTTGCTAAGGTAAGGTAAAGAGCATGTCTTACTGCACGACATGAGTGAGGGGATAATTAGGCTAGCTAGCTACTGCTAGTTAGTTTAGTTTCTACAGGCTGCTGTCAGCTCAGAATTACTGACCCTGTTATCCATGGAGCCTTGTATTTTGGCAAGCCAAAGCAGATGTCTTTGTTTTACCCCTGTTCTCAGGGGTGCAGATCTGCAGTATTGTTGTGTAACTGTCTGGGGGCTTTTACAGTCCTGTTCACCACTGTTCCCAAACCAGGACATAATATTCTGTGTTCAGATGCTTTCCACAGCGCCACAGTAGAAGGACTTCTTTACTTGTCTAAGATGGTACAGGTGCTGGGTAGCCTTTTTTGTCCACCATCAGCTCCTTAGATTTGCTCATATTCAGTTCTAGGCAGTTGTTCTTACATCATGACACTAGGTTCTTCACCTCCTCCTGATAGGCTGTCTCATCATTGTTGGAGATGCAACCCAACACAACCAGCACCTATGCAGTCATAGGTGTACAAGGGGTACAGCAGTGGGCTGAGTACACACCCTTGTGGAGCTCTGGTGTTGACAATGATAAAGCCTGTGAGGAAGATCAAAATCAAAACTAAAATCCATGCTCATAAGCTGTTATTAAGTCAAAGGTCTCTCAGCTTTGTAACCAGTCACAAGGGGTTGATTGTATTGAAAGCAGAGCTATAATAACAGCAATCTCACATAATTACCATTTTTCTTATCCATGTGGCTGGGGGTGGTATGCAGGACATGGGAGATTGCATCCTTGGTGAATGTATTGCTGCAATAAGAGAACAGCAGGAGGACAGTGATGCCTGGGATGGAGGCAGTAATGCTGTCTTTAATACACCTCTCAAACGTCTCCATGACCACTTATAAGAGTGCAATTGGCCTGCAATGATTTAAGTGATGTGCACCTCCTGCCACATGTGTCGGACATCTCCATGGCTGAAGTATGCCTCCATACACTCCTGATAATGGCGTATGTTTTCTTTCACCACTTGTCGCACATCGTAGTACATTGCCTTGTGTCCAGTCATGTCACTGCACTTAAGCCTCTCCTTGTATGCTACAGTGTGGGCATTCACCACCACCTGGGTAGGCCCACTGATTGATCTCACAGATGCTTACTTTAATGTTGCAATACAAGTGGACCACTGGTGGTTTCTCAGGTTTGGGTTCAAGGGCACGGCCAAAGAATACCCGTGTCTTAGAATATCTGGGCAATTGGACTCTGTTAGAGCGGCCCACTGAACAGGCTACACAGCAACTGATGTTGGTTCTGTCACCCATATATTTTTTATATATTTTGTAAATGTTCATCATTGTTGTATAAGTATATGTAAGTTATTGTTTAGGAACCTCACATTTATGTATCAAAATTTTTGAAAAATAAGCCACACCTACGTATGTCTGATCATAGGGTTTCTCACCATGAAACCCTTTGATGCCCTAATTCTTAACAGAGAAATTTGTTTAGGGTTAAGGTTAGTACTGTATTGTGAGTTTTGTTTTGACATTGTTCCCAACCAGATGGAGTATCCAGCAGCCTGGGAAACCACCCTCTCCAGCTGGACACAGCCACCAGTTCAGGCAGCTTGCACACCCCCAGTGCTGTTAACACTGAGTTGAAGAAAAGTGCAAGAGATCCAGATAATGTAACAGGAGGAGCAGGGAGCCATGGAGCATGTCTCACTCTTAATGACCATGATCGCATCAGACAGTTCATTCAGGAGTTTACCTTTAGAGGCCTCCTGCCACACATAGAGAAGAACATCAGGCAGCTCAATGACCAGGTACCACTGAATGTATTTAAGTTATTATAAGCATGGAACAATAACAAGATTTTTGATCCAGCTGCAGCCTAATACAATTTACTTCGATATTCAGAGGTGAAGGGATGATTAACCTGTTTGATATCATGGTTGATCTGCCCCTCTGTCCTAAGCTGGTCTCCAGGAAAGGTCTGAGTAGGTCTCTGTTCACTGCAACCAAGAAGTGGTTTGGTGGTGGGAAGGTCCCAGAGAAGAACATCAGTGAACCTAAGAGCACAAGTGGCATTCTGTAAGATTCCTGACTCCACAACTTCAACTGTCAACAAACATCCCATGAATTCATTTGTATCTAGTAAATACTACAGCCTGTACACTTTAACATTTAACATTTTATATCTATGATGTCAGATATCCACCAGAAGCCCCTGAGTTGCAGATTAGGAAGATGGCTGACCTTTGCTTCCTGGTTCAGCACTACGAACTGGCATACAGTTGTTATCACACTGCCAAGAAGGACTTCCTGTCGGATCAGGCCATGCTGTATGCTGCAGGGGCACTGGTGAGAACTTCCATGCTCATATGCAGTTTTCAATCTGCCATGAGCCTCATTCTGTTCTTATTCTCTGCACAAAACAAGTGCAAGAGCAGAATCATTGCAGGATTCATGACATGCACAGTGGGCAATTTTGTTGTCAACACCACACATGTCTGTGAATCGGAATCATTCTAATTTGACTGGTACATTGTCTGCCACATCTCTATATCGCTAAATAGGATGCAGCAGTCGGCATTATTTATTACTCACTCAGTGCCGTCTCTTCCATCATGCACTGTGCATAGGGCACTAAATGCTGAAAGGGGCATCAAAGAAAACTGAATTATGAACAATCATTATAATGATGGAACAATACCATTTAAATGAGTAAAAATTTGTAAAAAATTTCCATTTGGCAATACGAGACAAACCAGACTCTTGTTCAGACTCTCAAATCAGACTACTCTATGCATGCACACACTCTACAAGAATCAGCTGATGTCACAAAATATCTGTAACTGGAAATTAAGGAGGCATCACAGTCTCTCACCTCTTGGTGCCTGTTGCCAGTAGAGCAGGGTGTTTGTGTTGGAGTGTGGATATCTTGTTTACCCTGTATTGTCAAATGAAAATGATCACTTTTTCATAACATTAAAGTGGTAATATTTTGTCATTACAGTGATCGTTCATCATATCTCATATTAGAGTAGTGATGCTGTAAGGAAATAAGGCTGTAAACAATATACCCCCAAAGTGGATAAAACATAGTTGGTAGTTGGTTCTTCCTGGATTTTAAATCATAATCGTTACATTTGTTTTTCTTAATCCTGCTGTCTTCTCCCTTCTTGATTACATTTATTCATCCTCCCATCCTCTGTAGGAAATGGCTGCAGTGTCAGCCTTTCTGCAAGTTGGAGCACCAAGACCATATCCAGCACACTACATGGACACTGCAATACAGACGTACAGAGATGTCTGCAAGTATGACCTCATTAAGTCATTCTTTTTTATGTCTTCTGTTTGGATTTAAAGTCCTTTTTTGGATAGACCATTTTATCAGTAGCCACCAGATCTATATAACCATAACAGACTCTGCTGTGTACAAGGGATCAATAAAATCTATCTATCTATCGATCTATCTATCTATCTATCTTTGTTATAACAGAGGCATGCTGAAGTGAAAATGTCTTTCTAAAGGCAATGGCTTTTTTGATATACATTTTAAATGCATGTTGTCTCTGGTGTAATTTTCTAGGAATAGTGGTAAAGCTTGTTGCCTCTGACAGTTGACTTAATTGCTGAAAGTTGAAGTAACTGGACTTCTTTTCAGCTTCTTGAAGACAGTTGCCTTCAACTTTCAGCACTTAAGATTACTATGACTTGGATGACTGAGAACCTACACAGACACTCTGACAATTGAGTTTTGTCTGGAGAAGGTTTGGTGATATCTGGTTTGTGTTTGCTAATATTGATTACTATTATAAAAATGTAATATGTTTGCATGTGCATGTTTGCATGTGCATGTTTGTCACACTTGTTTGTCAAAGTAAACACAAAATACAGTTTTTAAATGAAGGTTCTTATGTCATAGAAAAAAAATCCAAACCTACATGACCCTGTGTGAAGAAGTGATTTTTTTTCCCCCCCTGTTAAAACATAACTTAACTGTGGTTTATCACATCTGAGTTAAATTTCTCTAGCCACATCTAGGCCTGATTACTGCCACACCTGTTCTCAATCAAGAAATCACTTAAATAGGACCTGCCTGACAAAGTGAAGTAGACCAAAAGATCCTCAAAATCTAGACATCATGCCGAGATCTAAAGAAATTTAGAAACAAATGAGAAAGGAAGGAATTGAGATCTATCAGTCTGGAAAAGGTTAGAAAACCATTTCTAAAGCTTTGGGACTCCAGGGAACCACAGTGAGAGCCATTATCCACAAATGGCGAAAACATGGAATAGTGGTGAACCTTCCCAGGAGTAGCTGGCCAACCAAAACTACCCCAAGGGTGCAGCGACGACTAATCCAAGAGGTCACAAAAGACCCCACAACAACATCCACCAGCCTCACTTGTGTGAGTGTTCATCAGTGTTCATGACTCTACCGTAAGAAAGACACTGGGCAAAAACGGCCAGCATGGCAGAATTCCAAGACAAAAACCGTTGCTGAACAAAAAGAACATTAAGGCTCGTCTCAGTTTTGCCATTTGGGAAAATACTGTGTTCTGAAGAGACAAAAGTTGAACTTTTTTGGAAGGTGTATCCCATTACATCTTGTGTAAAAGTAGTCCTAGAGGACTTGCTGTGATAAATGGAACCATGAATTCTGCCGTCTACCAAAAAATCCTGAGAAGAATGTCCGACCATCTGTTCATGACCTCAAGCTGAAACGAACTTGGGTTCAGCAGCAGGACAATGATCCAAAACACACCAGAGAGTCCACCTCTGAATGGCTTAAAAAAAAAATGAAGACTTTGGAGTGGCCTAGTCAAGTCCTGACCTGAGTCCTATTGAAATGCTTTTTCACACCACTGTGTCAACATTTGGTTTATTTAAGAAGAAGATATACAATCTGTGTCATAGACTTTGACCTCAACCTTATTTTACAAATTACATCTGTGACTGTGACAGTGTCAAAATGTTGTGGTCCATCATGTTAACATTTCCTCTTCTGTTTGTCCTTAACAGGAACATGGTGCTGGCTGAGCGATGCGCTCTACTCAGTGCTGAGATACTTAAGAGTCAGGGAAAATACTCAGAGGCTGCAACTCTCCTAATTAAGATGACCAGCGAGGTGAAAAAGCAACATTATTTTCATTCCTGTTGTATATCTTGAAATGTTGCAGGTGCAGTGCATACCAGAATGTTAATAGAGGCACCATATACTATACTCCAGAAGTTATATAAGTAGTATATATAAGCAGTGTTATATATAGTCACACTGCTTATATATAGTCTTACATATGGGGGTATAATCGACTTCATTTTCGATTTCATTTTGTGTTGTTCAGACTAGCTATTCCAGAGGGAATAAAAGATCTCTTGTAAATGTTTTTCCAGGTGAATGGTACCTAATGTCTTCTTCCTGATGGCAGTCCTTTGTGATTAGGGTGGATTTCTCGATCACACAGTGGCTGTACAGTTCGGATATGGGGGGTTGGGTTGAACCAATAATATTGCTGGAATTATTTATTATGCAGGAGAGTCTTGTTTTGTGTTTGATGGTGAGCTGGTTGTACCAGGAGATGTTGAAGGCGAGGACTGATTCAATGAGGGAACGATAGACCAAAACAGTATGTTTTTGAAAGTCCTTAGTTTCCTAAGCAGGTGGAGACATTGTGCTGTGTTACATATTTCAGTACTACACATTGCAACACACTTTTAACTCGAAACCACGGGACAGCGGGACTTTTGGCACAAGAGAAAAACAGCTATTTTCTGTTGCTTGAAGATATTGTTTAAAAATGGCAAAGGATAGCACATTTGCAAGATGGTCATACTCAGTATTTTCAGTTTGTGAGTGTTACGGCCGACAATGGACTGAACATCGCTTCACAGAGATAACAATTTTGACATACAGTGCCACCACAGAGTGTCCACACCCCTTCACTTTTTCATATTGTGTTTTTCTTATTCAAAAATAGATTTTACTTTTTTTTTTCTCCTAAAGATCTACATACAGTACCATGTAATGAGAAGGCACAAACAACTTTTTAGAAAGATGTGCAAATTTCTTTATTGTCCAAATTTTGTAAATCCAGTGTTTCAGAAGTATTGACACCCATGGCTTAATATTTTGTTGAAGCACCTTTGGCAGTGTTGGACTTGAGCGCTCGGTCTATGAACTTCGTCTGGCTATATATGAGCTAAGTTTGTGTGTTCATTTGAATGGAGGAATAGGAGAAGATATTCGGCCTCAAAATTATGTTTTAATCAGTAGTAGATGAATAAAGCATTATAGACCTCTGGGTCAGAATGCGGTCCCTAGCCACAACATAGTGTGTCAGTTCACGAGGTCTGACTAGCTGTTCTTTCCCCGACCCAGTGGTTTTATACAATGTGATTTAAAAAAAAAAAAAAAAAAAAAAAAAAAAAGACATTCTTCTTTGGATTGGTCTTCCCAGGAATCTGGTGTTGCAGTTGGGTGGGTCTAGTTTAATCAGGTGTGCTGTCAATAGTGTCAACAAATGTGTAGACACCATCATGTACGCACACATGATATCTTTGATATCTCCTGGGAACATGCTGGATCTTCTGCGATCAGTGCCTTCTTGTTCCATGTTTGTTTTTGTTACTCAGCTGTTTTCTGCTGAGCACTTAGTTTGAATGCAGCCAGTTATTATGCTGATTACTTGGCTGACACTTTATCTGTGACATGTTCACCGTGGACTCTTGTCCCACAGCAGCATTCACAGCTTCAAGTCTTCTTTTGGGCATTTTCTTCGATTCTTCTCAGGTTGGATGGGCAGTGTCAGTGGACAGTCATATTTTCAGAGGTGTTCTATTGGTTTCAAGCCCACGCTCTGGCTGGGCCACTTAAGGACACAGATTGCTACTGACACCACCCCTTTTCTATCTTGGCTGTTTAAATGGCTGTCATTGTTGTGTTGGAAGATGAATCATCACCCCAGTCTGAGTTCTGGAGCGCTCGGGAGCAGGTTTTCTTGAAGAATTACCTTTTATTTGGCTGTTGTTACCTTACTCAAAGCCTCTGGAGACTAGGCCAGGGTTTAGAGCATTCACCCACACCTTTTGTTTACAATTAAATTTCAGTTCAATTCAGTTTTATTTATATAGCGCCAGATCATAAAAACATTTGTTTCAAGCCAGTTTACATAGAGAAACCCGACATTTCCACAATGAGCAAGGGCTTGGCAACAATGGAGAGGGAAAAACTCCCTTTTAACAGGAAGAAACCTTCAGCAGAACCAGACTCAGAGTGGACGGTCATCTGCCTCGACCGGATGGGGTGAAATGAAGATAGAGAAAAGAAAAAGAGAAGAGACAGAAGAAAAGGAGGGGAGGAGACGGGGTAGAGGGGGAAAAGACAAGAGGGAGACCAGGAAGAGACAGTAGAGACTACATATTTACAAGTAGTTTCTAAAGTCAAATTACCATTACAATTAAAATCACAATAATAATAATTATAATAATAACAACAATAATAATAATGTCATCGAGGAATCTGAATCCAGTTGCTCTGGAGTCAAAGCTACCTGGAAAAAGAGAAAGGGGTGGGGGGGGGCACAACTGCGAGAGAGAGCAGATGAGTGTTAATAATATGTAATATAATAATATCAAGACATTAAGTGTGAGGGAGAGAGATGAAAGAAGTGAGGGACAGAGAGAAGAGGTGCAGTGTATTGTCAGAGTTCCCCAGCAGTCTAATCCTATAGCAGCTTAACTAAAGGATGGTTCAGGTGGGTCCATGTCCCTCCATGAAGCCTCAAGTTAAGGCTGGTTATCCTTAACTTGAGGCTTCATCATAAAGGAAAGCTTTTAGTCTAACCTTAAATGTAGAAAGGGTGTCTGCCTCCTGGACCCAAACTGGGAGCTGGTTCCATAAGAGAGGAGCCTGATAATTGAAGGCTCTACCTCCCATTCTGATCTTAGAGACTCTAGGAACCACAAGTAAACCAGCAGTTTGTGATCGAAGTGATCTATTAGGATAATAAGGAACTATGAGCTCCTTAAGATATGATGAAGCCTGATCATTAAGGGATTTATACGCAATTTTGAATTCAATTCTAGATTTTTGGCTTTAGGTTGTGGTAGTATTAAAATTATTACATACACAGGGTAGCGGCGTTACTCCTGATTATGTTTTCTTTTTGTTGATCATAGATTTAGGGTTTTTATTTTCTTTTTTCTTCATTTGATTAGATTTAGCACATACCAGTCCTCCTTTTAGGGCCAAAGCACTCTGTGCGAAGACCCTATTGCTTTTGGAAAGGCTCTTATTATTATTATTATTATTATTATTGTTATTATTATTAGGGCCCGAGCACTCTGTATGAGGACCCTATTGGAATTTTAAGGATTCTTATTATTATTAGTGCCCGAGTACTTGCTGTGCGAGGACCGTGTTGTTATTGGAAAGGCTCTTATTAGGGCCTGAGTGCTCTGTGCAAAGACCCTACCACTTTTGGAAAGGCTCTTATGAGGGCCTGAGCACTCTGTGTGAGGACCCTACTGCTTTTGGAAAAGCTCTTACTATTGGGGGCCGAGTAAGAACGCTATTGGAATTGTAAGGATTCTTATTATTATTAGGGCCTGAGCACTCCATGCGAGGACACTATTGTTATTGGAAAGATTCTTATTAGGGCCCGAGCGCTCTGTGCGAGGACCCTGTTGATTTTGGAAAGGCTCTTATTATTTTGGTTTTCCTTCTCCAGGAATGTGGCTCGTTTCGATACCTAAGGAATTTAACTTAATTACTACTCGTCGGTTTGTCAGATTCATGTCAAATCTGGTGTACATGATGTCAAGATGTTGCTGATGTTAAATTGTGAGGGGACTTTGGCTTTGGATTTTTGATTTTTATCTCATGCTATGTCGAAATGGCGCCATGATGAACTCACCAGATAACAGAAAATGTGACATAAAGTCACAGTGCTATGAATGACTTGTCATTTCAGATACACAAAAAAAATTTGGTATGTGTGTAGAGCTCATAAAGACAAACAACTTTGGTGCTGCATGACCCTAAGCATGCCCAACAGGAAGAGAGGTATTCAGGTTTGTTTGTATTTGGGCACATGATCAATTTTTATTTATTATTTATTTATTTCTCCTAGATGGATCATCAGATTCATGATTCAAATTTGGAAGACATGATGTCAAGATCTTATACTATGTTGAAATGGTAGCATGATGAATTTTAGTAGCCCGAACGATAACAGGAGATGTGTCATGGAGTCACAGTGCAATGAATGGATACTATGATTACAATGACATCCACACTCCCAATATGCCTGTCTAGCAAAGCGCCACCTACTGGCAAACTAAAGGATTATTTATTTGTTTTTTTTCTCCATGTGTTGGATCTTACTCCTAGGGACTTCATCAAATATATTCAGGTTAAGTGTATGTTGTTGTTCATTCCCCATTCATTACATTTGTTTTCCTTTCTTTTGAGTAGCACCCACAGCCCTCTATTTTTTTTTTTAGGTTTTTTAGGTAAAAGTGACTCAAAGTGAAATGAAAATTGAAATGTAATGCATTAGAGTTTAAAGACCATAACACTGTAATTTAATGAATTACTTTAAACAGTAACCAGTAATCTATTATAAATTGCATTTTGGAAGTAACTTGCCTAACACTGTATATAAGTAAAGCTGTCATAAGGAAATATTTAACCTCCAGATGAGAATAATGACCCATGTATTATGGAAACTACTGTTCCATCCAGTTATAACTCTAGATGTGTCAGGGTGGATTAATTCTGAGAAGTAGAATTTTTAAGTGGAATAACAAGGGATTCATTCTGCTTGGACTTATTTTTCTCTCTTGTTCAGGACTCTGACCTGAGGAGTGCTTTGCTGTTGGAACAAGCTGCCCACTGCTTTATTAATATGCGCAACCCCATGGTGCGTAAGTTTGCCTTCCACATGATTCTGGCTGGACATCGTTTCAGCAAAGCGGGACAGGTGAGCCTTAAAATCTCACTGATCTAAGTATTCTGACTTAACAGAGGTAGTTGGACCTCCAATTTTTTTTTTTGAGTGATGTGTCATTCTGTGAACTTTCTGTTGCAATGGTTGTCCATGGGGAAATGCTTTTTCATTTGATTAATTTGTAACAGTCCTAGAGTATGTAATGTTGTGACCTTTGAGTCTTATTTTCTGTGTGTATATATAACAAATTTCAATTAACCCATGTGAGAAATACGGTTTAATGCTACTGTTTAGGTTTTAACTCTTTGATTAGTGTTAAAGAAGACACTCTGTAAAACAGGAGACCTTATTCGTTTGATATTGCATTAAGATAAGCTCTCAGGTCTGATTAAAAGTGGTTTGACTGTAAGGTCAAGTGGTGAGTTGTGGGCTCAGGTATCATCATGAAAGCTGACAAATGGGATGATGTATGGGGTCTTACTAGGTTATTTTATTGTCCTTGTCTGTTGAATTGTACACATCACAACCCACTTTGCTGTCTCTTCATGTAGAGAAGGCATGCACTGCGTTGTTACTGCCAAGCCATGCAGGTGTACAAGGAGAGGGGCTGGTCTTTGGCAGAAGACCACATCAATTTCACAATTGGTCGTCAGTCCTTCACACTTCGACAACCAGAGAATGCAGTAGCAGCCTTCAGACAAATCCTGGCCAATGACAGCAGACAGACAGCTACACAGCAGGGTGCCTTTCTCAGAGAGTATCTCTATGTTTATAAGGTAACTATAATATGAAACCATGTCACTACAGGACACCAGACACAACTTGTATCAATCAGTAATTACACAACTCTTTTGTGGGCCAGACAAATCTATGCAGTGAAATCAGCAAGACAATAAGTTCATGTACAGTGACTTAGCAAGTGCTTTGAAGAGTCCAGTGACTGCATGTTCTAGGTAAACAAAGATGAAACTGGGTGCTTTTGAAGTTGAAGAATCACTTGTGGCCTAAACATTGAAGTTACTCACAACCAGAGCATCTTACTTGGACTTAACAAGACCTGTTAACATGAATTTGGAGATGGTCATTGTTACAAATGATGACATCAAATATCACCTAGCATTTCCTTGAAGAGTGTCAGTCCCGGGTGAGAACTGAATGTAGGTCTCTGCAGTGAGGACTATACCCAAAAGCACTTGGTCTGCACACTCAATCAGGTGAGTTATTGTATATGTGCAATTGAAAATTTGATGAGGCTTGCTGCAGCTTTTGGAAGTTCTGCCATTTTGTCAAAAACTGGAACCCATATTGGCAAAATGATAATAGCTTGAGAACTACAAGACTTTGTCTAACATATTAATGTGTGACTAATGTGTGGGAACATAATTGTTTTGAAAAACATCACATTTTGAAAAACTGCCTGATGTGTTTTCACCCTTAATGGGTTTCTTTGAGAGAGCTAAGGTCACCTCTTGGTGCCAAAAGAGGGACTGCACATAAAGCTCTACTTCTTCAGAAGTCGTACTGTATAATGAGACACAAATCCCTCTTCAATTAGAAAGCAAAAGTGAAAGATGCAGGAGCTACAAGTTCTGAAGTGACAATAAAATTTAAGCTGCTGGATGATATTGTCTGAAGTTTTTTTTTTTTGAGGTCATCAAATAATAATATCATTTTTATCGTGGTTAAAATAGGTTGAGAGGCTAAACATCAAGAAACTCACAAGTAACCTTTTTCTGTATGTCTTACAGAGTGTTTTTGCAGGAAATGAAGTCAGCCTCCCAGAGTTACCTCTACCCTGCATCCATAGTTCAGCTACCAGGGTCTACTTTGGACATGAACGCCGCCTTGCAGAAGGTAAAACACTGATTAATAATTTCTAATCTTATCCAAGCCCATTTTAGGATACACAGAATAGTGTTTTGTCTGTTAGTTCCATGCCCAAAAAAGGACTTTGAGGCTGGTGCTTGCTTTTGTATCCTAAAAGGTAATTACATAAAATTTAATGTCCATACAGCCAAGCTGATGCAAAATGTCATGCTATAGAGTGTAGATTTTAGTGAAAAATTAAAATAATTTGGATCCATTTTTATCCATTATTCCGTATCTTTCCTACTGCTTTCCTTTCATACTTTGATTAGTACACTCGTACTTTCACTAGTATGATCACTGTACAGTACTCTTCACCAGGGTGCCGCCACACATGCTGGACACCATCTAAGCCAAACAATTTTATCTTAGTTTCCTCAGGCTACAGAACATGGTAATAGTAGTATAGTAATCCGTGTTCTTGGATTGTTTGTCTTCAGCAAGCTGTTTGCAGGCTTTCTTGTGTATCAGCTTCAGATGATGCCTCCTTCTGGGATGATGACCATGCAGACCAACTTGATGCAGTGTGCAGCTTAGAGTATGAGCGCTGACAGGTTGCCACTTTTTCAGCCTGTGCAGCAATGCTGGCAGCACTTATGCTGTTTTCAGACAGTTGATAAAACTGTGTGCCCTTGGGCCCTGCATAGATCCTGCCACGATAATTTTGCTGGCCTTAGTATTCCCTGTGTTTTATTGTGATCATTATGCTCCATTTTTGATCAGTGCAGATCCATCATTGCCTTTTTCACCTCGCATGCCTCCTAGCGGCAGGTCGTGCACCACAGGGGGTGCACACACCACAGTTTGGCAATTCCTGGCCTACACCATCTTTGTATGAGTAACAGTTCTATTTTTCAGATGCTCAGAGTTAAATATCCACTGACCAGTATGAGAGAATTGTACCCATAACACCAAATTTAACAGCCCTGCTCCCCATTCACACTTTAAACCATGTAACACTAAGGAGTGACATTGGGCATTGGGCACAATTGGGCACAATTTCAGAGGACAGTAAATCTCTACTCATATACAAGCTGTACACTGATTGCTTTAAGTTATATCAAAGTTTCATTTCTATAGTGTTGTCCCATGAAAAGATAAAATAAAATATTTGCAAAAATGTGAGGGGTGTACTCAATTTTGAGATACTGTAGGTATAAAGTTTTTATTCTACACAGTATTAAAAAAGGTCCTAAAAGTTCTACTTAATGTACTCTGCAGAAACTCTGTAATATAGTATATTTTTGAGACAAAAATGTAATAGTGATGTTTTACTAAGGTCACCCTATTTATGAACAATAGTGTATCAACGACTGAGGTGCCTTTGAGCAAAGACTTGTACTAGTTAGTATTTGTGCCTATGTATGCATGTAGGCAAGTGCGCGTCTGGTTCACATGGGCAGGTGGAGCAGCGCCCCTCCAAAAAAATCATGCCCATCTGCCACCTGAAATAGTTTCTCCTGACAAATAATGTTCATTACTTAATGAACAGTTAGTTCAGTTTTCTCAGTCTAATCGCAGTTGTGGGGCAGGACAGGTCAGCGGCCACGTTCGTCTGTAGATTTATCATATCACCATCAGCAACGATCGCAACTGCAGGCAGCCCTAATAGAGTCACATATGGGCAGGAATGAGTCTGCCCCAAGAACACATTTTGCCGGCACTAGCTCACTGATTGGTCCAATATGCGCGTTAGACCTCACGTGACCATAACAACTGTGGCGATGGCACACAGCTTTGAACCTGCCATATCAAACAGTGTGGAATTTCTTTTAAAAAACCAATTTTTTTTAATCTGTCTTTGTCATTATTACCTGGCATCTTTGTCATTCATCAATAGCGCTACATATGCTAAATGTATTCAAAATAATCTCTGAAATGTAGCCCTTGCTTGCAGACATGTTTATATTATAGACCTGCTTAGCACAATTGTGTTAGAACTTCAATTGAAACGCTGGCTGAAGAGTAAGTGGCGATTAATAATCAAGACAGTTCCCTTACTGTTAGACTTTTGTGCTGTATATATGAATGAATGAGGAAGATTCTCTCAGAGAAATTGAAGTATAATATATAGATAATATCAATCACAAACAAATATATATTTATTATTATTACCACCATTAATAATATTATTATTTATAATAATATTAATGATAATATTTTGAGCACACCCAAAGGGGCGTGGCTATCGATTAAGACATCGGACCCAGGGTCTGCCCCACTAATATGTATGCTCACGAGCAGCTACTGCATGTAGGTGTGTGAGTGTATAAGCATTAGTACGGAAGAACTAGAAATCAACTTTTTTATTCTAATTATCTGATTGATACAGGAGAAAAACAGGCAGCCACTCATGTGTCCCTAGACCAGGAGTATGATCAGGATTTGGCAGCCATGTGGTGCCACCTAGAGGAGCAGCTTGTGGCAGCTGCCAACCGGGGGATTGTCCCAGTAAACTTTCAGCCCACCCAGTGCTGCCTGAACAGCCAGACCGACAACCTGCGATATCCACTGGCTGTTGTGAAGGGTAAGACACAATGGACAGATACTAGTGATAGATTATTCTAGTATGTCATATTTGAGTTTATATTACTAATTATCTTACCTTGATGCGTTGTTCCCATAGTATTTCTAATCAGATTGGTTGTATTGGATGCAGTTGTATTGCTATTACCTTGCAAAACTTCATATTACACATACTGCAGGTAGCTGTTGGGATTGTTTTGCTATTCTAGTTTAATATTTCCACACTGTGGACATTTTTAGCACATGGTTGCTGCCACAAAGTTACCTGTGTCTTTGTGTCTGCCATTATTTGTGCTAAGTTAAGACAACTTAAGTGTCTGTCTCTACAGAGCCAATGATAGTGGAGGTGACATTCAGGAACCCTTTGAAGGTTTCTCTGGTTCTGTCCAACCTTTCACTCCTCTGGAGGTTCACTGCTGAGTTGGCAGCAGGGACCATCACCAATGAGGACACCCTGGCCCTAGAGGTAGGCAACCCAAACATTTTTTCCTTCAAAAATTGTGGTATAATGTAGTTTGATTGATAGATGTTTTTCAGTCTTTTCATTACTTCTTTACTTTTGCAGGTGACACAGAGAGATGACATTGTCACCACTGAGATCATCACAGATTTTCATATGGGTCCAGAGGAGACCAAAACGGTAAGTTCACATGAGTCTGTTAAGGTAAACTGTGGGATTTAATGGTATGGAAGTGCGGTGTCTTGATGAGTGTCACATGAATATATCAGCAAAAATGTAGATATTCTCTGTCACAGTCTCACTGTGTTCTCAGGCACGACTCAGGTTGCTGCCACACAGAACTGGACAGCTGAACATTGTTGGTGTGGTGTACAACTTGGCTGAAGCGTCCGGAGAGATGCCTCCCAGCGCTGATGGTAATACACATAAAATGCAAGGACTCAACTTTACTTGCAGCATTTATTTAACCAGAAAAGGTCTCATTGAGATTAAAATCTCTTTTTCAAGAACTTTGCAAATTAACAACATTAGGACTCCAGAGCCTCAGGAAAAAAAGATATGAATAGAGTCTGGGTTGTATGTAACTGAATTAATTGCATTTTTATCTTTCTTTTGTTTGGCCATTATGTTTTTTGAGGAAAAAAATGCTACTACACTCACAGCATGGATTCTTCATTCATGCAGACAAGCAGTTGATGGATTTAATGGTGGTTCGTGGAAGACAAGACCTGAAGATCCAAGGCCCACGCCTCAATCAGACCAAAGAGGACAAGATGGTGATCCGCCATGGTCTTGATCGACGTCTGGATCCCATTATAACGCCATCCATGCCCCTTATGGAGGTACCACTCAATCAATCACCCCATTCTGCAAACTAACACAGTCCAGTCGGTCTTAAGACTAAACGCCCATTTATTCTCCCTTTACGTATCTAAGTATCTATGTCTGCTTCAAACATCAGGCCTTGTATATATTTATCCCCATGCGTACTTTATGTTGGCATTCCAGTGGTATTACTCTGATTGCTGACCAAATTTATGTATGTAATGATGGACGGCTCCGTCCATCTCCGTATGCATATCCTGTGTAGAGCATAAATGGGCCTTAAGCATGTCTCAGTCCCCAAACTCTATTACTGCAGTTGTCACATTCACTGCACTGCTGATTATTTTATCTAAAAGCTAAATAAACCCTCCTTTTATAACTAGATTTTTGACGATAACTTAAGATTTCATATGCTGATTAACTGCAACTGCTCACGTTTGGTGGAATCAATGGTTCTAGTTACCTTAAAGGTCCCATATTATGAAAAAATCACTTTTGATGGCTTAGGGTTAGGGTTAGGGCTAACCCTAACCCCTTTTCCAACTATCCAAATTAACAATGTTGGTAAACATAATCCTGATTTTTAACCTGATATATATGTTTGTCATAGTTTAGAGGATTTTAAAGGTTTTTGGGGCTGATTAAATAACCCATTAACTCAGATTAACTCAATAATCTTTGACGAAAGGCTCCATCTGTTTCCGTATGTGTATCCTGTGTATAGCACAACTGGGCCAACAGGTATGTAAGATTCTAATGAGAAACAGCCTGTTCTGAACAGAGGGGTAGAGAGGCAGGCAAAAATGCCTAATCTAAGAGGTATTTTCAACAAACTACTTTGGAGATATGTTCAGTGAAGCTCATAGTGGTATGTTAACTTATTGTAAAAAGGGGATAATATGGGACCTGTAACTAATGTATATTAAAATACCACACTACAATACTCAATTGGCATCTGCTTGTGGGATGCCATTGATCGTACAACTACATGTCATACCTCTTCATGTTTATCAAAAATGAAGGCTTACTAGGCCAAAATGGCAACTGTCCTAATAATAGTGGAGGAAACCAGGAATGACAAACACTTTTTGGCCTATATCTTGCATAATGTTTGTATTAGTGGCTCCCACTTTGACTCAGAATTCCCCTTTTTAAAAAAAATTGTTCATTATTTTTTTATTTTACCACTCACGTAAACAAACCAAAGACCAAAAACATACAGCATCCAAGTTAAGGAAAAGAAGAAGGAAAAAGAAAATAAGAAATAAGTAAATTAATAAGAAACAGATGTACAACAAGGGAATCCCTGTAACAAAATGGAGTATACATTGGGGTCCAAAAGATTCAAATAAGTTTCCCAAACTTTATAAAAGTGGTTTGATTTTAGATATGATATACAAGTCAAGTACTGCCAACCCTTAACATTGGGCTCTTTATCACCAACTCACTGCAATAAAATGTTCTGTATGTAAGAATACAGCACAGTCTCTGATTGGTTAACCTGACACATCTAGCAGGACAGCCTAGAATGACAGACATTGGATCCATCCCTGGTTTTAATCCTAGTGTCTTTTCAATTTCTGTTAAGACATTAGACCAATATTTTCATAGCTTATGAAATGACCAAAGACAATGAGTTAGAGTACAAATTTCTCTTACATTTGAGGCAGACTCGTGACAAACTGGGGTTGAATTTATGTCTGTGATTAGCTGTAATGTCCATTTTTTTGTGAGATCTTAAACTGTATTGATTTGGCACGTTTATAAATTGATTTAGCATAGGTCCATATATCTTCCCACTCAGTATCTTAAACTGCAACAGAAAGTTTTCTCTCCCACTTTTCTCTGAGCTCTTGTAAAGGCATAGATAGAACACCAGACATAGCTCCAAGTTTTTTCAAACAATACTTTCTCAAGGAGGGGATATGCCCTCAAGTCTACGCATTAATTGCCATGTCTTAATTGTGTTGAGTGTAACAGGATTGTCACAGCACAGTTTGATAATTTTAAAATTCCTAATAAACAGCATGTCTCCTAATGGATATGTTGAAAGGGAGGATTTCATTTCTTAATTAAGATTCAATTGTGAATATATTGTATATGAGCACACAGCTGGTACCTTCTGAAATCAGTTAAGTCTAACCCTCCTTCAGAGCTTGGTAGTTGCAAGGTAGTCATCTTTAGCAGGGCTTTCGGAAATGAGCTCCAATGCTCTAAATCCTGCCTTACCTTTTTAAACAGAGGAATAAAGTTAACTCTATGGCTCTATACATTTGCCTAAATATAGGGGTCATGTGTAATCGTATAAAGGTAAAGCCTGCCTGAGACCACTTAAAGGGGGAACAGTGAAGCTAAATAAGTTAGTAACATTAAGTATTAAAGTGTCTAGGCTTGAAATATAAATTAAAACATCATCCACATAAAGGCTCATCTCATCATCATGTATCGTATAGCCAGAATTTTCCAGTCTTCATTCAGAAGGGATATGGGTCTATAAGAGACACAGGATTCAAGACATTTCCCTTTTTTAAGAATGAGTGATATGTTATCAAAGTCTGGGGTAGCTTATTTGGTTCATGGTGTTTTATTTGTCACATGCATTTCACATCTAGTGAAATGTGGCCCTGGGTCACTCTAATACTGAGTGTATCAAAAAAACTAATGCACTGAGAGTGCATTGTTAAACACACTAACTTAAGGGTTCACTAACAGGTCTGAAAACTCATTGTAGAATTCTATTCTGAACCCATCACGCCAAGGGGCTTTTCCATTCTGTAGAGATCTTATTTAATTTACCACTTCTTGTCCCTAGATGGGGGAATTCAGAATAGTTTAGAAGAATCTATGTTCTGATTAGGGCTGCAGCTATGGATTATTTTTGTAATGGAGTATTCTATTGATTATGTGCAAAGCACTATGCAGGCACCCAGATAAATTATTTTAAAATTGTTTTTGCCTAATTAAATAACGATATTAAAAATGAGGGAAAAAAGTGTCCTCATTTGTTGCTGCTTCTCTTTTAACTTGGCCAGCTCGCTCTACAAGGCATCTATCTGCACCCACGCACTGGGAGATTGCTTGGTGGCCTTTAAGCGAACTCTGAACAGCTAAATTCAGGGTGTGACCTGCACATCACACAGATGCTCATCCAGGCTTCTCTTTCAAAATCTTAGCTGCTGCCAAAATATTAGCACCATTGTCATGGACAACACCTTTCACTTTCTCAGGTGGAATGCTGAGTTTGGCAGTATCCTCAAGCCACTCAGCAATATTTGCTGCTGTGTGCCAGTTATAAAGGGGCATTGTTGGAAGGCTCTGGAATGTCATCTTCCAATCTTCCCCTCAAAAATTAGTCATGTTAAGATTTGCCTCTGTGGCAACACTGATCCAAATGTTCATTGTTAGTGCAATGCCCTCTGCCTCCTTAAGATTGTCTATTAATTTTTTGTTTGTCATCATATTTCTTTTCCGTCATTTTTTATGAAATATGTTCTTGAGGGCAGTGAGTAGTTCGGAGTGAAAGTCTGAATCATCTGTTGGAAGCCTTTATCCTCCACCATGGACGATGGTTGCATGTTTAAAATGCTCTCTGTGCATTCACCTGAACATTTTGGTCGAATGAAGTTGTCCATACACAGCTGTACGGAAAAAGAGATTAAATTTAAATTGTTATAAAATAGAATATATTGTATTTATGTATAAATATAATTTATCTGTTGGACAGCATAAAAATCATGAGTGTTCTGCCCCAGGATTTATTGGACTAAAGGATGACACATTAGGTTGTTGTTGTTCATGAGGAATAATTTTTGTAAACAGAAATATATTGATGTATGTATGTAGATACACTTGGGTAATAGCGGGGAGATTGCCAGCTTTTCTTTGGAAGAGCGACTGTTTACACCTGTTGATCGGATTAACAGTAATAGCATGAGGTGTCGTCGTTGCCATAGTAACTATTTCTGTCCATCATTTCCAGTGTGTTTTGTGTGTTTTCTCATGCCTATGTCAAGCAACATCTGTAAGTATTGATGTTGTTCTCTAACAGTTTATATCGATTAACTTTAATTAAGGGGGAGCAATGAGTCTGTTGTCCCGGGCTCAAAATAGAGGGGGGCCCAGAATTGGGGTCTTAATCTCAGTGGAGACGCCGAGTGGATCTAAACTCGGTCTCCACTTGGTGGAGGCAATGTGAGAGGTAAATTAGCTTAACAAGTTAACGTTATCTGGTGGCAGCTCCACTTGGTGAACTGGTGTAAACTGGTGCTTGTGATTCAAATGGTGCATCACTGAAGAAGTGCTGTTGTGAAATACAAGCTCGATTATTACTGCACTGTACTTTTTTTTTTTTTTTGGTAATATGAAATGGTCCCACACCTTAGACATTTTTTGCTCTTTTTCCCTTTGCCATTGTTGGTGTGTCCTCTATACTGCCTCATAGAAAGTTTTGTTTAGATCGTGCGGAGCATTGTGTGTCACTAATAACCGTCTATGTAAAAAACAGTCAGAGCAGTAGTGGTAAAACAATTCTAGAAAAACCTCAACCATTTTTGTAATCAAATTATTAGTAATTATTAGTGAAGTAATCAATCCTGGGAAAAGAATGTATTCATATACTCAGAAATATAAAGACTATGATAGAATATCTTAAATATGTAACCTATATGCTTGTTATATACACGGTTACCTTGAGCGTCACAAAGAACTGGAATGGTTTATGACTGCTCTTTTTTTGGTAAGATATGCCAAGTATATCCCAGGTTTGTCCCCATGTTCATAAAATTTCTGCTGAGTAAATCTAATCTTAACTTCCTCATCTTGTGTCAGAAGGTTGTCGAAAGTTACTCTTGACATAATGATATATGATATTTCTGTCAGAATAATGGGAGTTGGGAGGACACAACATAGGCACTTTCTTTAGCTTTAAGTTCATTTTGATTTTCTCTTTTTTCCCCCTTTTTACTGGCAGAAAAAAAAGAAATGATTAACCTGCTAGCATAAGCTTTAGTGCTTTCCCATAGTATAGCAGGGCTATCTGTGGATTGAGTATTGGTGGAAAGAAAGTATCTGAACTGAGCGACAAAGTAAGTGAGAAAAGATGTACATGTATCCCTTCAAGATACATGTATTCAGTATCCAGAATTTCTATTTATATATCCTCTATTTATACCCTTGAGGGAGAGGTCCAAAATTAGCATAAATAGTACTAATAGACAAAACTCTGTGCAGAAAAAGGCCTGACAAGAAAAAGTAACCAGTTCTACAGTGCACCCATGAGGTGCAGAAAAAAAAGTGTATACTTTGTCGGCAGTGTGGGTTTTCTCCAAACATCAACTCAACATCAAATCCAGTCCCAATTTCTTATATGCTGTGGTGAGTGCTTTAGCTTGTGAAGATCTATCAGAGGGTTTTGTACACTGTTAAAATTGCCACACATGATAAATAGAAATAGAAATACATAGAAATACCTGTAACTTGTAAAACACTCTCAGGTGTGTCCTGCAGCAGATTAATGCGAGCATGTCCTCTTTTAAAAAAAGTAAATATTTTCCTTCTTTTAAAAGGATTATAAGCCCCTTTAATATTCCATGTACACAGACATAGCTTATCATTTGCCGTACTGCTTAACGAAACCCTTTATACAGAGAGCATACTGAAAACATGAAACCAAACTGAATACATGAAACCATTCATCAAACCATTCATGTGGGTGTGATGTTTGCAGCTGGGACACAACATGAGCTGAAAAACTCTCCAGCTCAGGGTGGGAGTCTTCTAATATTATATATATATATATATATATATATATATATATATATATATATATATATATATATATATATATATATATACCCCTTATGTATAAAATACAGTGCAAATTGCAACTCATCTGATCACTCTTCACAGCAACCAAGAATCAATGTTAATTGCCACATAAAATACAAGTATAAAGACAATGTTCAATGCTATCACCAAAAGAAAATGTAAATGTAATGTAGGTCATGTAGTTATAATAATGTTGCCTGTGTGTGTTGTATGTGTGTGTCAGGTCTTCTTCTTGCAGTTTCCCACCGCTCTGCTCTGTGGTGAGATCAGGAAGGCCTATGTTGAATTCTGTAACGTCAGCAGCATTGCACTGTGTGGTGTGCGAGTGGCATCTACCCATCCCGAATTCTTCACCTTTGGCAGCCAGGCTACAACACCTGTCACACCACTCAGCCCAACCTCAGCTGAGCACTGCTCAGCCTATAAAACTTTGGCTACACCCCCCCAGCCGGGCTTGGTGGCACCTGAGGTTTTGGTTGCACCTGAGGATTTCAGCCCACTGTCCACTGTGATAGAGATCCCATTAGAGGGAAACATTCTGCAACCAGGAGAATCAACCCAGCTGCCTCTGTGGCTCAGGGGACCAGACCAGGAGGGAGTCCATGAAATCAACTTCCTGTTCTACTATGAGAGCACAGAGAAAGGAAACAAAATCAGGTAAAACTTCAAGTAGAACTGGCTTGAATATGTGTAGATAGATAGATAGAAAAATAGGTAAGTAGATACTTTATTAATCTCAAAGGGAAATGAAAACATCCAGTAGCTTATTCACATACACACATACAAATACAAACACTGACACAAATACTTGAACAAAACAATGAACAATTATTTGAACTGTACTATATGTACTATATGTATTATACATACATGTCGTCTTCACCACGTTTTAAAAAACGCAGATGTTTTTGTCTGCTTTTCAAGTGGTTGACACAACATATTTTTTGACGTATGCTCTCAGTGCTGTCAGTGGGAGTGGTCTGTGTGTGCGGGCAGGGGCTGTGTGTGTGTACGTGTGCGTATGTGTGTGCATGCTTGCATCACTGTGGAATGCTGCTGTGCACAATACAGAGAGCAACGGAGAATTGTGCAGGACCGTGTACGATCAGAAATGAAATGCTTTTGTGTAGGAGTGCAATGGATCCCAAAACTCACGGTTCACATTGTGTCATGGTTTTTGAGGCATGGTTCGGATCATTTTTCGGTTCAGAAAAAAGGAAAAAAAACAGGCCAGAAAAACAAGACAAATGCTTTCATTTTAGTTTTTGGAACACTTCAAAACATTTGGCTATTCAACTATTTAGAAAAACAAAACACTAATGAACTAATGAAATCTTTCAACTCATGTACAAATATAAAAAGATAAAGTGCAATATGGGGCATTACGTCTTAAAAAATAGACAGGAAGGCATACCTGAATTTACAACTTCAAATTCTTATATATAATACTTTTAAGTTGTTCTCCACAAGGGAGTATGGCCTTAAGGCCCATTTATGCTCCCTTTACCTACATAAGTACTTACATCCGTTCTTAACATCACTGCCTTTCACCTCCCCATGTATGCTTTATTTTTGCATGGTTGTTAACACATCCACTAGAGGACAGTGCAGAGTTCCGAGCTCCGATGTAAGTTTCAAACAATAACAAACATGGCAACGGTGAAGGAGATCACAGCGCACATTCTAACAAAGCGATTTAAAAAAAAAAAAAAAAACTATACTGCGCACACTGCCCTGACGGTAGCCGGTGGTATTACTCTGTTTGCTGAGTATTGTTACATGAACATACAACTGGCTTTTTAAACAATCAACCAATCATCGCGTTCCTCAATAAAACACAGCCATTCCGTGGTACACATGCATTCCGAACTGTTGTGAGGGATCCGTACGGATCACTACTTTTGTGTAAATAAGATGAATGACATAAGGCTTTCGTTTAGTTTATTTAATAGTCTTTAAAGGACAAGGTATAGACCTGAGTGCAGGCAAACCATATATCATGTTTAACAAAAACATGTCTTTATCATCTCCTACTTTTTCCCTTTTTATGTGAAGTCACCGTGTGTTGCGGCACACAGTGTTCATCTGCGCCAGCCGCTCTCTGAGTGTACAGGCATCAGCTGCCCGCAGCAGTATCCCTCCACATCACAGTCTGGATGACAAAACCAGCATTGGAACGTTGGTCTTCATTGATGTAGAGAACATCAATACGGTGAGATTTACAGAAAGCATCACACTGAGCATCCTTCTTACTATAAGTAAGCACTGACAAAGTAAGCTTTATTGTTTCTCCTTTTTGCTCTCAGAGTGAGTCTGGTGTACGCGAGTTCCACATTGTCCAAGTGTCTAGCAGCAGTCAACACTGGCACCTCCATAAGTGTATCAATCCAGCCAGGGATATAGGTGTGTATGCCACACTGACACTTCTGCTTTTTTTCATTAATATGCCCTTTTGTTCTTTATATATTTATTATTTTTATATTTTTTATTATTTTATATATTTTATATTTATATGGCTTGATGACCTATAGTTCAGATAGGTGAGGTAGTTAATGCTGACCAATCCATCCATAGGTAACTCAACCACAGAAATCCTGCAAAATGGCCATGGATTTCATATTGCTTGGATGGTAAATTAGTCAAAAGTCAAAAGTCCACTTTGGTCCAGTTTTTTTCTACACTCATAGTCTGCATGAACTAGCTTGAGAGACTGCATCAAACTTTGGTAGTGTGATGACATACGGTGGACTCCACAGCAAAAATAGATGGATTGGCCTGACTGTTCCAGTAGTTTTGGAACTGTATATCATAATATCATGCTATTGGCCATTTATCATGAAAACAACACATCACTATGTAAACAGAGTTTATATGTGATACCTGTTAAATGTCTGCTTCTCTTGGTCTGTCCTCCTCACCTCCAGACTGCAGACTCACCAGCAGAGAAAGAGCCAAGCTATGTTTCAGGGCCACAAAATGCAAACCCCATCAAGGTAACTTGCACTGAAAAAAAAAACAACAGTATCAGCTAGCTGTGATCAGAGTTTTATTTTTCACTAAGCACTGAATTGATTGTCTGTTTGTTTGTAGCTACCTTGGACACTGTAGAAAAATACATGTTTGCAGACCTGAATCTGGGAAATGAACGGGTAAATTTAACACAGATTTATGTTGGGGGGAAAAAAACTGCTTGGACACTGAGTGACCAGACATATTTAACTCTATGCATACTTTTCTGCATACTTTTTGTATACTGGGAACATGATGAAAAATTGGAATCACTTTCAAAGCCAATTTGATAACATTCACACAGCATCATTTTTTCTGTGCATTTTGCACTTTTTTTCCATCCCCTCACTGTTGCCATCTGTTGTGTTGGTGTAGATCATCAGCTCCTCAACACCCTGTGGAGATTTCTTCTTCCGTTGCTTTCGAACCTCAGAGTCTCAGCAAGTGTGTCCAGCATCATCCAGAATGTTGTCTAGCAGTAAGACTCAAGGCTCTGCACCCCCTGAGGACAGTGCGTCTGACATTGTCAGCATTGTCAAGAAGTGTAATGAGCTGGATCTCAACATAATTGTCATCTGGAAGGTACATCTAACACAGCCAGATAATAACCACTTCCATGACTTATTTCAGGTTTGGTGAAATAAAATATGAATGTATCTTACCCTCTTTACATGAATATAGTGGAATCGACTATGAAGGAGATACTTGTTAGATGTAAATAAAACCAGTAAAATGATAATCCAATAATCCATCCATCTTCTACCCCTTTATCCCACACTCGGGGCTGCCAGCTTATCACCACATATAGAGGCAAACAACCATTTGCACCCACATCCAAACCTGCAGGGAATTTAGCAGCACTAACCCCTGTGTCGCCGTGCTGCCCGCCACAACACTATGCTAAACTAAATTCGCCACAATATCTTAAACCGTAATCCTCAAATCTTGTATCTTCACACTGTTACATCACCAGGAGTGTTACTCATTTTTTTGGCTACATAGTGTGTGGCATTACCATATGAGTTATATTTGAACCATTTCTTCAAAGTTGAAAATGTAAATTCTGAAAGCAGTGTCAGTGTTTGACTTTAAAGTTGTGTTTGTGGTTCTGTATAGGCCTATGTGGTTGAGGACAACAAACAACTCATCCTAGAGGGCCAGCTCCACGTGGCACTGCACACCATTGACAAAGAGGCCACATCTCTGATTTCCAAAGAGGTCAGTAATGTCACACACACACACACACCCTCTGTGCTACCAAGTCATATTTTAATGGTGAGCTGCCACAGTTTTGTAACCTAAAGTAGAGAGCTTTGTCCAAGTTTGTGCATAAAATGTGTTTCCCACCTATAAAAAGTTGAAAAGAAGTAGCTCATCTGAATGCTGGTGTGGTTTAATATTTAATATTGTCTTCTGTCTTATTTTTGGAATCACACTGTCCAGTATTGATCTCATAAATAGGCCAGAAGACAATATTAAATTAAATTTAAACCTGCTTAGAGAAGGTCATAAAATGTGTCTGCAGCGTGTGCATGAACTGAGATTGGCAGGGAACAATCCACAACCCCCTCTTCGCTTTGATTGGTGAAACACAACAGGAAATCTGATACAGGCTATAGGTGGAGCCAGAGGTGCCAGATTTTTTCCTAAGTTACCTGCTTCATGTATTACTGTCATAGTGACAGTTTCAGCAAATATAACAAAAAAACCCTAGCGGACCTTTTAAGTGTGTTTGTGTTGTTAACAGGAAGCTCAGGAGATGGTGCTGCTGAAGTTTAAATCAGAACTGCCTCTTCCAGCAGTCTTACCCTCCGAAGAGCTGTCCCAACTCATCAAAACCAACCTGCACTACCCCGAGACCTACGCACACTCTTTTGTCCAGGATAGGTGAGACACAGACATCGACACATGCAGACTCATACACAATAAGATACTGTGTTTTTAGCCAATGGCAATTTGTTGGGTTTTCACATGACTACTGCAAGGCCCACCAGAAGGACATTGTTGTAGTCAAGTCAGAAGATAACCATGCAGGTTAATGTAGGAGATAAGGGTAAGATTGGCAAAAAGGCGTTGTTCATGCAGCTTCACTGTATTTAAACACAGACCACACCTTCCCTCCTCCTCAGTCCAGTGCTTATGACAGCTGGTTCCAGGACATTGTGATTGGACAAATTTCTGCAAAGATCTAGATACAGATGCACTCTGTAATTTATTGGAGCTCAGGGAGTCTTAGTCTATTTTACTCTCCTGGGACTTCTTAGCCAGAAGGTTGGTTCTATCTGCTTTCTTTCTGGGTCAATCTAACTGCCAGCTGTTCTGGCTGGTTGGAGATCACTGGTAGCAGAAATGACATAGTCTGCACTTAATCCAGTGTCTGTGTTTACTATTTTGACACTGATGAGCACGTCTGCCAACAGCAATCACACGTAACAGGTGTCAGAGCACAACAGCTCAGTCAAGCGAAAATGTAGCATAATTAGAGATACCAGGTTCCTCATCTGCCTGTGCCACTGTCAACAAGGGAACCTTAATGATTGTTCCTCCTGTACACTCCAGTCAGATCAAAACTACCACCTGTTTACCTGTGTGAATGTTACCTGTTCAGTGAAGTTTGTTTTCTCTGTCTCTAGTCTATGTCTGGTGCCAGTTGTTCTGACTCTGTCTAACTGCTCAGTGGCTCAAGTGGACGTCATCATTGACTTGCGGCACAAAAGCACCAGGTAAATTTCTTGATGTCCATAAATAACACGATACCTCCACCCTGCAGATTTGTCCAATCTTTGTGCATTTTGAAGTTGGGATGGTTACAGACACAGTCCTGGAAATCTCAAACCCTCCACTGATTTAGAATAGTCTGTATATGCGCAGGTGCTGAAAGTGAAATTGCCCCAATGCAGATTTGTATCCTGTAATTTGACCCTTTCCTATAAACACACATATTTCAAACTCTGTAGATTCATTTAGTGGTCATAAATTTGTAGTGACTGAAATATCCCTGGTCCATATGATGTCATTAATGCTGTTTTCTCATCTCAATCTCACAAATTGCTCTAGAGCTACGGAACATATTAGTAATATTCTGCCAGTGTCCACTACTTATGATGATTATGATTGGCATTCATGTGTAACTTCTGACGAACAGAAGCTATCATAGTGGGGACTTGCTATTATTCTACTCACTATTTTCTTCCTTTTTTAGTCCAGAGTCACTGGAGATCCACAACTCTTTCATCTGGGTTGGTCAGACACAGTACAAGCTGCAGCTGAAGCCCCATGAGGTGCTGTGCTTGACACTGCAAGCCTGTTTCCTCCAGGCAGGAGTCTACAACCTCAACACGCCACGAGTCTTCGCCAAACTGGCCAAGCAGACTGCCATGTGTGAGACAAGTCAGCAAACAGCCAGTCCTGCCCTCATAATCATCAAGAACGCCTGAGAAGCCAGTCTCAGGCGATCCTACAGTCAGTAGGATTTAAACTCTTTAGACCCAGAAACCAATGATCAGAGTCCACCAGTGACTTGATACACAACCACACACAGTAGTCTTGAATAATCCTGCAAACCTGGAAACACAGATGTTTTTATATCAATTAGTGAATGAAATTCAGCTACAGTTCGAAGAGATTTGACTGATGTTACAGGTGAATTGAATTCAGACACTGTATGATTGTATGTACAGTGTGCCTGAGACCTTTAACTGCCATTTATCTCACTGTACATCATCACCATCACCACAGTTTTACCTTCCAACTATCCCGAAAACGGTCTCACCCATGTTACACTGACATGTCATATACCCACTTATGCCAGTGTAAGATCAGAGTTGATCGTGGTGACATTGATGCTCTTAATTTGACCAACATTTGTCCACACTAAGGTACATCACAAGACTCACATCGCTGCAGTATCGGTCTCTCTACGTTTGGTGCAGTGTATTTCCCTGTGGAGTGCTGTTTGTTTCAACAACTTTGACCTGCAAATATATTGAACTCTCCAGACCAGACCCCCTCAGTTTAATCTTATCATATCCTGTCTTAACTCACATATGCAATGATTTGACAGCTTTTTTTGAATATTACGTGTTATATTTATATTACAAAGTGGATGTAAATAGAAAATAAAAATGTAACTAATGATACTGTATGGTATTGGTGAGAGACTGATATGTGACCATTTAATGAGAGGGTATTAGTGTTATTTGCTGTAGATAAAGACACAAATGTATGTCATTCACATTATAGGTCTGATTACTTAACTGTATATCTCTATACAGTTTCTGGTTCCATCAAAGTACATTACTAATTTAATTAGTCACATATAATGGGTACTTCACCATCTATTAACAATATAGCACTATTGTTAAGATTTAGGTTGTTAAATATATTGTAAATATTTTTAGACCAAAAAAAATAAGTATTCAGGACCTATATGAAAGAAGATGCTGTAGTTCTTAAGGAGAAATTTGAATGCACACCAATTACTCTCAACATTAAAAAAAATGCATCATATTGTGGGTGTACATTTTCTGTTCCACCTAAACAGCTCTGACAAATAGAACAACTTGAAACACGCTGCAAACCTGTCAGCGCTCTCTGGTGGGAAGACTGTGTAATGGAGGCATAACCTCCATGGCAGTTATGCTTTGGGAGGTGGACTAATTGTCCACCAATCAGAGTCAGTGGTTTGATTACTGTCTCCCTCAATCCACAAGACTGAACCCCAAATTGCCCCCAATGGCTGTTCCATCGGTGCATGAAAGTGTAAGAATAAAATAGCACAAATTAGATTATAGAGTTGTTGTGTAAATTGGTAAATGATAAATTGTGGTGTAAATCACTTAGTGTGTTAAAGACTAGCAAAGTGTTATATAAAATGCAGTCCATTTAGTTGTAGTAGTCCAGTCCAATATATTTCTGATTTCTGAATCTGTCACAACACAGCTGTAGTATCTTAATCAGTAGTAATCAGTAGTATCAGTAGCCTGTTTGAGCTTACTACATAGGACTGCAGTCAGCATCCACCAACCTTTAATAGCAATTATCACAACCTTGAATAACACTAACACTGAATGTGACACTGAATTTAATGAAGTGTTTACAACAGTACATTAGTTTTGCTTCTACATTTTCAATTCAATCATCATCATTCAATCAATGGAAACATTCATACAGTGGTAAACAAAACAAAAGACAATCCTGAGATATTTTACAGCCTCAAACTTGAGTTTGAAGCTGATGGCCACAATGCCGTGTCTAAAAGTCACAGGAATTATTTGTTGGTTATTATTAGGTATGCTTGACTGAATCACTTGTGTGCTCCTTTGTGATTGTGTCTTTGTACAGTCTGTCCACACAGCAGTGACTGAACATCAGTCTTCCTGCCCTGTAACAGCTTCATACTGTGATGTGCGTCTGTAGAGACAGTAGTGCTGAGTCATGAAGAGGATGTCAAACACCACGGAGAATAAACCCAGCCCAAACTTTGTGGGATCACCAAATATCAGCATCCACTCATCTGCAGAGAGACACAGGCAGTACAAACAACAAAGTCTGTCAGTCACATGTACACTTCATTATGCATTGAGTCAAATTTGTGTAGGTGGTAAATATATTTTCATAGTTTAAATTAATTGAAATATTCATTAATTTTAGGCACTATAACAAATTTCATGGTGATCATACACATTACTCCTGGGGGTGGGCCATTTCATATACAAAAGTTATACCACCCCTGGACGGGTGGAGGGTGTGACATTCGGTCGCCTCAGAATCCTGTCTCTGCTTTTTGCATATGACATGGTTCTGTTGGCATCATCGAGCACTGACCTTCAGAGCGCACTGCTCCGGTCCGTTGTGGTGAAGAGGGAGCTGAGCCATAAGACCAAGCTCTCAATTTAACGGTCCATCTACGTTCCAACCCTCACCTATGGTCACAAGCTATGGGTAGTGACCGAAAGATCAAGATCACGGATCCAAGTGACTGAGTTTAATCTGCAGGGTGGCCGAGCTCAGCCTTAGAGATACAGTGAGGAGCTTGAACATCCAGGAAGGACTCTGAGTACAGTCGCTACTCCTCCACATTGAGAGGGGCCAACTGAAGTGGCTAGGGCATCTAATCAGGATGCCCCCTGGATGCCTCCCAAGGGAGGTGTTCTGGGCATGCCCATCTGGGAGGAGGCCCCGGGTGAGACCCAGGACATGCTGGAGAGACTATGCCTCAAGGCTAGCAATATGCAATTTCACACACTTAAATGGGCAACGAAAAAAGAAAAAATGTGCACTGAGAATGAGACACAGGTTCACAGACTTCAGAGCAGACATATGTGCAGCCAGGAAGCGAATGCAATCTAAAACTAAAAAAATGTCTACTTGTGTTGCGTTACTATTACTGCAGTCTACAAAGCAGTGAATGTTCTAAGATAGTAAATCAACTTAATTTTAAATGAGCATTCATAAGCAGTTATTTTGGATCATTATTTTTCATTTAGACCATTCCCCCCAACAACTTTAACAGCCTTTAGAGTCCTATGAGCCAAATCCAGTAGAGCTCCTTAAAGGGCTCTAAAATCAGTGATGCGTCCACCAAAAGTAGTATTAACTATAACTTAGTACATCTAGTATTTAGTCAACTGGAAAATATTCCTAGAATTTAATTTATATATGCAGGTATTTCATTTACAAATGATCATCCTCAGGGATACCAGATCAACCAGTAGTTACCGTTGTTGTAAGACTGTAAAATCATCTGGAGAATACTGAAGACTCCACCAGTGAAGTCAAGCAGCACGTTGCCTATGCTCCACCCCTCAGTGCTCTGTCTTCTGTAGTTCATGTATGCCTGGAAACACCCAGAAAGCCACAATGCATGCTAGATTAGATAAACTTTATACTAAACTTGGCATTAATTAAACTATAGCACATATTTTTAATATTTTTGCTAAAAATTCATGTGACATTATTACATTTATTTGAAAGCATATCATCCTCTCTCTCTCTCTCTGTGTAACACACCTGTGGCACATACTTGACCAGGGTGACTCCCAGTTTAATGTAGGAGAAATAGTAGAGATAATCCAACCAGGTAATCTTCTTTGCTACAGCAACAAACAAGCTGACCAATACGAAGATCCAGGCAATCACCAACAAAAAAGTGGCTGTCCTAGAAACCTTTTGACCCCCTCTCTGAAAGACAGTTGACGCAGATTAGACAGACACACAAATGCATGCATGCGCACACACATAGTCGTGTTTTCACGACTTCAGGGGACATTTCATTGCACTCATTTCCTGGAAACTTTCCTGGCAGCCCTAGAGATCTCAATTGTTGCTACCACTTGTCTAACTTTTATATAAACGTGACCCCAACTTTAACCAAAGCTTAAGTCATGTCTTCACCTTCATTTTTTGTTTTTTTACATTATGGGGACCTGCTTTTTGTCCCCATAAGGGAGACAGGTCCCCATATTGAGTGTGTTATCAGGTTTAAGTGAAAAACAGGTACACACACACAAACAAACACACACACACAATGGTCATTGGTTATATATGCAGTACCAGTCAAAAGTTTGGACACACCTTCTCATTCGAAGTTTTTTCTTTTTTTTTTTCTACATTGTTGACTAATACTTAAGACATCCAGACAATGAAGGAACATGAATGGAATGATGTAGTAAACAAAAACATTTTAAACAAATCAGAATATGTTTTATATTTTAGATTCTTCAAAGTAGCCACCTTTTGCCTCGATGACAGCTTTGCACACTCTTGGCAGTCTCTTCACTTCATGAGGTAGTCACCTTGAATGGTTTTCAGTTTACAGGTGTGTTTTGTCGAGACTTAATTTATGGAATTTGTTGCCTTCTTAATATGTTTGAGACCATCAGGTGAACTATACAGGGGTAAGCTTGGTACAAAGGTCTATACAGTGACAACCCTATTTGACTAATATTCTAATCCATTTTCTGGCAAGAAGAAAACATAAAGGTCAGTCTGAAAAATATCAAGAAATTTGAATCTATCCTCAAGTGCAATTGCAAAGACCATCAAACTGTATGATGAAACTGGCTCTCACAAGGGCCATCCTAGGAAAGGAAAACCTTTTGGTTACCTCTGCTGGAGAGGATGAGTTCACTAGAGTTACCAGCCTCAGAAACCGCAAATTAACAGCACCTCAGATTAAAACCCATAAATGCTTCACAGAGTTCAAGTAGCAGACGCATCTTAACATCAACTGTTCAGAAGAGACTGAAACAGGCCTCCACGGTCAAATTACTGCAATACTTAAATAATAGTTTGGATGTCTTCAATATTAATCTACAATGTAGAAAAAAAAGAAAAAACATTAAATGAAAAGGTCCAAACTTTTGACTGGTACTGTACATAAGATTTAAAGGTGACAGAGAATCAAAAAGTGTTTTGACCTCGTCTCTGTTGAAGAATGGTCATTCACATTCACATTCAGGAACATGTGAAAAGTGCTAGAAATTCTGAACATCTCCTTTTCATAGAAATTCCTCATTTAGAGATGTCCGCTAGAAAATGGGTCAGTTTCAAAAACGGTCGTTCGTGACGTCAAATGTATTTCACTGGCCCCACCCACTCTTACTCCATTCCCTCCCCTTACACATCCTACCAACATTTTATTGTGTATATGTCACATCACAGAACAAGGATCAAAACCCTGTTCGGCCATTCTCTGTCACCTTTAATATGAGGGGTGGGGTGATTGATGGGTCTGTGGCTTATGAAAGAAGGACATGAGTTACACATGCATGTGCTGTTCAACCCTTTGAGTGATTATGCAGAGAAAGTTTTACGTTTTGCATACAAATGAAAATTTGGGGGCCAGCATTATCATGATATGGTCAGCTGAATTTAGCATACAGCATATTAATTATCATATGGACTAGATGTCTCCATTATGTCCTCATGCATTACAGACGCACCTCATACACAGCAGCCTGAGCGATGTACACCAAACAGAGCAGAACAGCATGGAGACTGAAGAAGACATCATTAGCAGTGACTGGATTGATTCCATTTGGGTTTTTCTTTAAAAATTCCTCCTACAGAAAAAAAAACACAGAAGCACATCAGCATAGAGCAGACACAAACAGCACCACTCATAAACTTACTCTAGGTCTGAAGTAAGGTCCAAGATATACAACATTAACACAAAATATACAGATAGATCGAGTCAGAATCAGAATACGATTTTTTTATTGTTATTCATAGTAAATTTGGATGTACTGGAATGAAATTTCAATAGACACAAGGCAGCAAGTCAGAAACAGCAATAGAAACTCAGAAAAGACAGATCAATATTTCCAATACATATATAAAAAGTTACAATGATAATAAACAAATTCACATATCCCTTCTTTTAAAGTGCACTTAAGAATTTAAAAGCCTAATAGCTGTAGGGTAAAAGCTGTTCCTGAACCTTATCGTTCTATACCACAGGCAGCAGTATCTCGTTCCAGCAGGCAAGAGGGAGAACAAGTGGTGGCAGGGATTGGTCCAGTCTTTTAAGATTTTTTTGCCCTGGCCAGGCAACATTGTTGGGCCATGACATTCCCACTTGTTTAGTGCTGATATGCCACAGTAATTTAAGTTTGAACTTTGTCAGACAAGAATGTGACACTGTATCTGATTTTAAAACCATTAATATCCCAGTCGGTTACCAAAATTATCAAATGAGGTGTCATGAAGGAAATATCATAATTTCAAATCTCTCTCTTTTTTTTATTTAATGTTACATGTTTATGATGTGCTTTTGTTGCCATGCTTAGCATCCACAGAGGAAGGCCTATTGAACTTCAACAAATCAAACTTCATTTATTTGTCTCCATTCCTACTGGAAATATAAGGATCGTAGAAGATTCCTGTATATGATTCCTGTATTGTTGCCTACTGGAGTGCAGTCAGGTGCACTGATCAAACACAACAAAACACCTCTGATCCATCAGGACATAGGGCCTCTGGGTGTCTCCTGTGGTATCTGGAACAAGGACACTGGATGCCTCTTGTTTGTTCCAGCACATCCCAAGATGTTGACTGGGATCTAGGTAGTTTGAATGTCATGTTTCTCAAGCCATTTCTCAAAGGTTTCTGTGGTGCTGCAGGACACATTGTCCTATTGGTGCTGAAACAGTTTTTTAGGAAGGTTGTACATGTCAAAGTACCTTCCAGATGAATATCAGGAGAATATTTCAGCAGAATTTTGTGTAGTTACCAGATGACCAATCTTATTTACATCATATATTAGTAGGTTAATGCTGTGTCTGAATGCTTTATGTGCCTCTGAATTGCTGAATAAAATGGTACGCCTGTGGCTGACTCAGTGTTACAAAACATGACCAGTAATCCTTCCTTAATGACAGGAAGATCAGCTCCTAGATCAGTAAAAAAAAAGATACAGCAGTCTGCAGGCACAAACCTCAACATTCAGAAACATTTTCTTTCCAAACACAATAACTCAATTGAATTCTAACATAAGTTATTTTTAATGTTATTTTTTGGGCTTTTTTGCGTTTAATAATAGACACATTGTAGAGACACGGGATGAGAGTAGGGGAAAGACACAAAGGAAAGCTGGACTCAGTTGGGATTTGAACCGGCAAACAGCTGCACAGCACATGTATCAGTGTATACATTTTTTAATAAGTATTTTATTAATTGAACTCACTTTATCTATGGACATAGATATCTTTTTTCATGGCCTATGTTTTATGTTAACTTATTTATTATATTGTCTTTTTATCATTCCTTCAATACTGCCTTGTTGGACATTACAATTTTGTTGTACTGGTTCTGCTTTGTATGACAAAAACTGAATTGAGGAGGTTACCTGTATATATGGCACCCAGAACAACCCAATATTGAAGACACTGTAAGCGATGAAGCCAGTTAGGTTGAGAGCCAGGAAATCAAAGTTGAGACCTACAACACTAACAATAGATATATTTGTATTATTTGTATGCTTTGCATTAAGTCTGATCACAAGTTATGTTTCTAAGGCCACTGAATCACCAGAGACTCATTTAGCTACAACTAATTATATCAACTATCAACAATTTACAGGATTATATTCCGACAATCTTAAAAGGACAATGTGTAAATGTTATCTTCACCTTATTTTGTACAATAAACAAACATTTTTTTAGTGCATTGTGGTTGAGGATGAAAGGCAGAAGAGGGGACAAACAGAAAACTACCTCTTTCTCCTCCAGTTTTCCAGGGCTTGTGGATAGAAGGACACAGACCAGGCCAGGAAGTAAATCCAGCCAATTACCTGACTGATCACCGATACAACGTTGCTGTAGATCACCATAAAGCGGATCCTGATGGGCTCACTGTAAGACAGAAAGTGCACACAGACTTGCACACAAAGACACTGAACAATGGTGGTGTACATAAGTTATACTAGTATGTAGAATACAACCTACAATGGTGATTAACCATCAAAATCAAATATTTCTAAATGGAAATACATGCTTGCCAGTATTTTATAGGATGATCTGTATGAGGAAAATAATGCTTCTTACGCACACTAAATTTTTATAAAAATCTTTAGCTATTGTTTCAGTGAATGTTTTCCAGTTGGCAGTACTACAAAGAAATAGTTAAGATTTTAATAAGCCTCAGTTTACAGTTGATTTACTGAAGCTGTTATGGAAAAAAATAAATTGTAAAATAATTTATCAATCCAAAAGTCGCTGCAGACAGAAAAGACTACTCAAGAGCTACCTTCAGTTTTTTTTAGATGGTGAAAGTTCTTTCATTAATCCATTTGATATAGCTCAAAAATGTATTTATCTATTTTTTTTTTTATTTATTTATATTCATTTTATTTATTTTTTTGTTATAATTGGGTATGAATTAGCTAACACCTGCTTGTCAGGGTAATCCATTGGATTTTATTCCAGGAATTTTTCCTATTGATTTTTCCTAAATTTTCCTACTGGTCATGTATATATTGCTATATACATGACCAACATTCCTTGCATTCCTTGTCACACAGGTGAAACAGTCAATACTGCTGCTTCCTAAGTACATCTTTTCTTTGTCTCTGAAAACAGGTGTTGCACCTGAGGGTCTAAGAATTGCCAATGTTATCCCTTTGTTTAAAGCAGATGATCCATATTGTTTTAATAATTATAGACATATTTCTATTTTTTTGCCTATTTTTATTTTTTCATAAATATTAGAAATAATTACAAGGGGGTCATTTTACATATCGATTGTAATTCAGTTCTTTGTAAACATCAAAATGGTTCCCAATATCATTCTACTTATATGGCTTTGCTTCACCTGATTAGTAAATTTATCTCTGTTCTAGAAAATGAATTCACTGATAGTATTTTCATAAGATTTCCTAAAGCTTTTGATACAGTTAACCATCATATTTGACTATGCCTCAAGTTGCACATGTATGGTTTTCATGATACTACAAACAAATGGTTAAAAAGTTATATCTCCAACAGAAGTCAGTCTGTCTGTGTTGGGGTTAGGGTTTCTATTCCAACAAAGCCAGACTTCTGCTCTGTGGAGTTCCACAGGGGTCCATTCTTGGACCATCATTAGTCCTTATTTATATTAATGATTTGCTATTTACCTCAAGTATACTTTCTCCAATTAAGTTTGCAGTTGACACATCCCCCACTCTCTCACATTCAAATAATTTACTGAGGATGCATTAAGGATGCTAAGTGACAAAAAGTCTAACTTTATCCTTTTTAGTGGCAAAAATCTTACTCAAAGGATTTATCAAAATTTTTGATTTAGTCTGTTTAGATGCCTCAAGTATCATCTTGAAGAGTCTTGGGAATTATTATTCAAGAAAGTCTAAGTTGGAGAGAACAAACTGACTGAGTTAGCAGCAGCAATAAATACATCTATTGGTATAGTAAGGAGGGTTAGTCCTCTTGTCATCACAAATTGTGTCTTTCTCTTTATTACAGTTTAATTTATCCCTGCTTTTCATACTGTAACATAGTTTGGGCGCGTATTTTTCCTACTACAGAATTCTGGTCCTCCCGAAACATTTTGGTAGGACTACAACCTGCTCCGAGTCATACATCTCATCTGCTCCTCTATTTTTTCAGCTTTTTGAGTTAAAACTTAAACTATAAACTATAGACTTTTTTTTAAAATAAGATTTGGGTATATTAAACTGTGAAATGACTTTTCCCAGCTGACAAAAAATTGTTCTTTAACAAAATGTTATAAAAGACATTAGTAGACAATAGTTATTTACACACATCATTCACGTTTTCAGTTCGATGTTGTTATCAGATATGTATGAATGTGTGTGTATGTCTGTGTATATGTATTTGTATGGGTCTAATTCTGTGTTCTGTATTAAAACATTTAACTTTATTTAGGTGGAGGTTTCAAAAAAGCTCATTTTTATAACTTTATAATATTTCTTTTATATTTCTGATTTTGTTTTTTTTTTGTGTATTTTAAACTGTGCAAAATAAATAAAACAAATAAAAAAACTGCCATCTGTGCAGGCCAAGATGGATTATTAATACAAAAGTATCCTGGCTCACTTATGTCAGAGTGTGTAGTTTTCTCTGAACATGTCCACATTGTGACCAGTGAAGACATGCAATAAAGACATGCATGCATGCATGTCATCATTCAATCAGCCAATGATGTGCACTTTAGTGAAAATTTGAAATGTTTTTGGGGAAAACCTGGTCTGATTGGAAAGACAATATCCATCCCAGACAAATGGGAGGCACCTGAGCTAAATTTCAAGTGTTGTTGCAAAAGGTCTGAATATATCTAAATATCATATGTTAATGTGATGTTGTTTTTAATACATTTACAAAAGTTTCTAAAATTCTACTTTCACTAAAACTTAAAAATTAAAATTTTAATTAAAAATTTAAAAAAAAATAAAAATAAACAACTGCAGCTGCAGCCTGCAACATAACAAATTTGAAAAAAAAAAAAAGTGGTCTGAATACTTTCTGAAGTCTGTGCTTTATTGACCCTGGCAGGGAAATTTCTAATTCCAGTTTACTGATCAATGCTAGACCAAAGCCTAGATATGACTAATTTGAAAGTCTTATTCTTAGTATCTCATATGGGAATAGTATCATAGTATCTCAACTGGGAAATGCAAAAACCAGTTCTGATAGTTACTGTGTATTGTCCACCTGGTCCTTACTCTGAATTTCTAACTGAATTCACAGTTTTTATCTGAGGTAGCTCTCAGTATTGATAAAGTTATTATGGTGGGTAATTTCATTCACGTAGATGTCAATATTGACACGACATTGAGTCATTTGGCCTCTCTCAACAGGTAAATGAACCCACTCACTGCTTCAACTACACCCTCAACCTTGTTCTAACTTATGACATTGATGTTGAAAATTCAACAATATTTCCCCACAATCATATCATCATAATCATATCACAGATTTTAGAGAGGAAGTGATGTTCCACCAATCAAGAGGAATTTAACTTAACTTGGAGAGATAGTTTCATAGCGTATAACAGAGCCCTCCAAAAAGCCAGAGTATTTTAGGGTGTATTCACACCTGCCTTGTTTGGTCCAGACCTTTTGGGCTGGTGTGAATACAAACCACCAAATTCTGTTCTGGACCAAACAGGCGGACCCAGCTGAAGAGGTGGTCTTGGTGCAGTACCATACGAACCCTGGTGTGGGTTTGTGTGAAAGCGATCCGACCTCGATAAAAGTAAAAGCGCACACTTTTTTGGATTTGACAGGCTCCTGCTGTCACGCATTGTGACTGTTACAAGTTATCGGAGCAGTGTAACAGGTGGTGAAGCGAGAGTGAAGGAGAGTTGGGGTTAGCGTGCATCAGTGTGTGTGTGTGTGTATTTATCGAAGGTGCCAGAATGCTGTTCGGACCACTTTGACCCCTGGAAGGCTGACAATAGCCTGGTGGACGAACATGAGTACTCTCCTCTGCAGTTATCGCCTGCCTTTATTGTTGCAAAATTACAAGCATCGCATTTTACAACTGACATTGTATCAAACACTGTTGACATTTCAACAGTTCTGCACACGTCTCTAACTGTAAAAACCTTATCACTATAAGGACAAGAAGAACAGCATGCACAATCTTCATGATTGATTACAGTCACCATGGGCTTCACATTTAACCCCACCCCCAGATGTTTCTGTCCAATGGTTGAACGACCTTAGCACTCATGTAGTTTTATTTACAGATTCTGGTCCACTTGCAAAAACAAACAAAAAAAATTTGGTCCGGACAAAAGCAAACTAAGTATGAGTGAACTAACGAACTTTCCTGGTGTGAATACAACCCTTGGTATTCTTCTTTAATAGAAGAAAATAAGAACAACCCCAAGTTTTCAGCACTGTTCCCAGGCTGACAGAAAGTTATAGCTCTGTAAAGCCGTCTATTCCTGTGACTCTTAGCAGTAATGACTTCATGAACTTTTTTTTTTTTTACAAATAAAATTGTCATCATCAGAGGAAAAAAAATATCTACCTCTTTCCCACGTCTGGCAGTGATGTTTTGTCCAGTGCAGCAGACTTGGAATCAGCAGTAACAGCTGATTTTTATCTGGACAGTTTTTCAGAGTTGACTACAACAGTATCTTCTTCTAGACCAGCAACTTGTCTCTTAGACCCTGTTCCAACCAGACTGTTCAAACAGCTACTACTTTTAAATGACTACTACTTGATCAATTTATCACTTATCATCAGTTATCTTCTCTTATAGAACCAGCTCCAATTGTCATTGAATGCTTGCTCACTGCTGGAACTGTTGGGTTTTTCTTGGGATCCAATTTTTTTAAGTTAGTAGCAATCTCTTCCTCACTCAATTTTCAGTTTAATTAATGCGAAGATAATCTTCAAAGTCCTGCCTTGGTCCATTAGTGCCATATTACTTTGTCTAATTTTGCTCTGTTTTTTTTTTCCCCCCTTTTCCAGATTAATCAGTATTCATTAATAATTTACAGCTGCAGTCCAAATGAGTACTTACCAGTTGAGGTCTGTGTTGTTGCTTAACAGGAATGAGGTCACCTGACCAACATCTAGGGCTGTCACACTGAAACAGACTGAGGTTGCCTGCGCAGGCAGTAACACCTGAAAAAAAATAAAAATAAAAAAAAAGGATGTGAAGCAGTGTGTTTCCCCTTTTCAGATAAAAACAATGGAGACTGGTGACTAGCCAAAAGCATTGCTGTGGATATTGAGCATCAAGACATGAAAGTGGAGTTTCTGCATCCCCATGGAACCATAAAGGTTCAACCGAAGCTTGGCAGGAAGGATGTCTGTTTCTGCCCAGTTGAAGAATTCATAGTAAAACTAATACGAAAGGCATCACCAGTGCAATCAAGCACACGAAAGATCTATAGCGTAGCTCCTGATGTGCTTGACAAAATGAGATCTTAAGTAAGATAACTGAATAGGATATAGATTTTATGTTGCAAGCCTTCTGAGGAATGTCAATTTAAGATTGGTATGAAGTGGCAGTGCAGGGCAGTAATACACACACATAAACACACAGAACGTATGTTTTGTTCATTTTTGAAAGACATTACTTATTCTTTCTTCAGTTTATGTTGTTTATGTAATAAAGTACCATCTGATCTACATCCTGTCTTAATTATTTAAGGAAATGTTTTTTAGAATAGAATAGAATAGTAAGTTTGACAGCATAAATCCTGTCTAATCGATCCTCACATCCCTCCTTTCCTTTATTATACTAAAATTAAAAACATTTTTGACAAGTTTGAAAATGAAGATATGAGATATGATATATATTAGAAATATGAGTTTTCAGAATTGTATAAAATCACAACTAAAGTTTACATATTAAATTTTATTACATATCAGAGTAACTAAACCCTATTACAACATCACAACTTTAGATTATTGTTGGACTATTAGAATTAAAATTGTATACTTCATAGTGTGTCTGATGAAGTTGACACAAATAAAGGTCAAAAGGGAAACATGCTTATTTGTCAAAAAAGTGTTTTTGTTTGTGAACCTGTTCCCTTAAATGGTTAAATAGCTGAGACTTTTCTCTACAGAAATATAAAACTCCAATGAATATAGTGTGCATTTAAAAAAAAAGATTTTTAAACCCTGTTTTGTCCCAACTCTCAAGAATCAGTGATATACATTCACCACTGTATAAGGTACACCTTGCTAGTACCTCAGACCCCCCTTTGCCTTAAGATCTTAATTCTTTGTGGAATAGATTCAACAAGGTGTTGGAAACATTCCTCAGAGATTTTGGTCCACATTGACAAGATAGCATCATGCAGTTGCTGCACATTTGTCGGCTTTACATCCATGATGCGAATCTTCCGTTCCATTGCATCCCAAAGGTGCTGTATTGGATTGTGATCTGGTGACCGTGGGGGCCACTGGAGTACAGTGAACTCATTGTCATGTTCAAGAAACCAGTTTGAGGTGATTTGAGCTATGTGACACAGTACATTATCCTGCTGGAAGTAGTATACCCAGAAGATGGGTATACTGTAGTCATCAATATGGACAGCAACAATACTCAGGTAGGCTGCAGCATTTGAATGATGTTCAGCTTGTATTAAGGGTCCCAAAGTGCACCAAGAAAATATACCCCACAACCATTACACCACAGCAGCCTCAACCATTTTTACAAGGAAGGACGGTTTTATGCTTTTTGTTGTTTATGCCAAACTCTGACCCTACCATCTGAATGTTGCAGTTGAAATCGAGACACATCACACCAGGAAACATTTTTACAATCTTCTATTGCCCAATTTTGGTGGACCTGTGAAAATTTTAGGCTCAGTTTCCTTTTTTCAGCTAACAGGAGTGGCACCCAGTGTGGTCTACTGCTGCTGTAGCCCATCGTTCAGAAATGGTATTCTACATACATTGGTTGTAACAAGTGGTTATATGAGTTACTGTTGCCTTTCTATCATCTTGAACCAGTCTGCCCATTCTCCTCTGAGCTCTGGCATCAACAAGGCATTTTCGTCCAACTGCCGTTCACTGGATATTTTCTCTTTTTCAGACCATTCTCTGTAAGCCTAAGAGATGGTTGTGCAGCTCTCTATCTCTCCCATTCCCACCTTCTCCATAAACACGGAGGTCCGAATCGAAATGGAGGTCTCTGAATACCAATGTCCAATGCCTTCTCATTTGCAGCCAGGCTGCATGTGTGGTCAATGAGTGGCGATACAGACACAGCACTCCTAAGCTAGTCAGGCTCTACCTAGGTTATGTTATACATATATTACATATATACATATATACCTATATTAGGTTATATTTTCTTTAACATGTTGTTTGTTGTTACCAAATAAAAAGCACGAGTTAAAACATTAACTTTGACAGCCCTAATACACATATAGGCACATAAGCTACTCCATTAGTATATAGTAATAACATAGCAAGTAAATGTCGAGCTGATGAAAGCTGTTGTTCACAACAATTGAACAGTTTTGATATTTATATTTTTGGCTTTCCAGCTACTGCTGTGACTATTCTCTCCCTGGCAAAAAAGACCAAGTTAACTAAAGGGAAGGTGGATGAAATACATAGGACTGTCAATAAATTTGTGGTCCATGACCTTAATTCATTTTCCACTGTGGAATCTCGAAGGATCAGGTGAAAAATTATGTTGTGACATGGTGTGAAAAGAATATAAATGTAACAAGGGGCAATAGGCATTTTTACTATTGAGATATTGCAAAATTGGCGATCAATTTTGCAATATCTCAATAGTAAAAATGCCTCAATACTGTTGTCAGACTGTGAATAAAAGGAACGATGGTAGATGGTAGTACAGTCACTGATAGAAGTGTCTTGTCGCATAAGGACATAGTAACTTAAAATGGCATGTAAATTTTTTAAAAGTCATTCAATTGTTACAATGAAAGGTTGGTTTTATTGTTGAGGGCTTTAACATTAATAACTGGGTGCAAAATGAAACTGTCAAAAAGTTGTTTTTTCAAAGACAAAAGTCTTGTCGTGTCTTTAAATGATTCAACCAATCACAGACTACAGCTTCACCTGTGACAAATACTGTAATTAACACATTCCCAGGTGTGTATAAAAAGAACCCCAGCACACCAGACCGTTATGTGATGTGCAACCTGACCTCTGACAACATACCAAAGATTCAACCACAGACGAACAGTGTGTCGAATTCTCTCACACAGTGGTCTCCATGGCCGGATTAGTGCTCATAAACCAGCATTAAACAGAAAACAACAAAAAAATTGTGTTGCATTTGCCAAGGCCCACAGCTTGCAGAAAAGATGGACAGTGGAAAAATAGCAGAAGGATGATTTTTCTGATGAATCATCCGTTGAACTGCATCCCAATTGCCGAAAATACTGCAGGAGACCTCCTGGAACCTGCATGGACCCAAGATTCACCCAGAAAACAGTCAAATTTGGTGGTGGAAAAATCATGGTTTGGGGTTACATCCAGTATGGAGGTGTGCGACAGATCTGCAGAGTGGATGGCAACATCAACAGCCTGAAATATCAAGAAATTCTTGCTGCCCATTATATTTCAAACCACAAAAGTGGGCAAATTCTTCAGCAGGACGGTGCTCCTTCTCATACTTCAGCCTCCACATCAAAATTCCTCAAAGTGAAGAAAGTCAAGGTGCTCCAGGGTTGGCTAGCCCAGTCACCAGACATGAACATTATTGAGCATGTCTGGGGTAAGATGAAGGAGGAGGCTTGGAGGATGAACCTAAGAATCCTGATGAACTCTGAGAGTCCTGCAAGACTGCTTTCTTTGCCATTCCAGATGACTTCATCAATAAATTATTTGAGTCTCTCTCTCTCTCACACACACACACACACAGTAAACATAAACAAGAAAACTACGTATTTGACTAAGTATTTGATTTCTTGTGTTACCTGCTTAGGTAGTGAGATGACAGATGAGTAATTCCATTTGGAGCTGTAGGTGACATTTAGCTGAATCAAAGTTGACTGGTTGACAGGAGAACTAGAGAAAGGTGCACAAAAAAAAAAATCACAAGAAGAGTTACGGGGGGCTGCTTTTTCAGTTCCTCTCCACAATTGCAACAGTGCAGCTGTGAATGATGTGGGCAAATCTACTTTAAAAGAATATCAAAATCTGAAAGCTGACATGTTTTTCTGTTCTGGTGTGGTTTCAATATAAGTTACCACAAATCAACTACAATGGTGAAAGGACTGCATTTATATAGTACTTCTTACATAGCACTATAGATCACACTCACACATTAGACCACTAGCACCACATTACACTTTTTCCCACACACATACATACACTTTTGACACAGGGGAAATTTGGGATTCAGTATCTTTCCCAAACCCACTTCATTAGTGGACCTCCTGAGGCAGAGCTGCCCCACTGCATACACCGCATAAATCTTTTTACTATGATATCAGACAACTTTCCTTGTAGCGATTGCTGTTCTGTAGTTACCTGGATGTAATGGTGATGTTTTCTGTAGAGTCTTCCTCAAGTGTGAAAGCATCAGGAGCACTCAGATACACACTGGAGCCTGGAGGACAAATTCAGACATTAAAAAAAAGACTCCCAAGATACTCACAAAAACATATCATTATCCATATTGATCATGTTCCATATTATGTTGTTTTATTAATTATTATTTTATTTTAAATACTGACCACCAAAAAGCATATGCATTTAGAGTTGTACAACATGGTGACCATCGTGATCCCAGTACATGCTTCAATGATAACTGAATATAATTAACATATTCCAATACCAATATAATAAACACAATGTTTTTCATTTTCTAAATAAGCACAAGCCATTTGAAAAGAAAACAAACAAAAACAGCCAGGGTCAGTGTTTTTAAAGGACCAACACAGGGACCTCCTTGGATTCACTGTAAATAGCAATAGCCACAATAGTCAGTCACCAGATGTGTTGGTCAGTGTCAGTAAGAGCAGCAACTGAGCAGACAGCCATGTCCCAGCTATGCCCAGACCAGCCATCTCTGCAAAATGGATAATGACAACCTGAAGGATACAAGACACATTAAGCATCTCAGCAGTTACACACAGTAAATTATTTTAAAAAATGTTAACGTGACTAAAGAAAAATTAATACATTGTGTGTTTTTTAAGTAAATGTTTTAATCAGTTATTTAGCCTAAATCTTAAATCTTTTGATTGTGTCTGTGTCTGGTATGGCCAGGACTTCTCATATCTACTACTCATATCTGTCCCGTTTGAAATGTGTCATGGTTTTCACATATGATGTTTGTGAATTTTAAAGATAATTTTTGACATGGAAAGAGCACTGTTTTGTGACAGGCAGCAAATGTTACTTTAGGTTTTGTGTGAGACCATGTAGCGGACTACAACCCTTGTCTCGCTAAATTTAGGTCACCATCAAACTCTGACAGCTAATGTTAAGCTTAACAGCTAGCTACGCAACCAAGGAAAATATCTCACCTGATAAGGTTTATCCACCTACTTCTCGCAGAGGAAACAAACTCAGTTTGCGGGAGAAATTCTGACGTGACATCACCTACGTGACTATTTGGTTTGTAGTCTAACCAGTTACCTATTTTCAGAAGCATATAAATCAACAGTTACACCACAAACATAGCCTTGACTCACACTAATAGTTATCATTTAAATTAAGATAGACCATATGTGTGATTTGGGATATAAGTGAAAGTGGATCAGAAAATATTTTTTATTTCTCGGTTCACTGCAATGTAATTTTTTTTCTGTGTGTTCACACTGAAAGCGACCAACGCGAACAAGTTGCCGAATACGCTGAAGAAGCTTCGCTGGGAATAAATTGTGAATTGCTCAATTCACTCATCACGTGATTTGACTTGTCAGTTAAAGGAGCCGTACTTGTCCAGCACCCTCAGCCAACACACACACACCACACCAAGATGCACTGTGAATGAAATGATACTAACAGGCACGGTTGGTTAGTATCATTCATGGTGGAAAATTTCCTCCTAATAAATAATGTTAATGACTTAATTACTTACCTTTTAGTGTGTTGTTTAGTTTTATGTATTTTTCAACTATTTTGACTCTGTGAAATTGAATTGTGACTGTTTTTGGTGACCGATTCTCAGTTTAATGCCTAATTGCAGTTATGGGGCAGGATGGGTCAGCGACCACATTCGTCAGTCGATTTATCATATCACCCTGTCAGCAATGATCGGAACTGCAGGCAGCATTAATAAAGTCACATATGGGCAGGAATGAGTCTGCCCCATGTCCAAATGGTGCCAGAGCTAGCTCACTGATTGGTCCACTACTCACGTTGGACATAGAAAAGAAAACGTACAACCGGATTTATACAATGTTTGTACACTATGCATTTTGATCACGGTGTCCATGTTTTGTTTTTTTCTTTTGTTAATTCACATTATGATGTTTCAAATTCAAAATATTTGCCCATAAATAAGAATCACAACTGCATCTTATTATTTTATTTTCAACATTTACAAAGGCCCAAGGCCTGCTGGGAGTTATCAGACCCGTGCAGAGCTCTGCCACCAGGACTCTGGAGCTCTAGTAGCCGCCTGTCAAGCACCGCCGCCCGGCTTACATTGTCGACAGGTTCAGTGTAGCATACAACGTTTGCATTGTTTTCATATCTAACCATACTGGTCACGGTGGCCACGGCAGAACAGTTGTTTTTAAGCTTAAATTAGAGATAAAGAACTATCTGCGGAGTGCTATGGGACAGGGACGACTAATGGGTAATCAGTACTCTCTACTGATAACAAAAGGACCAGGAAGTTGGATTTCACTTACAACTTATAATGAGTGAGATGCAGGTTTGTTTTTATTATTGCAATTGTTTCCTGTAGCCTATGGTGGGAAATGTGCATGTTCTGTGACAATGTCTGGCTGACATACCAGAATGAAGAATGAATTATGGTGTTAAAATTGTGGCCAAGCACTATAATTTGAAAAATCTGTCAAAAAGGGCCATCAACAGGACAATCCACAGCATCAGCAGGCATGAGAATTTAGTAGAAATCCAAAGCCAATGAGAGAAATGAGCCAAAATGCATAATTTGCTAATTACAGCATCCCCTAGAGGCCAAATGACACTAAATTGACTGGGCCTACTAAGGACGGGTTTCTGAGTCTGTGCAGTTAGTTTAATTAAGATAGATTGAGGTTTTGCTGAGATATTAGTTTACTTCCTGTTTGGCAGCTTTGCCTCTGATTTCGATTAACGTGATGGACAAACGCTTTGGTAGAAAAAATAAAATCATGTCAGGCTTTTGTCAGGCATGACAAAAGTAGAAATCCAAACCCATCAAGAGAGACAAGCCAAAACGACTTTTTTGATAATTACAGCGTCCCCTAGTGGTCAAATGACATGACAATTGATTGAGCTTAGTCAAGACGTAATTTTTACTCTGTACACTGAGTTTGATCAAGATGGATTGCGGCTTTGCTGAGATATGACCTTACTTCCTGCTTGGTGGCTTCGCCGCTGATTTCGTTTGTCATTGACAGACAAACGGTTTGGCACAAAAATTAATTCATGATAGGTCCTTGTCAGACATGGTCTGAAGATCATCTGTGCCAAGTTTCGTGACAATTGGACTAAATTTGACTCCTATGAAGAGTTAAGTTTCACTTTTGATAAAATCTAATATTGCAGGCAGTTTTATGATTTCATAAAAAGTTTGCAGTTTTGTTAGGGGGGGGGGGGGGTGTTCATGTGTGTTGAAGTGTGATTGAAGGCTTACACAGACAGGATTTTAACTTCTCCTTTTCGCTTTGGTCGCTGAAGACGTTTCGCTGCCGGCGAATTCACTCTTTTCGCCGATTTCATCGAGAAATAATGACTTCCGAAGTCGAAACCAGTCTGTTGTTTATTTCCAAATGTTGTTAAAAAAAAGTCTACAAAACCGGGTCACTGTCTTTTAACATAAATTACCATGAATAACGCAGCAGCTAATTTTTCTCTCATCCGCTTGGTCTCACATAAAAAATGTTTAAACTACTGAACGCACAGCAAGGACTGTCTGACAAAAAAAGCTTTATTTGACGTGAATCGTGTCGGTGATCAAACTTACCGCAGCTGTTCTGTTAAGCCACTGCTTCCTCGTTGGAAGGTCATAAGACTAATGCTGCTTTCAATGGAACTGGGAAATCTACCAATTCCAATACCAATACTGCCGGTTGCATGACGTCAAACGAATGAAGGGGTGGAACAGAGCCGCTCTGGGATGGAGGTAACGGGCGTTATTATACTTCTGATAATGGCGTTGAGTTTTTTTTCTTGCGCGCACAAGATTTGCGATATATGATCAGGGGGGACTTTATTTTACATTAAAAATACTTCTGATTCCGATTCTGATGAGACCTGGGAATTCCGACTGACCAATAGATGGCGGTAACAATCTTAATCGTTGGTACCCACCATAAAACAAGAGGAAGATTTTTTTTGACCTTAGAGGAGTACTTCCTGTGAGCGTCCATGCAGCACTGTCCTGTAATCAGACGACCGACAATCTTGGCCGTGAACATGTTTTTAACGAAAGTTTGCGCTACGCAGACTCTGTTATCACGGTAAGACTCACAGTAAAGTATGGAGACACATGTCGACAAGGATACGTGTTAGTTTAATGCAGACATTCAGTGCATTAATGGAGACGAAGGGTCATGCTGAACTCTATGCTCGATGTGATATAAACAAGTTGAAGTCAAAACAGATCTGTTTAGAGTGCATTTAACGCCGTACTGTTGTCATGTTGTTTTAAGCTGTACGTGTTACTGTTCCTCTGTACATGAAAATTTTCGTCTGTGCATGTACATGTTGGTGTGTGCGTGTCCATGCAGGTGCGTTTGCCCGGTTTTCAACCGATCAGGTAATTGTTCAGTGTCTGCTTCGCTGATCCACACGCTGCCCGCTCAGCTCACGTCCAACCGCACATCCGTGGTGCGCTGCGGGCGGCAGAAATATGAGAGGCTCTACCCGGTGCTACTGGTCCGGCCTGATGGTGCTACAGTCAACATCAGGTACAAGGACCCCAGGCGCATCCTCATGGTGAGTTGTTTTGTTTCAGTACAATTTTAAGTAGTCTCTGTCTATGAGAATTTTTTTAATGTTATTTATTTATTTGTGTGTTTTCATTTCAAGCAGTTTTATTTATACAAAATTGAGGCGGCCAGCAACTAGAGCAGAATCCAATAATACATGGTAATCAACAGCCATGAAGTTAATGTGCTTGTTGGCTTCATTTTAGCAGGTGAATGTTATTGTCAGGTTGGTATTTTGTTAGCATATGTAAAACTATTGCAAATTGTGAAGGAAACCAGTAAATAAATACTCTAGACAAAGAAAAAATCAACTTTTGTGTAATATTTGAATCTACTTCATCAAGTGCAAAGTGTCAAACTCTGGATGTGCACCCTCATGTTTCAGCAAGCATTGACCCTGATCTGAGGCCTGTACTACGAAGCGAGTTCAACAGACCCAGGATCTCTTCTAGTTATCTGGCTTCACTAACCTTAACAATCACAGTCTCACTAAGCCAGGCATGTCCAAACAATTCCACAAAGGGCCATGTGGCTGCAGGTTTTTATTCCAACCAGTCAAGATCACACAGTTTGACCAATCAATTGCCTGAAGACCGAGATCAGTTAATTAAATGAGTTGAGTCTGATGTGCTGCTGCTTGGTTGGAACAAAAACCTGCAGCCACACAGCCCTTTGTGGAATAGTTTGGACACCTCTGCACTAAGCAGTCCTACAGAGCTGGTTATTAACTTGATTATTCAACGCAGGTTTTTCCAATCTAGATATGTGAGCGTTCACATAAAAGAGGCGGTGTTTGCAGCAGATGGCCAATCACAGACATGGAAAAGAGAACCAGTAGCAGAGTGGCGGACTTCACAGCCGAAGATCAGACGATGATTTTACAAAATATGAGGAATAGGCTACCGGCTGATAATCCACACAAAAAGCAACACAGTGGCAGCTGCTAAAAAACAAAAAGACAGCTGGTAAAAGATCACCGATTGTGTAAACGCGTAAGTTCACAGCCCCACAGAGAACGAGTAGATGTGACTGTAATTAAATTAAAATTAAATCAATGCACTGATGAAATCTAGGCTGTTTTTATGGTGCATATGGTAAGAAGTGAACCACCTTCGTACGACGGAATACCCAGAGTTAACCCTGAAGTTACCGCGATAAGAACAAATCCTGCTTCGTAGTCCAGGCCTCAGGTGATGTCGATTAATATAGTATGAGGTCTCAGCGGTTCAGTCCTCAGGGGGACAATGACATTCCACATACATGTAGGTTCTTGTTCTGAATTCTAAAACCCAAATGTCCTCAATGTACAATGAAAAGAAAGCAAGTGATCTGTTTTTTTCAGTTAATCATAATACCCTTGCTCGAAATAATGTCAGATACACAGTTTTGTAAGTTTATTGTTGTTTGTGTTTGTGTTATGAAAGATGCCAGTTAATCTTGCCATCCTGTCAGAAGAGGAGCGTCGATCTCGACAAAAGAAGAGGGAAGTAAAGAAGAAGAAGCCGCAGGTGGTGGTCCACTATGAAGATGACTTTGAAACAGACAAATATAGCCACTTATGGAAGAAGAAATGATTTTTTTTTGTGTGAATGTGGAGTTAAAAGCAGATCTCTAAATATAATTTCTACAAAGTATTAAGTATATTTAAATTGGGTATTTAGTGTCCAGACTGCTGTCTTAGTCAACACCACGAGTAGCAGGGAAAATTCTGTTATTTTTTTGCTTTGACTCTTATTCACTACTTTCTAAGATGTGTGAATTGTCTGTTAAAGCTGGAAACTGATGGTGTTAATAAATTGTCTTAAATCTGTTTATCCATGCGATGAATCTTCATCAAATTTCTTCTGATGGCATAGTAAATAAGTGCTGCTCTGGAAAATAACAGCTTCTGATGGCACAGGTACTCTGAAACCTTAAATCTGGAAAGACTGATGTGATAGTGAAATATGTGGGCATATTTATATGTTACCGAATGTAGTTTGGTTGGGATCATCATTATCCATCTAAGGTTAGAATAGACCCTTCAGTTACACTCGTAAGCATAACAGAATCAACTACAACAGATTACACTGAAGGAAGTTAAAACGCATATGCCTAGCAGCGATGGCTGGTTCAAACCCGACCGAGAGATGAGATGATCATTTCCCTGCCCTGTTTCCCTGCTCTCCTCTTGTGTTTCCTGTCTATTAATTTCAATTCAGAGAACTTTATCGAACAGTGTACATTATTTATATCCATCTTCACTAAGCACAAAGGCCCATAAAAATATCTTTTAAAAAAGCTGAAGGAAGCCAAATGAAATAATGTTATCGCCGCCTTGTCAAAGTTGCTTATTGAGATGCTCAGATGGATATAGTAGCCCTGCCTCACACACATGGCTTTAATTCACCACATTTTTAATTGTTGTTTTTATAATGACGCAATGACACCGATTTAATGAGTAGAATCTAGGCTCTTTTTTTTTTTTTTTTTTTGGATAATTGTATCTTTCCTCAGAATGACGTAACGTGATTGCACACTCCTGTACAGTAGGTGGCGGTATACACCAAAAAGAGAGGTAATCTGCCAATAAACCATGAAGAAGAAGAATTCCGTATGACTCTGTCCTTGCTGAATCCGAAATGGGGTACTGGGACGTTGCAGAGGGCACGGACTGCGTGGAGAAAACATGGATCACTACCAAACTGACCACAGCTTTAGGTAAAATATCAACATCAAGTAAATAACCATAACTCATGCTGACGGTAGACGTAGACTGTTGCGCAGGACGAACGTTAAGTTGAGGTCAAGCTAACGGCATCGGGCTAGCAGGCTAGCCCAGAGCTGTAGTACTAGCTACTGCTGAAGGAATTCCACAACAACGGCAGCTTTGTTGCTGCTAATAACGAGTTCACAGAGAACATTAGCTCTGGTATTGGCCAGGCCAAACGAAAGTGAGAACTTCAATAGTCTCAGTCGTATTAAGAATACCTCACACCACCTCAGTTAAGTCTCGTATTTGACATTTGCAAAGTGGACTGAAGTCTGCGTAGGGGGCAGTAACAAATGTTTGTGTAGCCGCAGGTGAAACACCAGTCACTTGTCAGTCACCAGTGTACGGTGAGAAATTAATGATAAACTCGGACCTGTTGGTTAAGCTCCGTTTAAAATTCAAGGTAAGGTTAGGTAGGGTTCACATATTTGTCCCAAGCCCAAGTCGGATGAGAACATGATCTAGGAAATCCTAGGGCTACTTCCACACGAGAACTTTTGCCGTATTTTTCTTTTGTTGATTCAAAATCCCTCCAGAAACGTTACCTCCCCGTTAAATTAATTAGACACACACACACACACGTTGTAGACCAAAGGCTGACACGATAAAGTTTTGCAGATTGACCTAAAAAGGCTGTTGTGTGGATGTAGCCTAGGAAGCAAGAAACGGCATGTATGCCTTTTCCAGAAAGAACAGATGGACATCAACCAACCTCAAGGCTGAGTTGTGTTTCTCCGACTGTGTACTGCGCGGCCACACAGTTGGATCGACGCAGTCGTGAACCCTTTTGAAGTCCTCTGACAGCTGCATATACCTTAAAGTAGTTCACCTCCAGAACAGTACGTCACGTTTCTTTCCGTTACAATTATTGACTATCGCTGATTATTTATCTACCAGCCGGCCTCGTTCCTCCCCACAAAACGAACAGTCGAGACCGAGAAGAGATTTTTTTTTTTTTTTGGAATTAGAACTGATCGACATTAAGCAACAAGTTGTTTTATTGCAAATGTTGAGACGAGAACTAAAGAGGAGATGCATGGCGATGTTATTGTGGAAGGAATACAACCAGCAAAGCGAGATTCCGGAAATGAGGTAATTCAAGCGGAGAGAATTGGACCGCGATTCTGAACACCTAATATAACTTGGGCGAGAAGTCCCTGGTGATGGTCCAGTACAGAGAGCACATTCTGGCTCTGCTCACTCAAGTAGAAGAATATAACTGGGGTGGGACGTTGGCTTCTAAATAACATTGCAGTGTGACATATGGCTAATGATTAAAACTTCAGGGTCTGTATTCACACAGAATCCAAAGTCTAAAAGTAGCTCTTAGTGACGTCATTCTAGAATTTTCCCTTGGTAAGATAAGTTATTCACAAAACATCTTAAGCCTTAAGAGAGCTACTAAGGTGAAAAACTGTTAAGAGGAGGGAGGAGGACTTTTAAGAAGCTTAAGAATGTCTTAAACATAGAAGTCGGCGCAAGACAGAGAGGAAGGACAAATATTCTCTGTATATTGAACAACTGTGATTTAATGTCTAGTTCAGCTTTTTCATTCTTTTTTTCTCCATTTCATTCGTTGTTTTGGTCATTCTGCCAAACTGCTTTTTACAAGGAGGCAGCAATCACAGTAACTGCTGACAGCTGAGTCTTCGTCCACCATTGATATCAAATAAATTAAGTAGTAAAATTACCAGCATGGTGGTATACAATTCATTTCATTTTGCTTCATTTTGTTTCATCATCATGACATAAAATGATTTTCATGATGATACATTTCTTAATAGAGTCTAAGGTCTATGTTGGCTTGATTTCACTGTCCATTCATTACTAGGAGCACATTCATTTTTTTTTTCCCTTTTTGTTACAAACAATCACAGCTTTTAGAAGATTGCCTCATATTTAGCAATGGGATCAACCACACCTTCTCACTAAGATAAAAGTTTATATCCCCTCCTTGATCAGAGTTGCTCTGAGAAACTTTCTGAATCACTCTTAAGCTACAATTCCTTGCTAGGAATTTTTAGGCTAAGGCAAGAGCTCTCTGGGGACTCTGAGAATCTTTGTGAATATGGGTTTGTATTTGTCTTTTTGATTGTGTTTCAGGACTGGTTGGCTCAGCATATCACATAGTGGCATTCCAGCCTGATTCTGCATTTGCAGCTCTTCAGAGGGCTACAAACACAACCGTTACCATGGGTAAGATTTTACATTATTATAGAAAATGATGTCAAAGTCTCACCTTTTTCAACTGAATACCAATGCCATTTCTTGAAAACATATGAGTGAAATACATGGCATGCTAGCTCAGTAATGTCTGTTTGAGTTACCCAGTTACTTTATAGTTTTTTTTATTTAACTCTTTGATGCCTGAGCCTATTTTTTTAGATCTCTACTTGAAAATTGCCTACCCATAATGAGATGAGTTTATCTCTGTAACCAGGTCTGTCTGAATACGTTTGGTGTCAAAGTAGGGAACACTTTCTCTGATTTGTTCAGATGTCTAGGTATTAGTATATGCCTTACTGGTGAAGAGTAAATGAAGATGACAGTAAAACTGAAAGATTTTCTGGCACGGCTTAAAAAAAAAAAACACTTTCAGGATAATTATCTCTTTGGAATGATGTAGCTGCAACTCTAAACCTCATTTCAGTATCTAAAATGGTTGATTATGGTGAAGCAGAACAAAATTATATAAGTTTTAGCAAAGACAATTAAAGCAATATCACCAAATTGGCCTTTTTAGCACATTTTGCATTGTATATCACTAATTGTGTTAAATATATCCAAGTACAACAGTTTTTGGCATATATTTGAAAGTTCAACTAGACTAATTAGTTCAACTAATGGGAAATGTATATTTCCCATTCCTATGCCTCTTTTAAAAAAATGTTTCTGTAAAAAAAGAAGTTTTAATACTTCCTCAGCAGTGTAAATTCTCTAAGACTCTTGTTTTGATATACGTCTGTCACTATTTACAACAATATAGTGAAAAATGAACTAAAAACAACTGAAAATCAAGTGGACGCTGTGCGCTCTGCGTTGTAGTGCGTATCCCTGTGTGGGCTGCTACCCAGCTGTCTGTCAATACCCGGACCTCTTTTTCTGCAATGGATTGGTCAATTTGAGTGAATGACAGTTACTCAAATTGTTAGAGCCAATAGAATGAAGCTATAGCCACCAAAGTGGGATTGGCAGCTCTGTCAGCCAATCAAAATAAGCAGAATGCCAACAGGCTGGTGTCTATGGAAACCCTTCCCTTATAGGGCCAGTGTTCCGGGTTAAGTGGTTTTCATGTCAACTGGTAATTCCAGATGTGGCCAGTGCACTTCTCATATCTGTAGACAATGTTGTGGTTTTTACTTTTTCATTAACCATTGATGTTCATGTTTTTTTGGTGAAATGTCTGTCCTCACTCACACAGGCCTGTTTTCCAGGAAAATGATGAATCTGCGGATGCACATCTGGAATTGCTGGTTAACCGCCAGAAAAGTTAACCTGGAAGTTAACCAGTTGACCTGGAACACTGGAATGATTTGTGTGTAAAACACAAGATATCAGTGCAACAGGATTTAGTGTGAATTTACTGGTAAAATAAACTTTTCACAGCAAAGCTAAGAGAAATTTTACAACTATCCTTTGGCAAAGCGATTTATGTTATTTGGCATGTATCTCTCTGATACTTTGGTTTAGAGTGCTTCGGAATCTGTGAAGTATCAGTTTTAATTTGAGGTGTGTGTTCTGCATAAAGTGTGTGAGAGAAATGTCGCAAGTGGGTCCGCAGAGTTTCTGTTGGGGTGTGATATGTGCGAATGCTGATAGTTATTTGAGTTGTGATTGGTGTATGTAAAAACAGTTTCAATAGTCTTGTAGTCCAGGTTCTGCTGTTAAATTTAATGTGCAATATCACTATATGCTTTCGTGATTAGCACATTGTTTCACACTGTGTTTGCTAAGTGCGTCAGTTCAAAAGGTTAAGGTACAAACAAAACTCCTTGGGTACAAAGGCAATGTACATTATTTATATTGACAAATATTATCAGATTCATTCTGATCTATTAGGAACTATTAAGCAGCAATTTAGTTATCAAATTCAAACATTTAACATTTTCTTTAACCCATTGTAGACTACAGTACAGTTTGTAAATGGTCTGTTGTGCCTGTTCTGACGCATAGCACATTTAATTCATTAGTATTATCCTGCTGCAAAGATAGTGTAAATGCCAATGTGGGTGTCTATGTGCTTGTCTGCATTCTGCCAGCCACAATGGGAGCCATCTTCGGCATGGCAACATGTCTCAGTGCTCAGGCTCGTGAAGCTCCAGATGATCCACTGAATTACTTTGTTGGGGGCTGTGCCTCTGGGATCTTCCTTGGGGCGAGAAGTAAGTATCAGTCATGACAGAGAAAACATTTTGTTTTTTTCAGTGTCTTCTGTGAATTAAATGACAGGTCCACCATCATCAAGGATTGTATGGATCACTTAAAAGTAAATGCGGTAATGAGGAGGGAGGAAGCTGTTGAAGTCAAACGTCAGTTTGATAGCAAATGCGTCATACTAGCATCGAGCAGATGTGATGCTTGGTCACATCATCATGAATTCCACTTATGTTATTGTTCTAGGGTCTATTTTTTGACTAATATAAAAATTAGTTTTAGTGACATTGTACATTTTTCCCACTCCCATGTTGTCATCTGATTTACATTTTTTGTTTTCTGAGTATTTTATGTCAGATATTTTTTAGTAAACCTGTAGAATATTTGTATATGAATATTGTATGCATATTTTAAATAGTGATCTGTCAGCATTACAAAGCGCTATTCTTTTATTTATCTCTAATGAAGGAAATTCATAAATTCTTGTGACTAGATATAGATAGCTCCTTAAGGCCAAACTCCTTTTTACCCCTTAGCCCTACCCCTCTCTTTTGCATGTTCATGTGAGGGCAAAGGCTATCTCAGTTCTCTTTTGGATGTAAAGGGAGGGCTAAGGGTGAGGGGCCACACAGCCCTCCAAACAATGCTATTCCAGGACCACACTTCAAATGAAGGGGCATGAGAAATTTCCCAGCATACACCAGGACAAGGATGCAGTTGTCAAAAAAGTTATCCATTTAATTAATAAACTCATCAATACAACTTATTAAGTAAACTTACCATTAATCAGTAACATTGGTTATGTGACAATACTGACAACTAGCAAACGCTAGTTATCACTTTTCTGATGGTGACTTCCACTGAAACGTGAGATTAATGTAAACAAATATCTCTATAATGTAAACAAATATCAGTTTTTGATGATGATGTCAATAGGTCCACTGGCTTTGCTACTCTTAAGCATGAAGAGCTCATGTTGTATGAGGATGGCACTGGGTGGAGAGTTGGTTTTGAGGAGTTCTGGTAGGGGATATGGGAGAAAACTGTGGTGTCCTGGTTCACTGATGGTAATTTCTGGGCTGGGGATTTCTGCTGACAGGGGAGAAACACTTTCCACTTTGTGAGGAACACTTTTCACTCCCAGAGGCTCCTGCATCCTTTGATTAAACCTTCACACCTGGAAACAAGGTTTATTTAAAGCATTTTCCACCAAAGAAGTTTATCAGAACAATTTGAAATTTGAAATGTAGGATATATAGGATCACTGTGGAATATATTACAGGAATGTTAATTTGAAAACTTTTGATAGGTTGTTTATGTCTTCAGGTATGTGAGATGTAAGAGGACATTAATCCATATTGTCTGCTGTGTGTGTGCGTGTGTGCAAATCTTCCTACAGCCCACAGTGCTATGACTGGTACATCTGCTTGTCTGGGTCTGGGAGCACTGGCCGCCTTCGCAAAAGTTGCCAAGATGGAAGGATGGAAAATAGTTGGACCACCCAAACTATGAGGAGAAAAAATGGCTGTCATATAAACTGTATGTTGTAAACAGAGTTCGTGTAATAAAATTTTTGTTTCAAATCTAGCTCAAAGTCGGTTTCCCTTGATTTTATCTCATGCTATAGCAGGGGCGATTCTAGGATCGGAACTTTAGTGTTGCTGAGCCCTCAGTGGTTCCCACAGGATTTTTAAAATTCTCTTAGGGTATGCCGCATGGGAAAAATTTTTGTATGTTATATGATTTAAATACTATCAATTTGGTGAATTTTGAGGACCAAATTATGAGCCATATTATGCTTGAATTTGATGGCCAATAAACTGCTGGCCTTAAAAATAAACTTTGATACAACTATATTCATTCGATAATATTGCACATTGTCAAAACAACATTTACGATATCATTGTAGACAATATATATCTCCCACCTCTAGATACATACACACAGCTCTCATTTGATCTTGTTCATATAATCTTTTACTATAGGTTAACACAGTTACTTTTCAGGACAAAGAAGACAGTTCAGAATAACTACTAAAATTCGGGGCTGTCCTGGATTCCTTGTGGCCATAAGGTCACCGTACTGTGGATGTTAAAGTCATTCACCTCTTCTTTGTTCCTCTTGCTGGTCGCAGTTGAGCCATACTGTGCAAAACTGGCCCGACAACTTCCGGTGGTATTACTCCATTTGCTGCATACTGCTATGGATGAGTGAGCTCCCTGAAAATGGACCAAATGAGTAAATGAGCGCCCGTTAGGGTCATGGGAAAGTCATAAAATAATTTTGGAGAGTTAAGGAATGTTGAAATTGACACGTAGTAGCAGTTTCATTTTCCCTTTTAATGACTTTATTATCCACAACTCAGTCAAATCAGTCAATCATGAGCAAGTAAAATTTGCCTACTCATCCTTCACCTTGTATCCATGTTAAAACTAGTTTGTTGTCAGACCACATTTATATAAACTTTATGTGAATAGATATACTTTCGCATACGTCAGCCTACTTTTTAATTGGCTTCAAGATTTTTCACATGGAGTAACAAAATATGCTTTGGACATAAACATATAGAAAAGAAATAGAAAAAGCTTATAAAATGTATTATTGCCAGCAATATTGTATACCATAAAAGACTTACATGGCTAATACTATGATTTATTCTATTTGGGACAGGCGTCTATACAAGACAGGCGTTTAATTTTGCTCTCCGGTATCGTTACGTCTGTGACCGGCACGGAAGCGTGTGTGTAATTCACACCAGGCATGTCTGTGGGTGCGGTGTGCTGCAAATTTGATCATCTCCTGGGGATATACATTTTCAAACTATATGAAACATAACTACACTTAAAGGACATGCTTTGCACCCAGAACAACTTCAATGATATAAATAGTGTCTGTGCAGATCCCATTAAAAACATGGCAGTTAGGCAAATATATTCTGATTGCATTAATTTTCAGTGACACAGAATGTAACACATGCAGTTAAGCTGTCTGCCTGACAGCTCCAAGGGCCTGCTTATATCTGAAATGCCACTTTCTGTTTTAGAACTTGCTACATGCTTTTTAAACAGATTTAAGTTAAGTCATTTAACCTTACCCTCATTAGATGCACGCAGTGCAGAGACCACCAGCTGAGGTTTTTATGCATACTTAACAGTTAACACACACACACTCACATTTTTAACATCTCTTTTAGCCCAGTGACATGTCCACATAATAGAAAAATACAGTAACAGTCTACACCCTGGAACTTGAGGCATAAAGGTAAAGCTGCCAACTTTTCAAAATGTCTTGTACGCAAATATGCTACAAACAATGAAAATGTTTTAATCAGGCTGCGAGACGGTCAAACTTTTAGTTTTTGAGCGGAGCTCTGTAATCTTCACATTGATTGTGCTTCCGATAATAGATAGCTGGGTCGCTGTCCACCTCTCAAGGGTTGAATCTACATGAATAAACAAACAAAAAAACAATGCAAAAATTTATTGCAGAGGTCAGATATAGGGACATACACAGAAGCAGGGATTATTGGTAACATATCAATTGAAGAGATAAAACGTACTGTAAATAGCGTCCAGCTTGTTTTTGTCTAGCGGTAGGCGTACATCTCCTCTGCCCCTGCTATTCCCTCGAAGATTGATCACCAGCAATCTGTCATGTAGAAAGACTGCTGTGAGCAAGTGTCTCACAAAATCAGCTGCTGAAGTGGCATTCAGGGCATTGGCCCAAGCCAGCCTATTTACCAACACACCACTGCCTGGAAGGATATCAACCTGAGGACACAAGGTAAGCAGAAAGTGTCTGATCAGTATGGTGTACATATCCTCAGGTATGAAACAAAAGTCAAACAGAAATGTGTGATACTGAAACATAATTCAAATCCTGCTCTGTGTCATGGAGGTGGATGAGTTTTGGTGACCACAAGCAAAGTTTTTTGGCAGACACACTGGGATTTCAATGTAGTTTTGGTGATGGTCACTGCAAAGGCCAGTCTGGAAGTCTATCTGATTGTCAAGTCCAACAACCTGAACTATTTTATACAAGGTATTTATTTAAAAAAAAAAAGCAATTATTTTTGACGAATGAGAGCTGGGAAGTGATGAACTAGAGGACTGCTGTGGCGTAACAGATGGAGACCTGGATGGAGGCTGTGGAGAAGGCAGGGTCTGTGGTGGTGTGGTCATTTCTGACCCACATCTTGTGGGAAGGGCAGTCATGTCAATTATTTTCCTCATGCTTATGAGGAGCCCAGGCACATCTACACAAAGACAGGTTTGTAAATATTATTGCCTGTTATGACGTTTTCAAAGTGTAGTGCAGCAGCCCATTTCACAAAGCAGGTTTAAGTAACTCTGGGTATAAACCTGAACTCTGAGTTGACTAACTCGAAGCTGTTGAACTCTGAGTTTTCGGTTTCAGAAGAGGTGATAACAATACGTTTATTCAACTCTGAGTTCAGTTAACCCTGAGTAGAGCACGCATTTTTCTTTCTTGTTAACTTCTCTTCTTCTTGTTTTTAAACTAAAAGAGGCAACACTGTATCTACAAAGGAACAGGAGCAGGCTCAGCAGAAAATTGCTTACCAAGTGAATGTGTAAGTAAGATGTTGATTGTCTATTTAAGAAATATTACTAGTTTTTGTGCTGCACATTTTAAAATGTATCTATATAAAATGTATCTATAGTATATAAAACTATAATCTTCATGGTCTTACAGTTAACAATGGAGTTATCTGTCTTGTGGAGGCTCTCATAACAGACAACTCCAACTCCAGATTTTTTTTCTTTCTTTTCTTTTTACCTTTTTGTTACATAAATGTAAAATTTCACTACAGGATGAAGACACATTGTTGCCATGGGAAGGGCATATGTAGAGCAGTCTATTGAGGTTTGTACAACAAATAGAAAGCATGGAAGTGATGCATTAGTGATGCACCATAGTAACTTTTTTTTCCTTTTTACGTCTTTAAGATTCTTCAGTATTTGCTTAGAAGTTATTGAAGGATTAGAAAAAAAGGTGTCTGTTTCTAAAATGGATATTTTAGTGGTATTTGTAGTTTGTTGTCTGACAGAGCTATTCTGAATTAGACATTAGATAGAAAATGTAGAAAACCTAAATAAAAATAGAAATATTAGATCAGTCAGATCATCAGTTAAAGGTGGGGAGTGGTACAAATTGATTGAATGTTAAACTTCTTTCATCACAAAATATTAAAACCCTGTTTTGCACATTTACTTACAAGAAATGAAGAAGACTTGATGAAATAGTTGTGATTTGTCTTTATTGCATACTGAGCCTTTGACAGCTCTTCATCTGTTGCATCCACTGGATTGTTATCAGGGTCGACCTCTGGTGCAGCAACACGGTTTTCTCTTATCATTATCATTCATTTTTTCATTATTTTCACTATTTTACTACATCTATAACCAGGAAGCACCACATACATAGAGAGAAAGAGTTTGAGTCCAGGAGTTACTTTTCTGACAGACGGTTGCCTTCCAAACGTGTTGAGCATCACTAATATTGTACAGAAAACTGTCACTGGCAAAAAAGATGTGCAGAGGACATCCACTATGTGTCTGAGCTAAAGGAGAGCTGAGAATATTGTTGTAATAAATTACTGACTGCGATAAAAAACAGAAATGCTCAAACAGAAAATCATGATAACATGTCAAAAACAGGGTCTGATCTCTCTCCTGACAGAGATTTCTACGGACAATTTGTGTTCCAATATTGGCAGGTTTTTCAAAAAGGACACGCTGTGTCTGAGACGCTTCCTCCACCAGTCTGAAGGTTCATTTAAAGAGGAGAAACTCAGGGTTAGTGGAACTAAACCTGCCAGGGAGCAGGTTAGTTTCACAGGGTCTGTTACCGTAGAAACTGACTTCAGTTGAATTCGCTTTGTGAAACCGAAAACTCAGAGTTTCCCTCAACTCTGAGACAACTAACCCTGGGTTTTCACTAAACCCGCTTTGTGAAACAGGCCGCAGATAAATCATGCTCATGAGGCATTGGTGTACTTTGTTGGAGGTGTGCAGTCGCTGTATGGATGTAAGAGAACATGACATTCAGTGTTCATTCACTTCTGCATTTAAGCTAAAGTGTTGAGAAATTTGGTCCTTAATATAGGCCCACCTTTTTATGTTCAAAGATTTCAATGGATTTCTCCTGAAACAAGTGTAAAGTAGTCAAGCTGCACCACAACAAATATGCAAACGGGTGATGTTGTCACATGTTTTCCATGCTTACAAAAGCAGTTTCTTGCAAATGCACCTACAAAAGTGAAAGATTTCTGTGCTGAAATGAGAACCAAAAGATATGTCAAGTAATTTGCAAAGTTCTCTGAGGTGACTGCCCTTGGTCCTCCCAATAAGTCTCTTTATGTGATCAAGCTGCCCTTTACACATTGAGAGAGGTTCCCACAAATTCTGTGGTACAGTACTACAAGAGGATTGCTGTGAATGGAGAAGTTGTTCATGGTTATACCTACAAGATAACAAAGCAAAGAAATAACTGCGTTGTGGTTCTGAAGGATGGGACTATTTGATATTGATATTGATACAGGTGATGAGTGTTTGGAAATTATCGTAATTGCACAGTGCAGAAGTTAGCCAGAGGTAGTCTTATCAGAACTCCACTGAGATAAATGTCAATGGTCCACTTTCCCATTGACTTTCATAAAGCCATAAATGCTGCTCAGATAGTCAGACCATGCATGCGTATCCTTTAGGGTTATCCTTTAGTAATTATTGTTACTTTAGTTAAACTGTCATTTATGAGCAACAGCTATCAGCAGTATTTTCAGCTGTAATGAACTAATACAGGTGAACAAAATGTTAATTAATTCTTCATACATACCCTGAGATATCAGCGTGTACTGTATGTATTTCAGTAATAAAAAGATCACAGTTCCAAGCAGGGGCATGTACATGTTCACATCATGCTATAAGTAGCATGATGTAAACTAGTAAGGCAAGAGTGAGGCTTCTCATTTTGCTTGATGGTTAATGTTACACAATACCTATTACCGGCAAATCTGTGGAAATAATATTTATTTACTATATGTAGTTGCTTATGAAATCTTAAAGAAAGAACAAGATATTCATGTCATGTTGACACTGTTTAACATAAACAAGCAAAAAGGAAGAAATTGTTGTGAGGGAATATAATATTCACAAAATTGAATTGGAAGTATAATAAGAAAAAACAACAGACCTACCCCAAACCAGCTCATGTTTTCATGGAATTCTAAGATTATGATGTTTTAGATTTATGTTATTTATTGGTATGTTTCCTATAATATTGTCATGTATCCTCTGTCCTCTGTCCTCTGTCTCTTCACTTTCTCTTTTCTCTGTATTCATTTTAACCCCAGCCGGTCGAGGCAGATGACCGTCCACTCTGAGTCTGGTTCTGCTGGAGGTTTCTTCCTGTTAAAAGGGAGTTTTTACTCTCCATTGTCGCCAAGCGCTTGCTCATTTTCTCTATGGGTTTCTCTATGTAAAGTGCCTTGAAATAAATGTTTTTATGATCTGGCGCTATATAAATAAAACTGAATTGAATTGAATTGAATGGAACTAATGCTTGGCATACTCTGAAATATTTATTTTCTAAGGATAGGGTATGAAGATTTAATGTTATCTACAATACAAATTCATGCAAGTTTCATATAATATGCATTTACTAAGGATTTTACATCTGATTTTACTGTTATGGAAGCGGCATATGACATCCTGATAAAGCTTATTTAAATTTTGTACAATTTATCTAGATCTTTTCCATATGGGTACCGTCTTTTTTATTAACAACCAGTTGGAGTTATGTTTTTTAAGGTGATGGACAATTTTCTAGGGGTCTTCATATCTGCAGCTCCCACTAACATCTGCTGTCAGATTTTTTAGAATATAGTTCATTTAAGTGGACCCACACAGAAAGAAAATCATGTTATTTAACTACAGAAAAATCATTTTACACACCATACACTGGAGGGACAATTCAAACATTGAGCAGCAGATGAAAAACAGGCTGATGCAGGGCTTCTTGTTATCACTCTGCTTGTTAGCTGTAGCGTGGAACTCTACAGCTAAGTCAGATTTGTATATATGTAACCCCAAATGTAAGTGTTAAGGAAGGTTGCTCTTTGTGTAGACAAGGTGGTTTGTTGCCCAGTGGCAGTGTTACAGTGTTGACTGTTTTTATAAAACGACAGTCAGTCATGCCAACAAAAAAGGGGCTCTCCAATTATTGATTAATTATTTTCAGTATTCATAAAAAGGTAGTGGGCTCTGAGATATGAGATAATTGAAAAGGAAAAAAAATCTGTGTTGTTAGGAGTATGAGATATCATCTACTGGGAAAGTGAAACAGTTTCTCCAATAAACAAGACAATTAAAGAGTCTTAGCAAGTGGGAGGAGGGTACCAACAGTACAGAAATTGCTGTACAACTGGGGACCAGCTTATTGTTTGCAATGTTTGATTTTATGTTAAATAAAGATTGTAAGATTAACGTCAGAGGCCTTAATAATGGTGTGCTTCAGAGCCTCAACCCATTTGGCCCTGGTGAAAAATCCCATGGCCATGTAGCACTGATCAATTGCTGTTGATTCAAACTTCATACTATAATCAAACTGGAAACTTTTTAAATGTGATATTTGTCAGCCCTTGACAAGAGATTATAGTTAACTTGTGAAGTTTGACCAGTTCAGTGACAGGGTGGTTAATAATTAAGCTGAAGGCTGATTACACAGATTCACATATCACAGTTAGGATTGTACCCAGAGACTCTGTTATACCTGTGTGACACCTCTGTTATAGCTGTAGTCAAAAAACTCAAAAACTGAAGAAACAACGGAATACTGAGTGTCTCTAAGAAGTCAATACAATCTGGAAGACTGGACTCAACATGCCTGGCAGGGTCGATACAGGTCTGAGCCTTGTTTACTCCCATTTTATGCTCATCTGCTCTATTTGTCACAGCTTCTACAGCAAGCTTTAGTATATGGGAGATTTCCAGAGCATGTGGGACAGGATTATAGGAAAAATGAGATATACAGAGATATCACGATAAATTTTAAAATCAGCTAAGTCAACAACATGCAATAACAGTAACAACTCTTTTGGGCTTTTCACTCCAACAGTTTAGTTAATTTTAAATTTCACCTGAGTGAAACAAAGCCTTTGTGTGAAAACCTATTGGCTAAGGAGTATAATAAAATAAATGAAAAGGCATAATTAGTCTATTCACACTCATTAAGAAAACAAAAACACTTAAAGTAGGTCACATGTAACATTATCAAAACGTGTATTATCGTATAATTTGCTGGCAAGTTTTCTTTCATTTTCATTTGAGTCATCCAGTTTTATGTCAGTCTCATTGTAGGAGAACTTAATTTAACAGGTTTAATTGGATTTTTGAGGAAGTAGCAACTACTTTGACTTTTTATTTAGTTGATGTTAAGATATATCTACTTATATAGTATGTTATGTACTTGATTTAAAGAAGCCAGAAATGGTAAGATGAAAAAATGCATTACACAAGGCGTTACAATATGATATACAAACTATTGCCATGGCGCCACGTGATTGGCAGCCAGTTTGACAGCAGTGTCTCATTTTTCTTAATTTTTTCCTCTTTTTACCAAAACTTCTTAACATTTTAATTAAAAACATTCTTCCTTTTTATCAGGACAGCTCTTTGTTTTATTTCTATTTTTCTTGTGTTTTTTTCGCCTGTTTTTGTTATGGACTATGACAACCAGAGAGCTGTTGAACCGTTGCCCATTGTCACTCTGCTGCTCAAAAAGATACGACCTGACAAAAAAAAAAAAAAAACCCAGATCCAAGTGGAGATAAGGTGGAGAAGGGGATGCAGACGAGAAGTAAAGCACTGTGAGGTGACGGTACAATCATCAACATCTGGGGAAAACTATGGGGAATGTACGATCTCTACCCATAAGATGAATAAGTCACAGTGCTGATCGGCCTACAGAGGGAGTAGCTACTGGGAGAGCAGCATCATGTGCCTCACTGAGACCTGTCAGTGGACAGGGGGGCTAACAAGACTGACAAGAGGAAGGATGTGGGGATCGCAACGTTTATTAACAAGAGACAGTATAACCCGGGATACATCAGTGTTACTGAGTAGCACTACCCACAGGACATTAAGCTGTTTGCTGTTTGTGTTTGACCGTAATACATCTTGCAGGAGTTCTCACAAGTCATTGCGATAACTTGCTGTCAGCCAATGCTACAACTACCTGTGAACCTGTGGACTACAAACTCTTTATTAATTTTCTGTTAGGTTTTTATTTTTTATTTTTTTATTTATTTTCAAGTTTTTTATGCTGTCAAAAAGATAAATATCCCCTTATGGTACATAAAAATATATTCTATTTAATGCTATTCTAAAATCTAAACCCATAGGCATATCTAGCCCATTTTAGGGGGTAGATACAGCTATGGGTTGATTTTAAGGTTCTTATTTTATTTATTTAAACCGTGTTTGACAAGATAAAAATAGTCACAACCATAGAGAGTATATGGTTAAAACTTAATACAAACACACCTCCAGCCATCTGACTGCCCCACAAGCCATGTGATCTGCCTGCTCCTCTCTCTCCCAGTAGTTAGTAAATCTCCCAGAGATTTATTGAACAAGCTAACACAAGAGCTGTATGTATGTTGTATCTATTATTGTTTCTATTAAACCAGACAGTACATGGGTTAGGGTTTAAGGCCAAAAGACCTGAGTAGTTTTCTCATGTTGGTGAAAGGGTCTTTAATTTTGACTAGATAAGAGTGGCAAGTAATTCTTAAGCCTTTTTATTTGTAGTTTAGAAGCAATTCTGCCATCCACTTTTATGTGGATGGGGTGATATGGTCTGCATTTCTTAAGAATTAACGATATATTTTGTGAATACAAGTAACCTTATTCTACATACAAGGATACATTTTAATGCATCTTTGTTGTAAATAATTCATAGAACCCAGGGCAATAGCTTTTTCACCCTGTAGCAAATTACTTGTGTTTATCATCTCACCACCAGTTACTGGTCCCCCAAAGGCAGTATAACTGTCTCTGAAATTGAAGAACTTTTCCAGAAATTCCAAAAAGAGTGTTTTAAATAATCTCTGCCTAATGTTTCTTTACAGCTTCATCCTTTAATGTTGAGGAAATGGATGTAGAAATGCACCCCTGTGTTTTGAGTCTGGACACCTTCTGGACAGACTTGTCAAGGGACTATACTGTACTAAAAACTATAAATAGGAAAAAGATGATGTATGTAAGAAAAAGAAGGACTCCAAGTGTCATATAATTATCTGCCTGGTGGCCTCTAGCACCATAGACAGTGTAGTACTGGGGATATGGACTATGGTTCAGTGTCTATCAAACAGAAAATAGCAGTTAAATCTGTTCTGTATTGGCTTGCAGGGGGCAGCTCATCAGGGTTCACCACTACAGCACCTCCCAGTGCAGGCTTTAATCTGGGTGCTATTGACATCACTGTGGTTGTTGCCTATTTTATCATTGTCATGGTCATTGGAATCTGGGTAAGAGATGTCTAATTTCACTTCACACTCACCTTCAGTATTATTTCAATGCTGTGAAAGTATGCAACATCTTTATGTTTTAGGTTCTTTTTATGACTGCAAGTCTCTGCATATATGAACATGTTACACAAATTGTTCTTAAGTAGTTCAGTATGGGTTTTTAACTATAACCCTGTACATAAAAGCACATATAATGTAAGTGTGCTGCTTTCGTGTTCTTTACCTCTGTCCTATAGTCATCAGTACGAGCCAATCGCAGTTCTGTAGGGGGTTACTTCTTGGCTGGCCGTTCAATGACTTGGTGGCTTGTGAGTACCTGTTGTGTGGCTGTACATTTCTCAGTTTTATGTTAATGTGAGATGTGCTATGTACTGTCAACATGCTATACTGTTCTATTGTATGAATTTGTCCGCTTTTAAACTTAGTAGTAAAGTAATAGAGTTCCGCTGCCATTACATCTACTGTAGCATTATAGAATAGCTATTCTTATGAAACCAGCCATTGTTATGTCATATTTAGTATGAAAGTCAATTTTTGAGCTTTAGGACCAGTAAAAATAATACAGTAATTATTTATAAGTATGTACCAAAAAGCTGTCTGTCACATAACAATGATATCTACATTTCAATGTACTTTATGATGGTATTTATCACATCATGGAGCGTAGGTATTGCAAGAGCCTCAATGGAATGATGCATACATATACTCAATGTATCACCTGAACATGGGGGTCACAATGATCCAAAAAATGTTTGTTTGTTCAGAGAGATGTATCCTTGCATACTTTGTATACTTACAAAATCCGCGTGGACCTGTTTGTGGTGCATTCCAGATGCCTCTGACAAATTACAACTAAAATATTATACAATAACAAAAATTAAGGGACTGAGTTTGCTGGGTAAAGTGGAATCCACATATTATTTATGTTACACAGACATGTGACCAAAGTCACATGACAGCACCATACTGGAATCAGAAGGGATAAACAGAAACAATAAAAATGGTGATCTCCTGCTGTGCTGTGGGCTGTAATAAGAGACAAAGCCACAAGCAAGGTGGATCCTTCTTCAGGATCACTGAAAGTAAAGAGAGGAGGCTATCATGCTAACTATCTCAGGCATCAGAATTTATAGTGGGCTACTAGAAATGTCTCTTTAATGGGGAGCACTTGGCACAGACGTGACAAGTGGGATGGAAAATGAGGACCAACTGCAACACCTGGGAGTGATGACTTGGATCAGGTTGGTGTTGCTGGGCCTCCTTGCCTACCTTTTTGATCTCTCAAGTGAGTGTGGTGACTTGTTCTGGAAGGCAGATAGTGTCATTGACCACTCTGGGATTCCTCCAGCCAATGGCTCCACTCCTCAAAGGCCAATTTAACTACCAGCAGCTCCAGGTTGCCTATATTTTAGTTCCACTCTGCTGGGGATAAACAAGAGGAATAAAAAGGGCAGGGATGTAAGTTGTTAATAAGGGCTGGAACATTGAGACAGCATCGCTCCAACTACTGTGTTGGCAGCATCAACCTGGACCCCAAACTGCTTTCTCTGGTCAGGCTGAATAAAAGCAGGGGTAGAGGTAAACAAGGACCTTTCAAGGAAGGTAAAAGCTTCCTCAACTGTGTAGGATCAAAGGTTAACTACGGTGGGTTGGGTGAAAGGAACCAGAGACACTCCCCTGTGTTATCATTTTTCATTGGTCTTGTTTGTGTTTTCATTATTAAAACACAAACAAATACTGAATATTTTATCAAGAGCAAAAACAAAATTGTTTGTATGTGAATATGAATAGCTGTTAACATTTTGTATCCTGTATATGTGTTTATAGATTGGAGCCTCACTTATGTCCAGTAATGTGGGCAGTGGTTTGTTTATTGGTCTGGCGGGAACTGGAGCAGCTGGAGGCATCGCTGTTGGGGGATTTGAATGGAACGTAAGAAACCTGGTCTATCTGTCTCCTCAGACCACAAAGCCTTATTCTAAATCACTCTAGAGTTTCCTACAGATGATCAAAAGATCTGTGAGCCTGGCCAGGCAGCTAATAAGGTAAGTAATAGGGGCAGATTTCTAATGTAAAAGTAAAGATTTTTGTGTCACTAAAGAGGCTATACATCTCTTTGGTGAAACTGTGTGCAACACAGCCTTACCAACATTATACTATGTCTGTTAAACTCAGCAGTGGTCCTGTATAAAACAAGTGTTTAAGCAGGCTGTCATATACCTCTGTTGCATTCATGAAAGTCTAAAAGAGTGGCCTCTTTAGTGACACAAAAACACTGTTTACTTTTTACTTAGAAATCTGCACAGATCACTTAGTTTATTAGCTGCCTGGCCAGGCTTGCTGCTCTGATTTGTTTCATTTTTTGGCAACTGACATTACTGAAAAACCTCTAACAGTAGAATATAGGTTCAAATTGTGCAACTAAGGCATGTGTTATGACATTAAAGAATACGCAATAGCAGATAATTCTGACAGCATGTTATTTGTAACCTGAGTGTGTGTTTGTATAGGCAGCATGGGTCCTGGTGGCTCTGGGTTGGATTTTTATCCCTGTCTACATATCTGCTGGTGTGCTGACCATGCCTGAATACTTGGCCAAACGATTTGGGGGCCAGAGGATACGCATATACATGTCTGTTCTGTCACTCATCCTCTACATTTTCACCAAAATATCTGTAAGCACAACCCAAACGCACAATTACACCCATACGTATTGATTTGGCAAATTCGTTTTTATTCAAAATGACGTAGGTACAAGACAGTGGAAACAAATTTGCCTGTGTTTGTGTTTGTTTTGTGTGTGTGTTCTGTGTTTTGTCTGTGTGTGTGTGCATGCATGTATTTTACTCAGACAGATATCTTTTCGGGGGCATTGTTCATCCAGGTGTCATTGGGATGGGATCTCTATTTGTCTACAGCCATACTGCTGCTGGTCACTGCTGCTTACACTGTGGCAGGTAAAATGTACACACACACATAATTTAGAATCATGAATGATTTAGAAGAAAACTGCTAAGTGAAACTGAGTGAATGTGTGCTTTAAAGGGTGTATGTGTGTGTGTGTGTCTGTGAGTAGGTGGTTTGACAGCAGTGATTTACACAGATGCATTCCAGACTGTGATCATGGTTGGGGGAGCCTTGGCACTGATGTTCATAGGTAGGGGTAAGCACACACACCCTCACATATATATATATATATATATATATATATATATATATATATATATATATATATATATATATATGTGTGTGTGTGTGTATATATATATATGTATGTGTGTGTATGTGTATATATATATATATATATATATATATATGTTCTTGTATTTCCCAGCATTTTCTAGAGTCGGCTGGTATGAGGGCCTTGTGAACAATTATATGTCAGCCATTCCCTCAGTTACAGTTGCCAACACTACTTGCCACCTACCTCGCCGTGATGCCTTCCAGCTGTTCAGAGACCCTGTATCAGGGGATTTGCCTTGGCCAGGTCTCCTGTTTGGACTCACAGTACTGGCTACATGGGTCTGGTGCACAGATCAGGTGATTATGTCTTTGTGAGTCTGTCTGTATTTCGGTGCAAATAGATGTGAGAAAAAGATGGAAGCTACAAAATAACTGCATCCCATCACACATCAGACTGGTTAGTTACAACTTGGTATTTTGCCATTGGAAATATGGGATTACTATAGTATATCAAAACTGTGTCATTGCCTTTTTGTTTCATATTACATTTTTTAAATACATTACAATTAAGATCCTGCTATATCAGATCTATAAATGTGACAAAAACAGTATTAAAAACAGAGCCAACATCAGATTAAGGAGGTTATAAAAATGTTTCATTTTTTATTTAGTACTATCATTGCACAGAGTCATTGAAAAGCTCATGTGACTAGATGTTTGATTTGAGTTTTTTTTACTGGCAAGGTTATCTTGATCACTGAAACTTCTCTGCACTAATGCAAAATAACACATTCCTATTATTATTTCCATCCATGTTCAAATGTTCCATGGGTATTGGTGGCAGCAGGTCAAATAAGATAGTCAGGATAGATGAAGAGAGATAGATGTGACCCTTTCTATAGGGGATCCTGAGGCTTTTCCAATATATGTGAGATATATTATTTGTATTCATGGTCTTCTCTAAGACCATGCAGTTCCCTCTGGATGTCTGACCTCCTCACCCTCTAAATCTCTAAACCTCAGCTCAGTCACTTTGTAGAGGATCTCATTTTAGCCACTTGTATTTGCAATCTCATTCTTTTTGTTACTATCAAAAAGTCAGGGTCTAACACGAGGGTCAGGACTTAGTTTGACTGATAAATTGCCAGCTTTGCCTTTCAGCTCAGCTCCCTCCTTACCACAACAATCTGGTACAATGCCTGCCTTACTGCTGACAACACACAAATCCCTCTGCCAATCTTCCATTCCATCCTACCCTTAATCGTAAACAAGTCCTTGAGAGATAACTCCTTCAATTAGTGCAGCAAGACACAAGAAGTAAGTTGGTTCATAAGTCTAGTGCAGTAGTAGTCTAGTGCAGTAGTAGTCAACATAAAAACATTTAATCTCACAAGTACGTGTGTGTGTGTGTGTGTAGGTAATAGTCCAAAGATCTCTGTCAGCAAGGTCTTTGTCACATGCCAAAGGAGGAAGTGTGGTAGGAGGCTATCTCAAAATACTACCAATGTTCTTCGTTGTCATGCCAGGCATGATCAGCCGAGCACTGTTCCCAGGTCAGTGTGTTTCTCAGACTAAAGATTTGATCACTGCACCATTAAACCAGACTTTCAAGACTTATTTGCCCAATGCAAAGCTGTGCAAACCATGTCATTAATGCAGACTGATGGGAAAATGTCTACTCATCCTTTTAAAATTGTGAAAGGTGTTAATTACTCTCTAAAGCCACTGTTTTATTTTCTCCCCTCTCTGTCTGTGTGTGTGCATGTAGATGAAGTGGGTTGTGTTGATCCAGTGGTGTGTCAGAGGGTGTGTGGAGCTTCAGTTGGTTGTTCCAACATTGCTTACCCCAAACTAGTCATGGAGCTGATGCCTGTGGGTGAGTTACATGCATGAATGTAAGATTTATATCTATCTATCTATCTATCTATCTATCTATCTATCTATCTATCTATCTATCTATCTATCTATCTATCTATCTATCTATCTATCTATCTATCTATCTATCTATCTATCTATCTATCTATCTATCTATCTATCTATCTATCTATCAATGTACATATCTAATTTGATATATATATATATTGTGTGTGTTTGTGTATATGTGTAGCCTTCTTTTTTAGTTTTAGTTTCTTCAAAGCAACTGCATTCTGTTGCTTTGGCTCCCTCTATTAATCCTCAACCATAGGCCATATTAGGGAACCTTAGGCCAGAAGAAATTATACATTACATAATTCTTTAAATTCATCATAAAGCAGGTTTGTACTATATAGTACGTATGCCATTGTATAGGTGTATAAGTATGGTATACTTTTGTTGTAAATATGACCCAGTACAATACCAATCACTGCATAATATTTGACAGATCCACACACTTTGACAAGACACTAAATTGAGATCAGTCATACCATAATTAAAAGAGAATCAAAAACTGTTTTTACCTTGTCACTGTTGAAGAACTGTAGTCCACATACATTGATGAACATGTGAAAAGTGCTAGAAATTCTGAATTCTTCTCCTTTTCATAGAAATTCCTCTTTTAGAAATGTTCGGTAGAGGTGAATTTAAGAGTCGTGGGGGTGATAAGACTATTATCTACGGTGGCCAGAAGGTGCAAACCAAGATTACAAAACGTGAAACACTTTTACAAAGCTTGAGAGAAAATTACATTTTAGAAAACATTTTTACATATCATAAAACAAAATTACATTACCATAAGACATTTACAAGTCCCAAAACAAATTCACATTTCAGAAAACAAATTAATAAGACATGAAACACTTTTACAAGCCCCAAAACAAATTTACAAATATCAACCATCAACCAGAAAGGGAATGTACCAACTTGATAACGGTGATAGTGATAACGGGGTGATAAGTGATAATCGGGAACAGCCAATACGAGTTCTTGGCTGTCCATGAACTCTATCAACAAAAACTCATCAAACTTGTTTGTGAAAGTGTTTTGTGTCATGTAATTATCGAGTATGAGGTCAACTTTGCTATCGAGGTGACGTGAGGATTATCCAGGGACAACTTGGTGGACTGACACAGGACTTTTTTCTCTGCCCAGTGAAGATTGGGAGTAGAGATCCTCTAAGTAAGTTTGTAACTCAGGTTATTTCATTTCAGGGGCGAACTGCATGAGTATTGGAAGTTCACAATTGTTTTTCCCCTGCCCAGGGGTAGGGACTTTTTTGATCGGGGACTTTACCCTCGGTGGAGACACAGATGTTACATAATAATATAATATTAACATCTGTGTCTCCACCAAGGGTAGAGACCCTGATAATAATATAATATTATGCATAATAATATGCATAATAGCAACCACACCTGCTCTATAATGAAGAATCACCTTTTATCTGCTATATGGAGGAGAGAGGATTTCTCTAAAGGTTTACCTGGTGGCTTACGCTCCAGTAAGCCACCAAGCTCCAGCACCTAGCCACCAGGCACCAGCAGACTTTTTTTTAACTTTCTTTTTGCCAAAATGTCGCCTCAAAAGCACCAAAGCGAGGACATGGAGGAGAACAGTCTCTAAACTTCATGTCTGAGGAAATAACAAAATTGTCAAAGCAACAGACAAGACTGTTTGGATTAATGGAAGAAGTGTGTGAGTTGAAAAAATTAATGATAGAATAAGACAAGAAAATCTGCCAGTTGGAGAGATGAGTGAATTAACTTGAACAATACATGAAAATGGATAGTGTGATTGTGAGTGGGCTCAACACCAGACACTGCTCCTATATGTGAGAGCTGTAGCTAGTGCCGGAAACCGTGGCAATGAGGACACACCTGGGGAAATGCATTCCCTGGAGCAACAGGCACTCCAGTTCTTTGCCTCTAAGGATATTGATATCGATGGCAGTACCATCTCAGCCCGCCATGCACTTCCAAAGACGGACAAGGCAAAACCGGCTATCATTATCCAATTTGTAAGTAGAAAAGATAGGAGTGAATTTTTGCGCTGGGGCAAAAAGTTGAGAGGAACGGATGTATATAAACATTTAACCAAGAAGAATGCAGACATTGCCAGGCAAGCCAGGGCTCTCAGGAAACAAAATTTCAATCAGGAGAGACTAACAAGAGAGTGTGCAATTATGAAATGAATTTTATTGACAGCACAAGAATCTTTGGCGCTTAGACCCCGGCAGGATGTGGGAACTGCGGAGGCGATGCATGGACAGAAGATCTCGCTTGGGATGTCCCGTTAAGCTCCATACAAGCAACCTGGACGAGGAATTGCAAAGTGTGAATTAAATTAAATGGAACACCAGAGGAGGCAAAGGCCATTCTGATTAAAGAGATCGCAGACCTAGACAGGTTTAAGTGACACTTGTGAGTAACCTTCATCATATACATCATGACTAAACACTGCATGTAAGTAGCAACCCTGGTTATGGACGATATATATGTACAAAGACTGCATAACTATACTCTGCTCTGATGACAACAGGCAGCAGGGAATCATTTACATCCACTGATCAACTCTGTCTGAAAACCTTTGATTACACGGATCACAAACTTCACAATATTGAACACTAGTAGTGGGAAAAAGATTTGGGATCTAAATCATTAACCCATCTCCCTAAAATCACTCGCGAGTCATGAATCTTGACATCTATTTAACCGAGTCAGTTGAGTCCTACCACATTTGATTGATATAATCAATAAACGGCACCATTCAAACATCTTACATCTCACATAGCAGAGAAACGAAACATACCAACTCCAAGCAAGCAGTGCAAACTGTAGACACTCACTCTGATTTGTCCGAGTCATCAGTCAGGTAAGTTTTGTTTCTCTGCGGAGTGAGTGACAACTCATGAGGCCCGAGTTGTCACTCGCATCTGCTGATAGACTTAACCGACCCCGAGTCGTCAGTCAAGAAAGTTTTGTTTTTCTATGTTCACTAAACTAACTGATGAGATAGAAATAACTAATACTGTGCATGAAACAAAAGACAGACTGCAATGGTTTTTATGTCTTTGATTAAAAAAAAAAAAGATTGTATTGATTGATTGTATAACCTCTAACTTATTTATGTAATCTCTCATGGCTGGGACATTTCCTAATGGAATGAAACAGCCAAAGTCATTCCATTTTCACAAATCAGGAGATAAACATATGTTTACAAATTACAGACCCATTTCTGTGGTGTCACCTTCATTTCCAATGACATACATGACATACTTTGTTAACAACAGTATGTATTTAGGAAAAATAGAACCACCTCACTTGTTCTTATAGCTGTCATAGAACAAATCAAATGCTACAGAGAGAACTGAATACACGGCTGTTTTATTTTTGAAAATTAAATTACCACCGAATTATAGAAATTACCCATTACATTATATACTGGGTTTGACTCCAGGTAAAGCTATAGAGAAGAGGAAAGTTCAGCTACAGATTCTCCTACTTGTGCGAGGAAAATAACCCTGTAACCTCTACCTCTCACTCTTTAACAATTGCAAGAGAGTTTATAGAAGTTTATCTAATGGAGAAGATAACTGCAAAACTCCATGTAAGAACCGACTTGTTTTTGGTTTTGGTTTTGGTCTGTCATCTCCCATTTTGGATGGCTAGACAGATGATAACAGCAGTAACAGTGGTAACAGCTTGTTGTGTGAAGTTATGTCTGTTTCTGTCTTTTATGGGGGTTGCCTGGCAAATATTCTTTCTCCCCCCTATTCGGGGCGTTGTCTGTGGGATATCTAATTATGTAGTAGATCTTGAATTGTGTTTATATGTTTGCCGATACACTAATTGTTCTTTGTATTTTGTATTAAAAGTATTGTTTTACTTTGACTTTATATTAAAAATTTTAAATAAAGAATGTTCAAAAAAAGGAAAGAAATGGGTAGAAAATGAAAAAGGGTCAAGTTCAAAAACAGTTGTTTGTGACGTAAAATGTATCTCACTAACCCCCCCACTCTGATTCCATTCCAGTCCCTCTCCTTCAAAGTCCATAACTGTAAAAATAAGGTCTGTTCATGTTCTGAAGCCAGCAAAGTTACATTCATTTGAGTTGCATTTCATAATGAGGTTGCCAGTTAAGCCTGAAAAGATGCCAAATAGGTGCAAAACCATGTGTTTAAAATCCCCACCCTAAAATAGCTTTCTGAGAGGTTTTTAGGAAGCTTCTGAGGCGTTACACATCCAACCAACATTTCATTGTGTATATGTCACATCAGGGCAGCACGGCGGCTGGGGTTGGTTCTATTGTAAGAAGGTCCTGGGTTAGACTCCCAGGTCAGACGTTAGGTCTTTCTGTGTTTGCATGTTCTCCCCATGTTTGCATAGGTTTCCTCCCACCGCCAAAAACGTGCAAATTGGGAATAGGTGAATTGAGCATACTAAAGCTCATCTATATGTGTGGCCCTGCGACGAGATTCACTGTGGAATCTCTGTGGAATCCCAGCACAGTGCTATCAGCTGCTGAACAATGTTGTTTGAACAATAATTCTAGAAGTAGAATAGTTCAGATGTAAACATTAAAAATGGTTTTCTCTGACACGTGTCAACCACTTAATTGCTGCTCCTGTGCAGGTCTTCGTGGTCTGATGCTCGCAGTGATCTTAGCTGCTCTGATGTCATCTCTAACGTCCATCTTTAACAGCAGCTCCACTCTCTTCACACTGGACCTGTACCAAAGAGCCAGGCCTATAGCCACTGAAATGGAACTCATGATTGTTGGAAGGTAAGTAAGTCAAGGTTAAAAAATACTTTTTCCATCCAAAGAATGTCAGAGATTCAGCCAAATAATTTCACAGATCTCAATCAAATCTTCCATTCAACTATGAAAAAAACAACTGACAAATTCATCTTTAGAACTCTCTAGCTCTGTCTCCTGTAACCTCTTGAGTGAGTGTGTTGGTGTGAGTGGGTGTGATTTGTCCAGTTGAAATATCTTGGATGGAAGTACTGTTATCTTGCACTGACGATATAATTTGGAGCCAGAACCTATACATTAATGACCAAAACGTAGAGCTGCAGCATTAAAACCCTGACAACACACCTGTCTGACTAATTAGAGTCAATGTTATCTATTAATCATGACATCTCACACTGTTTTTATAACATCAATAATGTAATTAAAACTCAAAACATACCAGAAAAGTTTTCTAACATACTGAACCCAATGATAAGATTGCACTTGGTATATGGAATATAGAAGATGCTAATGTCCTGATGTAACTAACAGAAAAAAACTATGATGCTATATGGACTATAAGGATCCATTCCACAGGCTGCACTGTTTACTGGGCAGACTGTACTTTGGGAAGACAAGAGGAAGAAGAATGTTTATATACATAAACAACAACTTGTGATAGATAGATGCTTCTTCCTTGATGTGGAGTTCCTTTTACCAAAAAGGCCTTTCTATTACAGCTGTACAGTTCCAACAAAGGATGCACTTCATTATCATCACCTCAAAGGAAACAGAAGCAACCCACACTCCAACAGTCCTTATACAAATAGTCCATAAACAAAAACAGGCGAAAAAAACAAAACAAAAAATTTTAGGTAAAAAGAGGAAAAAAGTAGGCAATGAGATGCTGCACTCATGTGGCACCATGGCATTAACCAAATTTGGGTGTGGTTAGTGATACAGACATCAGAGTCAGTGTCTGCCCGACTAACATTTATGCTCATGAGCTGCCACTAGTTCCCACCTGCCTGAAAACCACTCCTAACACTTCCATTTCATCAACGGGTTTTTCAAAACTATTTAAAAAATATTTTTGCTCAGTTAATCTGTATTTGTGGCCCCCACTGACAAGCCTCCACTGATTAGTGCAGTGCTTCTCAATTATTTTCTCTTATGCCTCCCTTCGGAAGAAGAAAACATTTCACGCCCCCCCTTCTCCCTGCAACTATAAATAGTATCATTTGTCTATAAAACTGTTGTATAGGTACATCTCTGCATAACATTTTATACTTATTAACATTAAAGAAAGCAAAAAAAGAAAAAGAAAAGAAAAGAAATATAGATCAACCTAAAACAAAGAATAACTTCATTAACAATGTTTTTTAGTCTATAACTGGAAAGATTTAAAGTATATGCAGTAGTACAGCAACTCTCTCAACTACTACTACTACTACATTTAGTGCATCATTTTACCTGAAATCCTGAAAAAATCCTTATTCAAACTATAAACAATTTTTGACTGACCGTTTGAACCATTTGATTCTGAAAAATAAAATTAAGCAAAATCAATAAATAAATTGAAATTGATCAGCAACATTAACTACTCAAGTAAAGTACAGATCTTCAAAGAGGAAGAGGGAGGAAGCTGTCTGTGAGCGACACTGGAGCGTGTGTGTAATTCACACCAGGCATGTGTGCATGTGCAGTGCATCAGCTGCCAGCCCTGTCTTTAAATGCACGCGGCCCAATGTAGCCCTATCTTTTTAAAAGTGCACGTAGACTTGTGCATGTCCTAGACTTGCAGTATCAGAGCGGAACTGGAGTGATTGCTCTGGCCTTTGGATAAAAACCTGCACTGTGCTCTGACTATATTTCACACGCTCTGCTCACATGTTCTGGTCTGGGTGTGGCGGAGTCACTGACAAGGAGAAAATCAGACCCAGCCTTTATTTGAGACCAAATAAAGGCAGCAACACATTGCCCAAATGTGTCTACAAAACAAAAATTAAAACAATTTGTGCTGATTTTTTTTATGCATTTGCATGCATTCGTAGATTTCGGGAGACTTTTGTTTGTTATCATTATCTCCATTTCTCTTTGCCTTTATATTTGTCACTGTTAATTATGTTTTCATTTTTCTTGAGGGTTTGTTTACTGTGCTGTGTGTGTTTGAGAAGGAATGGATTAGGGCCCCTGCATTAAGAGATTAGACAATGTGGCTGTCACTGACACTGACACTGACACTGACACTGACACTGACACTGACACACACACACACACACACACACACACACACACACGTGTGCTTGTGTGCTTTCAGGGTGTTCATCCTGGTCTTGATGTGTGTTAGTCTGTTGTGGATTCCAATCATCCAGACAGCCAATAGTGGGCAGCTCTTTGATTACATCCAGTCAGTGACAAGCTTTCTGGCTCCACCCATTACTGCTGTATTCCTAATGGCTGTCTTCTGGCCACGTGCCAATGAGCAGGTAGGTCCTTTTTGGCCAACAGTCTGTTGGGCAGTTTTAATGAAATGAAATGTTTTATTGTGATTACAGCAGTACAATGAAAATATGTGTCTCTAAAAAAGGATTATATAGCCAATAATAATAAAAATAGAGACAGAATAAAAAAAAAAAAAAAAGGTAAAAAATTTTTAAAAATTGAAATGAAATCACTATTAAGGCAGCCTCAGAATAACAGCGAATAGAATAGACAGAGAATTTCTTTAAGCACTGCTCATGGGTAAAAGTCATAGCAGGGGCATTATTCTCTATACCCGAGTGCTAGGTTTTAGGTTGTGGGGGTTTACAGACCGCCATAATTATCATTACAGTGAATTCTCCATGGGGGAACAACTCCACACAGGATACGCATAGGGACAGAGCTTGAGTTCATTACATGCATAATTTTGTGGGTCTCCAGAGAGTTTGCTGCATAGCAGCACGCAATAAACTGAGTAATAGCACTGGAAATCATCAGGCAGTGTTGCGCAGTATAGCTCACGTGCAAACACCGAGAGCAACAAAGAAGCAGACAACAGAAATCTCTGTCCACATCGGATATTTAATGGCAAAACAAACCATCACAGTTTACAGTGCTGCACTCTTTTTTCTTATCGCTTTCTTAGAATGTGTTCAGAGACAGAGATTGTGAATCAAGTCACTTTACTTTGATTTAAACAAACGGCTATTTAGGCTAGGGGTAAAAACCAGAGGACAGTCAGACAAATCTAAAAACAGCAGGCAGGGTATGGAGTCCAGGTATAATGATTACAAGGAAACACTGACATGTGATCAGAACAAAAGGAAAAGCAAAAACATAAATGTTGTGTCATCAGACTGTGTGGGAAAGGAGGTGAACAACGACGACCAGGAGTGCTCACAGGCAGCGGCCATTTATTCATGTGCAGGCAGGTGGACATGAACATGAAAAACACACCTCACTGACCTGAGGAGGAAACCCTGTGACACCCTACTACATACTCCTTGTGCTCTCTAAGGGACATACAGTGTGCAACACCTTGAACAGCAAGGCACTGTCTAACTTGACACCCTTTTAATTCTACTGTAACATTTGCTGTGCTTTTCCCTTAAACACCACAATAAACACTAGAGCCACCACATGGACAAAAAAAAAAAACAAAACTGCAGACCCCAGGTTGTGACAACATTGCGTAAGGTGGATGGAGCTTTCTGTTGTTTTCTTCTTCTTTGTTCCTCTCGCTGGTTGCACTTTAGCTATACTGTGCAACACTAATTCTTTCAGCCTTCCACTAAAACAACTGTAAATCATGTGGCAAGTGTAAAACCTGGAGTTGCTGCGCAGCACAAATACAAGACATCAAAATGATATAAACACATCATATGGCCAATACTTTTCAGTCAGTCTGAAAAGACTACTATGTCTTTCTTCATCTTAGAATCAGTGATATTACCTTTAAAGATAAATCAACTAACTAAATGAATTAATATAAGAATTCACTAAATACATTGAAATAATATCAATATATATTGTATAAAGGACTCGGTAGACCATGACTAATACAAATCTTCTCACATGGCACTTATAAATATAATTTAAAATATAATTTAGTCAAATATAATTTTGTGAGGAGACTACAGATGTCTACAGATGTGAGAGTAGTAGATTTAGAAAACAGTTCTGTTTCCCCCACTTTATGGGATATATTGTTTTTCTGTCCATAACAAAAGAGTGTTTATCAACTTCCTTAGCTTTTTTTTTTTTTTTGTTAATTACATAAACCCCTTTTAAAGCAGCCACTTGCAGCTCTAGTACTCTTCACTTCATAGCATCACCATACTAAGTAAACTATACTAAAGTAGGCACACCCAAATTGTTGCATTATGTAGTATAGCTGCACTCAAGATTTAAACAGTACAAGAAACCAACCCCAATAAAGATATTAAACAATGTTGCCATCCCATACTTGTATTATATATTATTTTGTGACCATGCATCTCAGGGTGCATTCTGGGGCCTGATGGTGGGACTAGTGGTGGGACTGATTCGCATGGTTCTGGAGTTCACCTACACAGCTCCCTCTTGTGGTCAGCCTGATCACCGGCCTGCAGTCCTGGCTGATGTCCACTATCTGTACTTTGCCCTCATTCTGCTGGCTCTCACCTGCTTCATAATTGTTGCTGTCAGCTTGGTCACTGTCCCAATACCTACAGAAGAAGTAAGGGGCATATTGCACATTCATTTTATTTATATTCTCATCAACAGAATGATATAACACTGATAGAACAAATGTCATGTTTCTGGGTCTATGATGAGTGCTTGTTTACTTTTTAACAGCTAGTAATCAGTGGGGAAAATAATTATTTGATACACTGCTAAACTTGCAAGTTTGCTCACTTAAAAAGAAATTATGAGTGTCTATTTTTATAGTGGTTTAATTTTAATGGAGAGAGACAGAAAATCAACCAAAAATCCTGAAAAAACACATAAAAGTCATAACTTGATTTCTGTGTCATTGAGTGAAATAAGTATTTTATCCCCAAGCAAAACATGACTTAGTTCTTAGGGGTGAAACCCCTGTAAGATGTTTCTTGTAGTTGGTCAAAAGGTTTGCACACATCTCAAGAGGGATTTTGGCCCACTGCTCTTTACAGAAACTCTAAATCCTTTAGGTTTCTTGACAACTTGAAGTTTCAGTTCCCTGTAGAGTTTCTATAAAAAATAGAAAAATATAAATTAGAGACTGTTCGTTTCTTTGTCAGTAAGCAAATTTACAACTTCAGCAGGGGATCAAGTAATTATTTCCCTCACTGTAAGTAGTCCATTTCAACTACAGGAACTTAACAACCTCCACTTTAAGAAGTTAACACGAGGCTTTAGTGTAAAGTTCTGTTCTCCATTTTCTTTTGTGTTGTCCAAATTGGGATGTTCTCTATATTTGTATAAGACAGCAGTGTCACATACTGTAATGTTAGATAAGCAAGAGAAGTAGTAGAAACAAGTGATACAATTATTGCTTTTTATATTATTATTTATATATTTTCACCCACAAAGATCTGGGTCCAAGTCCTTTTATACTGCTGTAACGTTTTCCTGAACTAAGACAATGACATTTGTGCTGCATTTGCTCCTCTCCTGTGCAGCTGTACCGACTGACCTGGTGGTCCAGATACAGCAAGGAGCCTCGTATCGACCTCATGTGTCCTCCAGTGACTTCTGAGCCCATGAGCTCTGACCAGAACAGTGACTGTGACCATTCGCTAGACTCTTGGTGGCGGAAAGCTGTTCTGTGGCTCTGTTGTCTGACTAGTCCAAATACTGGCTCTGCACCACCTGTGACTGAAAACAGTGAACTCAAATCCCTTCATGAGCATCCTCTCTGGAGAGGAGTCTGCAATGTTAATGCACTGCTACTCTTGGCCATTAATGTGTTTCTCTGGGGATACTGGGCTTAATTTGCCATGATATCCTAAACAAGACATCATCAGAAAAGTTAGACCAGTTTACTACCATTCAGTTTATCATGTTTAATGGCATACAAGCATTAGTTCAGTGGCTTAACCAATTTAACTACAGTCACTCCACTACTGATAAGGTCTACACCTGAACTGCAAAGTCCATCATCAATTTATAAACAGCCAGACAGAAGTGCAAATATTCAGACACTATTCTCTAGAGGGGGTACACAGTATATGGGTAAATAAATATTAAATATAATCATTGAAATAAAATTAATAAATGTAAAATTATGGAGAAGACAAAATTATTGTCATTCTGGAAATCATGATTTTTTGGGTTTCCTGTAAAAAGACGAATATTAAGGGAAGACTGTTCCCAGTATAAAAAAAAAAAAGAGAAATGAAAGATTAACATATTGAGAAACAAACAGAAACATGTTAAAGGAGGGATGTGCTGCCCCAGTCCAAATACAAATATGAAAATGCATACAAATAGGAAAAACATGCCCCCTCACCCAACCCTGAGCGTTCTGCCAAGGAAGTGCCCATAACTTTGAGAAATGGCCATTACCTACCTGCCTATCAGACCTAATGGCCCACTCTCACTTCCAAGATGTCATGATAAAAAAGACCTCTGATGAGAATAAGACTATAAATTTCCTTTTCTGAGGTTCTTTTTTCATGTCCTAATCTTGAGCAATGATTTAAAAGAAACAGACACTAATGATATACGGAAAGTATTTATTACTTTATTTAAAAAAATTGTACAAAGTGTACAAAAAAATCAGTTTGTACATAGTTAGTTGAAAACAATAGAATAAAGATTCAGTGGGTAGAGTTGCTGACAGTATCCGTCATGTGGTATTCACCAGCAGATATATGTCACGCTGCCTGTGCCTCAGTGAGGCCACTGGTCCCCTAAGCTGATGACAAACTTTAGTTGTTTTGGGAAGCTTGCTGCATGATGAGTGAACACAGACTCAACATTTGCAGGTACTCATCCGCACCATCTGACAAGCACTTAGCCACAACCTAAACCGTAGAGGAAACGAGAACAAAATGAGAATTTACAAGGCATTAGTCTGTGTGACAGACACAACTGTCTACAAGACGTACCACAATGCATTAGGGCCCTATTAATGTTAATGAGAAGATTGAAAGACTGTACTTCAGACTGAGTGTCACATTTTTCTGCTGCTGTCTTCTAATAATCAACTTTTCAGGTTCATGTTTCAATGGTTCATGTGGCTTTATGTTCAATTGCATCTTTCTTTTTTTTTCTGGAGACCAACCAACTGACTGATTTTGGGCACAGAATATCAGCACTGGCATCATTATTTAGAAATGGTGTTGCTGTTTGTTCATATATGGAGTAATAAATGCAACTCTGATCTAAGTCTAAATGGCAGTTTTGTGTAATGATATGGATAAACTGTCACTGATGATAGCAGTAGTAGCTGGAATAGACAACTCAAAAATAACTCAATTTCTAGTCAAACTAGTCAACTAAATAATCAAACGGTAATGTTACACAAAAATATGTTTGAATTTGTATCAAATAAAACAGAGGAGATATTCAAATGTGCTATTTTAGTCATAGTCACACTTCTCACAATCCTTAGTCTGAAATATTGTGATACACTATATAAAAGCATTTTACATCAGGTCATCAGGTTAACCCAATATTTCCCATCATCTAAATTTTTTTTAAATATAAAAAATGAAAACATGTATCAGAAACTGAACATTGCCAAAACCCAACATCACTTACGGCCATCTTCTCTGCGATAGCGGACATCTGCTTGTCACTCAAGTCTTGCTCTATGATAGACTCATGGAGCTGACTGAGGATCTGTGTAGCTGCATAACCTTCATCCACCATGTTCTGAAAGGAGAGACATTTAAACATGTGATGTGCTATTTTGGGCATACTCACAATGGTATAATCCACCACACATCATGCTTCACTTTTTATCCCTTTTTCAGTGACATATTAATGTCTTAATTATTAATTAAGTGAATGTCTAAAAGTTTGAAATATAATATATAAAGGCACAGACACAACAGTGTAAATGGCGATTAACAATTAAGACATGTTCTGCTTACAGTAAATAAACTTTGTTTTCAGGTTAATTTACGGCAGCTGACCCTTTCTACACTGCAGCAGTCGGGTGGCAGAAGTGTGTTACGTCTTTCACTGATTGTCACCAGCTACGTGAGAAAGCAGTCAGAGGTCACCTACGGAGATTTATTTAATTATTTGGTGCTGTCTTTCTGTATAGATAGTGCATATCCATTTAAGGGGAAATGATATTTTTTAACAACATGTGGTCTATAAACAAATACAATAATTTTCCTACTGTAGATGACTATTAAAACATTTTGTGGATAAGTTTTCGCTAACTACAAGCAGCCACATATATGAAGGATGTTTAGGAGGTCGGTATACCTGACTATGTATGGTCAGGTGTAGCGCTGCAGCTATTTATTATTTATCGAGCATTCTATCAATTAATTGAGTAATCTATTTAAAAAAAAAAGACAAAAAACACAAGTCTGAAAGTAAACATCTAATTTTAGTTGTGTTCTGTTCTATTTTAGCTTTTATTCCTGAATGCTTCTTACAAAAAAACAATCAAAATGTAAAAATGTATTTCAGTGCCATCTCAAACAAATTAATTAAAAATTAGTTCTTAGACGGATAAAAATAAACTCAACTTTTGCAGGTTTTTTAACTTAGCATGTTGTTGTCATGTTGGCATGGTTGTTAACAACACATCCACTAGAGGGCAGAGTTGAGCGCAGAGTTCCGAGCTCCTACATAAATTTCAAATAATAACAAACATGGCGACGGTGAAGGAGATCACAGCGCACATTCTAAGAAAGCAATAAAAAAGTAGTGCAGTAGACGGTGGTGGTTTGAGCAGCCGTTAAATACATCGCGGCATGTGGTCAAAGATTTCGGTTGTCTTCTTCGTTCCTCTCGCTGGTCACATTTGAGCTGTACTCCAACTCTGCTCCGGTGATTTTCAGCGGTATCACTTCGTTTAACACAAGTCGTGCGTCACCAATAATTGTCCGTGTGAAACACAAGCGAATTGGACAAACACAGCGAATTAAACAGTGCATCGATTTGGGAAAAATTGCTTCGATCATTTTTTTCAAATCCAATTATTCGAGTTAATTAATCGGGTTGATTAATTGTTTCAGCTCTAGTCAGGTGTATAGACTATGTATGTCCATAGGTTCATGTTTCATTACTATCATTTGACAACTGAATTAATTAGTAACAAACTTTACATAGTCTAGTCATAGGCATAGTCTGAGACATGATTTTGGCAATATTATTGTTATTATCATTACAAATTGTTCACATACATAATATAAAACAATGTAAAGAGCTTGATAATTGATCATTTAAAGTACTAACACCCAGCATTTTTTTTTTCTCATGGAGCTTCATATCTAAACCAGTTATGGCCACGTATGGCTGTTCTTTTGTCAGCCGCCCTAGCCACTAGTGGACAATCCAGATATTTCTGCTTAATTTTACAGAGCTGTTAAGTTGTCAGCAATACAGGTAATACAGTAAAATTTTATTCCCTCTACCCCCTCCTTAACTGCAATGGCAAAAAAATGATAATATCCATTTCTTCTCTATACACTTATAAATGGATAAGCTAAAAGTTTACCTACCCTGACTGAAGCCTCTAGTTTCTCAAATGTTCCTTTAAAACAGATGTGGAGCAAGTTATCAATCATTCTAGGAGGGACAACCTATAAAAGAGCACAACAGAGAAAAGTTTTCATGATCAAAATCACAATCAGAATTAAGTATGCAAATTGCACATCATCAGTTCATCCAGTCCTTCCTACATAATGCATGAATAATGTCTCACCCCAGCTATTTCAATGACAGCACCTTCTACAATCTCCTTGTCAATGCTGAGGCGTGCAGTGCTCTGGAGGAAGGTGATGGCCTTCCGCAGATCTCCTTCAGACACCCTCACCAGTGCTGCTATACTCTAGAACAGAAACAGCCACAGGACCTCAGCTACACTGGTTGTTCAAAGGAAGCAGTTCTCAGTCAGACCTGAGGCCTGAAAAGATTCTCCAGGTTGCAGTTATAAGCATGTGAGCTGTTGCTAGAGTGGACACAAGCCTTGGTTCAAATAGAAGTGTATTGTGCTTATATTTTATGAGTTTTTTTAGTGGTTGACAAAACATTTCACATGGCTACATGACAGCAACACAGTCTTTTCTTACCTCCTTTGTGTATTTGAGGTTTTCCTTTTCACAGATCAACAGGAGGCGCTCTTCTTGGATCTGATTGGCTAAAGGTTTGAAGCGAAACTTGGAACATCTGGAGGTCAGAGGTTCAATGATCCTGGAAAATGCAGACACAGCAGGGTCAGGATCAATCACATAAAGCATGATTGTATACACATGATAGTGTGTGGTCAGCTGACCTGCTGATGTAGTTGCAGATGAGGCAGAAGCGGGTGGTGCGCGATTCCTTTTCCATGGTCCGTCTAAGAGCAGCCTGAGCTGGTGCTGTCATGGAGTCTGCCTCATCCAGGATGATGATCTTAAAAGGAGGACATGGCTTTCCGCTACAAATGCAGAAGAGCACGTTGCCTCAAAGTTTTAGCATTAGGTCAGAATTTAATGACTGGCAAATACAGTAGAAATACTCATCCCAACAGGATTTTTCACAATAACTTAAAATTTCCTTGTATTCAATTTTACATGTGAGTAGTTACTCACTCTGGACGAGTTCCAGCCACCGTCAGCTGAGCAAAATTTTTGACCTTCTCTCTGACAACTTGGATTCCTCGTTCATCAGAGGCATTGAGCTCCAGAACCCTCTGTCTGTAAAGCTCTGGACTAGATAAGAAATGTGTGGGGTGAGGTGTACAGGAGAGTGCTCAAACAAAGAACAGAAATTTGTGGAAACAAAGCTGAAGTCTCTGCTCCACTCACCCATAAAGTTCCCTGGCAGCAGCTAAGATTGTGGAGGTCTTTCCTGTTCCAGGAGGGCCATAGAAAAGCAAATTGGGAAGCTGCAATACAAAAGATGAAACCCTGTGAGACTTGTCTTCTTGCGTTGTAAGACAACACAACAACTGGGCTGGTGCAGGGGATAGAGCAGGTTGTCCATTAATTGTACGGTGGTTCGATTCCCGTCTCTTCCAGTCCGCATGTTGAAGTGTCCTTGGGCAAGATACTGAACCCCAAGTTGCCCCCTGATGGTTGTTCCAGCGTGAATGCATGTGAATGTCGTTAGCAAAAATGAGCATTATAAGTAGGTGCACTAAGTGAATGGCAAAAACTGTAGTGTAAAGCACTTTGAGAAGAAAATAGATGACTAGAGCAATATGGAAGTGTAGTTCATTTAACATTTTTAACACAATAACACAGAATGAGCTGATATTTTACTTGTGAACTGTTTTAATCTGTGTTATAACTGCATTTACATTGTTGCAGTATTGTTTCTATATTGTGTGTGTTTTTTCTTCTTCTAATGTGCAGAGGAGGAAAAAAAAAAGAGAAATACAATACATTCATACAATACATATATATACATGTCAGCTACAACACAAAGCCACTTACAGGTGAAGTGAAGAACACTGACCATGTCTTCACAATACACTGTTCTGCTGAGAAGCTGTGAGTTCTGACATGTTTCTGCTTGATTTGACACGTACAAACTTCCTAAACAGTGATTCAGACCAAACAGTCTTTACAATCTGAAAATCCTTTAAAAGTGTTCAATCAAATCACAATTTCGAATCGATGAATCATTCAGCCCTACACAGAAGGATGAAATATATACCACAACAACAGTTTCAGCCTTGTTCCAAAACAAAATAAAGTCAATGAATAAATGTCGAGACTAAAGAAATTATTTGGCTCATGATGAGAACTGGCTTTGAAAATTTGCATGCATGCGGCTTCATGTGTCTGAATTTTTTTGTGTGTAAACAGCTTTTTATCTTGGTGCTTCTACACTGTTTCAGTGTGAATGCTCACAAAGCCCCAGGACAGGTCATTTTGTAGACTTGACCATTGTGACGGCGTAATACACACCTAACATGATAGATGATGGTCTTTTACCAGTGACTATAAGGATAGGGCCTTCTTTGAGGAGGGCCAAAGCCAGTGTTAATATGGTATTCCTAATAGAGTGCCTGTTAAGTCAAAGAGCCTGATACTTACATCTGCTCCTTCCAGAGACTTCTTTAGCACCGCTACCACCTCCTCCTGAAAAGCCACCTCATCAACACACTTCGGCCTGCTAGAGTTTTGCAAAAGCAAAATATGTAAAATATATTTAACAAATTGGCACACTAAAGAATTACACATTTATTATAGTCTTGCACAGGGGTAATTCATCCTTAGTACAGATTGTCTGCCATCATAAGTAACCACAAAGCCTGCAATGTTTGGTTGCAAATTCAATTATATGTTTACTGAGGTCATAGTTACAGGTAGTGCTAGACCAGTGATTCCCAACCACTGTGCACATCAGTGTGCCACGAGAGACTGTCAGGTGTGTTGTTGGAATCGTTCGATTTTACTTAATTACTAAAATATATTAAAATATATATTATTATATGTACTTTTTGACTGGTGGTGCGCCACAGGAATTTTCTAATCACAAAGAAGGAAATGTGTCCAATATGTTTCAACACCTGCGGGACAACCACCCGAATTTGTTCGCCAAAGAAAGGTAAATACACAGTAACTGGATTAAATTACACCAGTGTTTTCCTAATGTAACACTGAATGATTGAATTGGTAGGAAATTAAATGTTAGCATGTCATTTACAATTAACTATATACAAGTATGACACAGGTTTGTCTTTCAGTGCAGCATTCACCTCGCATTACATTATACTGTTGGTATGTAAATGCAGCGTGAGGTCGATGGTCAGACAGTGTCAGTGGAATTATTGTCCTTTTTCTTGTACGATTTGGTTATTTGACTTTGCTACTATATATTTTTTGTTATGATGGCATCAGAAGGAAACTTTAAAAATACAAGGAGTGTCCATGTGATTTTACACATTCATAGTGTTGTGAAATCAATTAATGCATAATAATCATGATAATCGTAATATCGTGATATATTCTCTGACAATAATCGTACCAAGGAAATCTATAATCATGACATCCCTAGCTGCGGCTTAATAAAGGTTGGGAAACACTGTGCTAGACAACCTTTTGTTTTTTGTTATTCTCGTCTAAACACGAGAAGGATGGCATATTAAAACGAATTAACCACTAAAGGACAGTATCAACAAGAAATTAACATTAAAAACATCATAACATGGACTACATAACATAAGACTGCACTGTGCATCTAATAATCTAATAAAGAAGACATTCAGTCACTGAGTTACTGATTACTCCCTAGTTTCTCACACACACACACACACACACACACACACACACACAGACACACACACACACACACACACATAGTGCAATACATCCTTAAAGTTCAATCTTACTATTTCTCTACCCAGGGAATGGCCTTAGCTTTCTTCTCAGTACTGGATCCTTTGTCTTTCTGAGGTCTGGCTGTGTGAACAGTCGCTCCTTTCAGAAATGCCTGCATGACTGATTCTGGTAGAGAAGAAATATACAAGGGTAGATAAACATAAAGATGCAGAAACAGACACACATAACAACAGACAGATAAATATGACACAAAAATGCCAAACACCTTATCTGTAAGATGTAGAATATATTCAGGCCTCAGAGACACTGAGATTACAGCCAAAATGTAAAAAATGGTAAGTTAAAGCAGTATCACTAAAAATATATACAGTTAAATCTCTACAATAACATTTCATTTTCTGTTTAGTGCATGGTAAAACTCAAGTGAGTGTTAATTTTAAAACAGATTTGTTTTAAAACATTAGCTAACAATGACTTCACTATTCAGATACCATGTCGAAGAGTAGACAGATATCAGATGTACTGCAGCCCAGTTTCAAGTGATTAAACTTCTGAATTGGACAATTGCATACATGTCCAATATATGTCCATTGCAGAAATACGTCTCAGTTTGTGTGAACTACTAACGTCAGATAATTATTATAGCTGGCGTTAAATATGATCATGACTAACCATGACAGGCTGTTTACTATCGGTTAGCGTACAGTGTTAGCCAATTATTAGCAGTTGATTTTCAGACAGCCACATGGAACTTACGTTATATATCCACCGTTGTTGGGACAGAATTAGAATCAGTTTGAATTATTACGCTACGGTAGGAACAACGTGCTGGAGCTAAACTATGACACTAACAGCAATAACAACGCCACGGCTTGTTGATATGTGAAACAACCACTGGCAGTACAGTCAGATCTTCCCGCTCTGGCTGCAAAGACAACTTCCGGCGACGACACTATGTGTCCTATTTGGTGCTGAGAATGCCAGAGTCGTTCCTGCCCCCCTTTTTTTCTAGTGCGCCCCCTAGAGCTGGGATGATCTCGTTATCCCAGCTTTTTTTTTTTTTTTAATGTGCGTTACCCTTGTTTTTTTCTACACTGTTAATAAATAAAGTGTAGTCATACATGCAGTTGCATCCAATGTTTTATATTTATTTATGTTCCTATACAGTGCAAACCTTTTGAGAGATGAAGAACTGTGTCATGATAGGCTTTAGGTAAAGACTGGAGAACAGGTTACCGCCACTTTATCCTGTCCTCGTGGCCTGCCTAAGATAACATAAAAACCCAAAGTCATCTTTGGCCCAGTGTTTGTTTGTCCATTCTGGGCTACTGTAGAAACATGGCAGTAACCTAAAGCAGACACCTTATGTAACTATGAAGGGCCAGTCTGGTCTGATAGTTAGTTTGAGATAATTTTACATGAATGAAAACTTTATTATATATGTAAATACTATTCATTCATTCTGTGTTAATTATCTACAAAGAGATATATATATATACTGCTCTCTGGATTTTTAATAAAGATGAGAAAAGTCAAGAAAAGTCAACAATATCTAATTTTCTATCAGCAGCTTTCAGAATATTATGAATTCCAAAATACTTATTTTACTGATATTTTAACCTTCATTGATAATTTAAATTAAAAAATAATGTAGATTCAAAAGGAATGATTTAAGGGAGCCATACACACACACACACACACACACACACACACACACACACACACACACACACACACACACACACACACACACACACACACACACACACACACACACATATATATATATATATATATATATATGTGTGTGTGTATATATATATATATACACACACACACACACACACACACACACACACACATATATACATATATAAAAATATAGAAGAAATATATATATATATATAGAAAAAAATATATAGAAAAATATAAAAGATGAATAAATAATAAATAATAAGTTCAAATAAACAATAAAACATATCATATATGAAATAATATAGCTTTTTTGAACATTTAGAACGTTTAATAAAGATCTCAGATTTTAAAAAAATAGAATTTTCTGGCTATAATTTGGTGTGTTGGGTATGAAATGGTTAAAATGAGTAATTAATTAAATTAGAGCTTTGCCCACTAGTAAAACAAAACAAAAAAAAAAAAAAAAAAAAAAAAAAGGTGGTGGAACTGGAACAATCCTGTGATTCTCTTTTTAAGTCAGATCTGTCTTATCATTAACAGGAGCTGTTTCCATATCCATGTCATTTTTTTCATCTGCAGCAATAAAGAAACTCCACCAATTTTTTTATATCGTAATAGTTAATAAATAATAAATGGCCTGAAGATGATGACAGAAATATTCACATAAAACAGAAAATTATAATTAACTTTAAAATTGTGTAACTTGTCCATAGGCAGCAGATATCAGGTATAACATCCCCAGATGAACAGTGACCAAGTCTCTGCCTTTGGAAATTGAACTGAAGCTTGTGTGAAGAGACAGCATGTAAAAAAGCCCACTCACTGTTTTAACCACACCCTCAATCTTGTTCTCATCTATGGTATTGATGTTGACAATGTAACAACATTTCCTCATAATCCTCTTCTCTCTGGCCATTTCTTAATAGGGTTTGAGTTTATAGTGTTAGATTACACAGCTTCTGAGAAGCAGTCTCACTACAGTAGGTGTCTGTTTGAGGATGCTGTGGCTAAATTTAAAGGGCAGTTATTTACCTAAATGCCATATATGAATATAATAAAAGACATCTATCTTAAATTTACTGCTGCACAGGTTGATCTTGGTTTTGACAGCAATGCATCTTGCCTACCTTTAACACTTGATGCTGTTGCCCCACTGAGAAAGAAGGTAGTGAAGCAGAGGAGGCAGGTTTTAAAGCAAGAGTCACATTTAAGAGAGGAAGTGGCATTCAAGACTAATTAGCCTTAGCCTGGAGAGATTCTGAGGAATCTTGGACTAATTTTGATCAGGAGATGTCCTTTGTATCTCATATTAGACATATTAGACTCTGAGACAGAGACACATATGTATTATTGCAGAAATCAGAAACAGTGCGTCTAAAAAGCATGATGAAAAGTTAATTCATGCATTCGTTATGTCCAGACTGGACTACTCTAAAGGTAGCTTTGACTCAGAGTTTTGGTTCCAGATTCTACATTATTATTAATAATATTATTATTGTTGTAATGGTAAATAACAACTACTTGTAAATAGTGCATATGGTCTCTTCCTGGTCTCCCTCTTTTATTTCTCCCCCCTCCCCTCCTTTTCCTCTGTCTTTTCTCTTTCTCTTTTCTCTGTTTTCATTTTACCCCAACCGGTCGAGGCCACTCTGGTCTGCTAAAGGTTTCTTCCTGTTAAAAGGGAGTTTTTTTCTCTCTATTTTGTGCTGCACACTGTGGAAATGTTGGGTTTCTCTATGTAAAGTACCTTGAAATAAATGTTTTTTTTTAATGGTTTGGCACTATATAAATAAAATTGAATGAACTGATTTCCCAAAAATTGCACTTTCTGCACTTTGCACTTTCTTTTATTTGTTTGTGTGCGTTGACTTTGTTACAAGGAAATTGACTTAAATCCACAGCATTGCACATAAGCTCAGTAGTGGATGGAGGATGCAGCACATACGTGTGTGTGTGTATGTGTGTGTGAGAGAGATACTGTATCATTGATGCTGCATGATCCTATTGTTTGAACGCATGCAGTACAACCTCTGATTGGCCAGCACGGTGCATACAAGTGAGAGACATGGTGAGGCTGTGCACAGATGTCTCTGGTTAATGGTTGTCTCCCAGCAATAACCAGGGTCCCAAGAGAAATGCTAATGCCCATGCCCCATTGCTTTAATCAAAATATGGTATGGAGCAGGATCAGCACAGCAGTGAAGCATTAAGGAGGGAATAGGCCATCCATTTATTTTGGTTGAACCTATACAATGAGGAGAAAATGAGGAAAAAAAAGGAAAAAAAGAAAAAAAAAAATCTATTTATGGTCAATTACAGCAGCTCCAATCCATGCACAGTCTAGCTCCAGGCACCAGGATTTCTCTCTTTGACCTATGAAGCTTAACTCCATCCATATCCCCGCCCCCTTTTTTTGTCTATCCCTCCACCCCTGCAGGTAGTACAGCCCTCTGATTCGTTTTCCTACGTTGTGACTCATCTTCTTTATTATAGCAAACAGAGCATCATCAAAGCAGCAACAGCAGAGCCTTCCTAGTCTGATTAGTGTGCCCGTAAGGAGTGGACTCAAAAATATCTAGATATATCATATATATCCTTTTCTTTTTCTAGCCTTTCCATGTCTTATGCATATTGTGCTATGAAGATGATTGTGCTTTTGATTTGGAGAATAGGTTTGCCAGCATTCAAGGTCTGAATAAGTGACTGAGAGGCTGTTGTGTTATGTGGAAAACTGGTTCTTTTCTCTAAGGATTTTCTGACAGTTTGCTGGTAAACCTACTTTATTAATGACCAGCAAACTATCTATTTTGATTATTTGATAGTGGCTGACTGTTCATTGTATTCACCAAATGACTGGTCAAGTGGCTTACTGTTTTATTCCTTGACAGACTGGCATGTGTCTGTGTTTTCACCTGGTGCCTGGTTTACATATTGATCATTTATTCTCTTGCCTTACTTTTTTGCTGAGTGGCTGGGAGTGTCACCATTATGTCCATCATCAGGATTTTGTTACTAGTTGGAACAAAAAAGAATAAATAGAGAAAACATAGAGAGGAGAAAATCAGATCACAGAGCGAAAGCATACATAGTCGCAGAAGGAAGGGTGACACAAGGAGGCGTGGCAGTGGAGAGAGATACAGGAAAGTAGAGTGGGTGAAACCCATGCACTGAGATGCTGTGCTGGCTGAGAGAGGACGAGATGTCGGTCAAGGAGCTATTACAAAGGGTGCAGTGTGTCATCACTCATGTTGGTAAGTCATTCCTTAGTTCCTTTGTTCCTCCTTCTGTATATTCTTTTTTAGATGCCCAGAACCAGAAGAGTCTCCTTTGGGGAAAATGTAAAATGTGCAGGGAATCTCTCTCCCCTTCAGCAACCCCCCTAGTGTTAGTGTTGTAAGACATAAACTAAAAGATGTGTTGAAAGGCAATGCTGTCGTCTGGAAATATTTAAGTGTGCTGGAAAGTGTGCTGGAACGCATAGAAATGCTCTGTACATGAGCAGAGGAGAAAAAACATCATCAGGCTATAACAGGGAGTGACTGCATTGTGGTTCTCAGTGTTTCACTCTATTAAAACCACGAGGTGGTTCTACATTTTGTAGCATACTTGAGTTCTTAATTAGGCTTGTTCATGTTGATCATGATTGATATATTCACAATTTGCTCTCTGCAGTATCTGTTTTTCTTAGCTTTATTTTGGAAAATGGACAAAAATGCAATTACAGCAAACATACAGCATACATGAATGTGTGGACAATGTATCTGCACTGTTCTTAATTTACAAAATTTACAAGGTTAATATTAAATAGATGCAATCAATTTATTGATACTATAGATACAATGTCTAGATTATATATCTGGATATATCCTTTATCCTGCCACCTTATCTCTTTCTATCTTCTTGTTTGCCTTCTCCTGCCTTACCCCTCCCTTACTCTTCATCATCTCCTTGTCCCCTATCTGCCACACGTACAGTTTCCATCTCCTGTGCATCTCCGCCATTTCTCCCTCCCTCCCACCCATTGCTTTTCTTTTCCTCTGCCTTTTCTCTTTCTTTCTCTCTGTCATCGTTCTCTTTCCTTTCCTCTTCTCAATGCATCCTTCCTTCTTCTCTTCTCCACTCTGTGTCATTTCCTAGTTGGTAGCTGTAGTAGTTGATAAGTTAATTTAACATGCTAGAGACTATCGCACAGCTCCCTCCATCACTGCACTTCCCGTATTGCATTGCAGCCATCTGCATGTTGGTAGGTCGATGGGACAAGTGTGGGGAAGGGGTTACCATGGAAACTGAGCCAGCTTTCGCTAACGATGGGGGTATTTAACTGTCACATATGTAAGTATGTAAGCAATAAATTACAGAGGCTATATGGAGCTGCAATGTTAAAGACTTATTATCTGTTTTGGGTTAAAATATGAGCATCTCTTATTATTAAGGTGTTATTAGGTCAATCACATACTAATGACAGAAGAAAAAGAAGGTAACCTCTACAAAAATGATGAGGAATATTAGCATCTATAATTCTATAGCAAAGTAGTGTTTGTGTCTAATCAAATCTTAACATTTCCCCCTTGAATATCTTAATTAGCTTTAAGTTAGGAAAAAAATATTAGTTGCAGCAAAATTATTTATTGTTTCCCTTAATGTTATTAATATATCCATTAATATTATTATTCCATTAATTGCATTAATATATAATATTGATACACAAAAACCCTGAATTGAGTACACTGCATGGAATTAATATATTCTGCCTTTAAACATAGTACTTGTAGAACTCGATCAGAGAACTTAAATGTGCATTACAATGTGCATTACTTGGATGGAAACCAATTATTGTTGAGTTGTATGACGCTGTCTTCTAACCACTGTTTTTGGCTAAAAAATCACCTTTTGAGAGATGCACAGCTCCACAGTTACTGTTTTGATTACGGCGTGTGGAAATTTAATACACCAATATCAAACCTTTAAACTAAAAATTATTTTATTCTTTATGATACAAGACAGATACAGTACAAACAGCTTTATTTTCCCTTTGGGATTAATAAAGTATCCATCCATCCATCCATGCATCCATCCACCCACCCACCCATCCATCCATCCTAGAGAGGTATTGTAGTACCATTTGTACCCTAGAACATTTTGGCATTAAGGATGCAGTTAGTTAAGAGGCTGACTAGTCACTGAATACTGACAAACATTTCAACTGTACTAGGGTACAGGACAGGAACTGTGGTGTATAATGGACACAAGGAGCAGAAGAGGAGCAGAGGAGCCGCAGCAGGGGCAGGACCGAAGTGTTATCCAGAGAGGCTTTTAGTCTGACGGTCAGAGTAGAAAAATGTCAGGGAAAGAGTTACATTTGCATCAATTTGCAGAAGTAATTCCACATTTTTAACTGTTACACAGAATCATGTTCTTGCTTAAGTTTGCATGACTTGAACATGCAATACCTAAAGTATTCACTATGATGTAGACTGTGTATTTTGTGCATTTTTTAAATCAATCATTTAAGTTCATGATAATAACACAATAGTAAAAGTCTCTCAAAATGTCGTAATATCAATATTTTCTAGGGTACAGGACAGTGCCATTGATATATTATTAACATGCACACCTTAAATTTCCATATAATCAGAATCAGAATACAATGTTAATTACATCAATATTGCGAGTAGACTTGCTATTGAGCAGCCCCTATGATCGATGATAAAAGATCTATGTACTATTATATTATGATTAAATGAATGGCATGACTTTTGGCAAAATCTCAAGATTTAAGGTTGAGGACAAAGTTATTATCCATTTTAGCCCTTGCAACAATGGTATTGCATTGGTATTAATAATGGTATTACCATTATGCTGCCCAGTATTGTACTGTGTTGATGTCATATAGGAGTTGATGTTGTTTATGATCTATAATACTGCAGCCATTCCCTCAGGGACTATGGGCTATTATATTTTGGTTTTGCTAATGGAGAACTCTCATGTTTTCAGGTCGTTATAAACAGCATAAGACACAAACACACAGAGAACTATCCCTGACTCTGTAGTTCCCAAGTGTCTCTTTTAGGATTGTGTTGTGGTTTTATAGCCCACAAATTTTAAGTTGACTACTAAGGTTAGAATGTTCTTGTTATTATTAGTTTAATTTCCAGCAACAGGCCATGTCACAGAGTTTATAATGTCTTGCTGGAAAAAAATGGCAGCTATACACCTGCAGAGTATGACTACAATAATGGACATATTCAGAAAGACCAACAGGTTTTGGACCAAATTAATGACAAATTATTGATTCATTCATCTATGACAGGCAAGTCCAAAGTCGGGCCCACAGACCAATTGCAGCCCATGTTCAAATTTCCACCGGCCTGAATCTTCTGTCATAAAATCAATAATATGCTGGCAGACCTGCCGACCTGTGGCCGCACTCTCGCTATGTGTGGCCCTTTATGACCCTTTCCAAACCATTTCTAAAATGGCAACTGTAACTAAAATAGGAAAGTTGACAGTGAGTGGAAAGTATTTTTTCATTGAAATACGAAACAACTGTGTTTGCCTAATTTGCCAAAAGATTGTGGTTGTTATCAAGGAATTCAATATCAAGAGGCACTACCAGATGAAACTACGACGGCAACTGGGAACGAACGCAGTGCAACGCAACTAGTTTTAATTGTGATACGGAGAATTGAAGATGTTTCATCTGACATTAAGAGACAGAGGCAAAAAGATTGGAGTTTGTTTTTTTCGTTAGCCTGTGACAAAAGCACGGACGCACCTGACACCACTCAGTTACTGTTTTGTTTTTTTTTGTTTTTTTTCGAGAGGATTGGATAATGAAATGAATGTGAGTGAAGAGCTACTTGACCTCCAAAGTCTTAAGAACCAAACAAGAAGAACAGATTTATTTGTTGCTGTTTGTTAAGCTGTAGATGACATGTGGAATAAAGTCACCGGGATTATTACAGCTGGCATACCTGCCATGGCTGGCGAGCAAAGTAGATTATCAACCCTAGTCTGTAACAAAGTCAGTGAAGAAGGAGGTAAAGCTATAAAACTTCACTGTATTATTCACCAACAAGTACTCTGTGCCAAACATCTGAAATATGATCCTGTTATGAAACCCGTGATAAAGGCTATTAATTATATTTGCTTCAAAACCTTGTGCCACCGCCAGTTTCAACAGTTTCTACTTGACATCCAGGCTAAATACAGAGATGTTGTGTATCACAACAACATAAGATGGCTCAGTTGGGGGTCTGCACTGCATCACTTCAACCCTCTTAGGGAGGAAATTGCACAATTCTCGGCAAAAAAAGGACAACCGATGAGAGAATTGTCTGATCCTGTTTGGCTGGCTGATTTTGGATTTTTAGTTTACATAATTTGACATCTGAATGTGCCTGGAGGAAATAATGATCAGTTTTTCACATAACAATATGAAAGTGAAAGTAATTACTATTACGCCATTGAGCACAAAACACACCATGCTCACAATGATCCATTATCACCCATCACCTAAGTGAGCATATGGAGAGGGGAGCATGTGTGCGGATGGTACTTTGTTCAGGGGTACCTCAGTGGGACCTGGTAACTTGGGGGATTCGAAGTCCGCTCCCTTAGCCACCAGGCCACCACTGACCCAATCAATATCAGGGCATAAATAAGATATGGAGCAGATGCAGCAGACATCTCATCTCTGGTTGAAGAGTTTCAATAGTGCTTTTGGGATTTTGCAGATATTGAAAAGGAGACAATGCTTTTTTCCTCTCCTTTCTCTATGGACCCTGATGACACTCCAGCAAACCTGCAGCTGAGCTGCAGTGTGACACCAAGTGTCGCAGTTGGCACGAACATCTCCCTCTCTCAAATTTTACCACCAGTTGGATAAAGGCAGGTTCCAAGAGATTTGAAAGTAGTGATGTATCGCTCGCAAACGATCCGACTCCCATTGGGGAGAGCCGAATCTTCAGCTGACAGCCTCTTCTGCTCTACTCTGTGTAAATCTATGCAGGCAGGGAGGGACTTTATTTTGATGGGCACGCCATGCGGCCAATCACATGTGAGGACAGACTAGGATCATACCATTATGTGAAAGAAGGAAGGGCGCAGACGCTGCAAACACAGCAAATGCAGTGGTACAGGCCAGGTACACAGAGCAACAGAGAGATGGGGAGACTGATTTAAATACGAGGACTGCGGGAAAAAGTAAAATCGAGCTAAAAACGAAAAGAAGCAGTGTCTGGCTATATTTCAAAAACATTGGAGAATGCAAGACGGAGTGCAGAATTGAAATTGCACATTGAAAATATCTAATATAATGTTGACTTTTCTCTCTCTCTCTCTCTCTCTCTCTCTATATATATATATATATATACACACACACACACACACACACACACACACACACACACACACACACACACACACACATATATTACTAAATTAGGCGAAAGTAGAAGAATCAGAGTGATATTAAATGAAGAGCCATTTAGGAGTTTGGAGAAGTTTGGCCATCAGTTGAAACTGTGGTTGCATTTTACGGGATAAAAAAAATGGCCCCCTGGTTTGGCTAGGAACAGACTGGCTGTTTGGGAAATCTCCTGAACCTCCCTATGGCCAGTCTACCCCTTCAGAGTCTACACGAAGCATGCGCGCACACAGTATTGAGTCAAGTTTTTTTTTTTTTTTTGTTTTTCGGTTTTGTACCTCTGAATAAGATAACTGTTACAACATAAACACAAACCCTGCTCAGGTTTGCAGTTGCCGATCTTTGTTGTCATGACGTCAGAACAGCATTTTCTCTGCTTCCACTTCCTGTTCTTTGTGTTTGGTTCTGTCAGCTGGATTGAGGCCAGCTCTCCAGTAATATCCGTAACAACACATCTGAACAACAGAAGTAATCCATGATGTTCTCCTGGGAAATTGTAGACCCTGACACTCATCTGGAAATTACTTTGACATGTATAGCTTTTCCTTAACATTGTTTCAGACAAAATACACACCTCTATAGTACGGTAATGTACGCTGCAACACCACAGAAACAGCTATGAAATTGCTGGAGGCACATGACAAAGAACTCAGATGTTGAACCTGCTAACTGTCCAGATCCAAATGGGTGCTGAGCGTTTCAATCTCAAAAACATACCTTCAGTCTCTTTCAAAAACACATTAATATAGAGAATACTATACAATGTAGAACTGTAGAATGCTTCAGTTTTTTTTAAGTATATTATTTGTTTTGTTTGCACTAAGCTAGACTAATTATAAGCCAACTAAACCTCCATGTTTAAAATACAGACATATTCTGCTGTGATGAAGTTCTGTAATACATATGTCCAGTTTGACACTGATGAAGCTGTGACTGTTGTGCTGCTTTCACATGACCTGTGCAGACAAAGTATAAAAGGACACATGAAAAAAATACAGGGGGACAGATGCAGACAGGAAGGGAGGTCCTCTCTGTTGTTAGTATTGTTGAGCTTAATTGTCTAAACTAGGGTAAGGACTGAGCTGCTAGGTTGGTCACAAGGCTGCCAAGAGAGGCTCAGTCCCCTGCTTTGAAGAAAGCACACACGCACGCACGCACGCACGCACGCACGCACGCACGCACGCACGCACGCACGCACGCACGCACGCACGCACGCACGCACGCACGCACACACACACACACACACACACACACACACACACACACACACACACACATTCTAGTTCAGACTAGCTCATTTTCTGGAGAATCTCAATCATAACTACTGCTTGCCTAAACCCCAACCTAACCCTAACATTAACCAAACCTAAACTTAAAACATGCTGCATTTTTTTACCTTAAAATTTAATGACCTACATTAGAATAGAATTTATTTTTATTCTTTTAAGGGACATCATTGACTTGCATTATTGTTTTTTGTCTCCATGTGGAAGCCAACTCTCCATAGTGTGCAAAATTATATAAGTTCCCACAATGTTGTGAAGAAAACCTACAGCACACACACACACACACACACACACACACACACACACACACACACACAAATCCCTGTGTATGGAAGCCTCCCTCTCTCTTTCTCCTGCTCCTGCTCTCTTAGACACAAAAGAGGAGGGCTTGTCTACAGGACTGAGGGTGAGCTTACAGTCCTAGGACTACACTGTAACTGGACTTATATGAGTGCATATTGAGTGTTATGTTGCTGTGGATGGTGGACTGGATACTGGTATAGCTGCACGGCTCAGCTCCTTCTCCTTTTCTGAGTGGATTATTTCTAATCAAGAGCAGCAGCAACATGGCATCAGTAATGTGTAAGTGATGATCATATTGACACGAGTGTATATGTATAGCAGATCAGGACCCATTGAATGAGCGGTAGACAAGCAGTCCAAAGTTCAAACTGTTTTGAGTGTAAATATTGTTGTGTCCCCTCAAAAAAAGATAAGACTTCCTTGTCTTTCCATGTCTCAGTGATGACTGTAACTGACAGAGAATGAAATGATGTGATATTCATTGTTTTGTGTCTAAAGTAATGACTTTATGTAAACACCAAACACAGATAGATAGATAGATAGATAGATAGATAGATAGATAGATAGATAGATAGATAGATAGATAGATAGATAGATAGATAGAATCTACATATCATAACCTACTCAACAAGCAAAGTTTAGCTTGGCTTTTTGGCTCTTAGTTGATATCACCACCAAAAAATACATTCTTGAACAGGACAAGGTCATAATATAATTTAACCACTAAAATGTTGTAAGTGAGATTTAGCCACTTACATTGTGACATACAGCAAAGGGTTTTCCTGGCTGGGTGTCAAATCATGGTGTTTTATTTCATTTTATCTTATATAATCTATCAGTACACCAAATACAGACCAATTTACACATGTTTAATTTCATGATATTCATTTGGGTCTGTGTGTCAGTCTTGTAGAGATATTGTAGATAAGAGGTGATATTTATTAGAGTAGTGTATATATATTTGTGCGTGTGTGTCTAACTCTCTCTGTATGAGAAAGAGAGCCCTGTTGTAGGCAGATCCTATCATTATACATCCTCTGATTGTCTTCTCGTGCTGACGCCTTCTTCCTGAGAACCACCTAGACCTTGAAAAATGACCACCTAAAAATAAAATAAGCTCTCCTGTGCATGTGTTCAAAAGCATGTTTTTTTTTTTTTTTTTTTTTTTTTGAGTGTGCGAATGAAGATGCCTATCTACACTTTTCTTATTAATCTTTTTTCATATTTTATGATCCCCAGGCATTATATTTTACAATGTTTTATTCATGATTATTTATTTTATTATTTGGGTATGAATATAAGTCCCACCTACAATAGATCAAATTCACTGGCACAGGACAAAGGATGGTCATCAGTAGGTAAGATGACCTACTCTCTGTGTGCTTGGTTGTTCCATAACATCATTTGACTATTTTCTAGATCCACTTGAAGGCTCTGTCACATGAATTTATGACCTTGAAGTGGCTGAAGTGACTGATGATAGCAGGAGAGTGATAGCGTGACCATACTATTGTGTTGTGGGAATCTGTCGCCCCCACACAAAAAGATCATGTGTGTTAGATAAAATAATTTGATTTTATTCTTGATTTAGAAAATTTTTGTATTGTGGAGAAAATAATGAACACACACAAAACAATATGTCTCTGGGAATACAATTGTGTTTATACTCCTGTAGGAAATTATTCCCAAAATACATCTGACAACTTGAAGTGCATTGTAATGAAAACAATTTGAATGTGTCGACTGAATGCATATACCAGAATATGTTTGGGATTGTACCTTGCATGTCTTTGTGTTTGTGTGTACTGTTCTATTAACAGCTACACCAACAGAGAAGTGGTTGTGATGGTGGTGGAGGAGACATGGGTTTCCTTTAGTGCTTATGTGAAAAATTATTATAATATATGGGCAACAGTGGTCAGAGCTGTTGCCTCATAGCAAGAAGATTCTGGGTTCATTCCCGGGTCTTTCTGTGTGGAGTTTACATGTTCTCCCTGTGTCTGTGTGTGTTTACTCTGGGTGGTCTAGTTTCCTCCCACAGTCCAAAAGAATGCAATTGAGGTTAAATTGGATGGAAATGACAGGAACCGGTGGCAGGGTTTGAATGGTGGTGAGTAGACAGATGAGTGTGGTGCTTTTTGACAGTTAAAATAAATAAATGATGAAGTCTTAAACACCCAGTGTGTATGTTTGTGTTTCTATGATTCTAAATATGTTTAAAACAGATGAAAGATATGACGATGATTACGTATATGAACTGCGCATTAAACGCGAGCTGGAATATAAACTACTGCCGCTAAAATTACTGGTAGGCCTTTCCCTGTACCCTAGCTGACAACACTGTGCTATGAATATGTTATGGCAAATGGTGATGATGGACACGCTATAAAACCAGTAATATAAAGAGTGTTAACGGTAATCAGGATCGATTTTACAACTCACAAGCGACAGGTTTGCCAAGGTGTTTTAAAACTACCGGCAAATGGCTGCCTATGCGCTGTGTGTGTGTGCGTGCGCGTGCATGTGTGTGTCACGGCGTGAGCATCACAGCTCACTCCGTGACATATGATCTATGTGTTTAAACTCACAGTGCACATTAGGGTACCTTAACAAGTGACTGCTCACAAGTAAAGTTGGTGATCATAGTAGAGGTAGCGACTTCACTTGTTTCTTTTGTCATATTTAACTGATTTTATAATGTACATACCAATATCAAGAATATTAATAATTAATATAATTAATATATAAGAATACTTTATTCTCATTATGCACTCATATAACAAAATTTTGCTTGGTTTCTCTCTACTCAGATGACAACACTATAAATATGTGCCAAAAAAACACAATAAATATGTATGTGCAAAATTTAATAGCCCAGACTTTACGTCATGACTGAGTGTGTGTGTGCAGTGATCCAGTGGTCTATCTCTGTGTGCGCGTGTGTGTGTGTGTTGTGTGTTAATGCAGAATAGTTGTTGTATGCATGTATGTGAGTGTGTATATGCAGGGGGAGGATGGATTTCACAGCTCTGGGGAAGAAGCAGTCCTTCAGTTAGATGGTCTAAGTTTTTATGTTTTTGTACCATTTTCTGGGGGGGCATGGCACAAACAACCCGTTTCCTTGGTGGGTGGGATCTACACCTGGCCTTCTTCTGCATGCAATGTTTACTGAGTCCAGATCTGGGATAGGTCTTCCCACGATCATCTGTGCTGTACCATACCACACTGCCAAACTAGGGCACAGGATGCTTTCTATTGTGGCTCTGTAGAAGTTTGTAAGCAACCCAGAGGAGCTTCAGCTTCCTGAGGAAGAAGAGCCTTTGTTGGGCTTTCTTCACCCAGTGTGACATATTCAGTGACCAGGTCAGGTCGGATGTTATGTGGCTACCCAAGAATTTAAGAGGAACGTATTGCAGCTTCCTCTTGTAATCCACAGAGATCTTCTTGGTCTTATTGGTGTTCAGGACAAGTCTGTTGGCTGAACTCCATTGTGTCAGGTTCTGGATCTCCTCTCTATAGTGAATCTCATCATTGTCCAATATCAGACCCACCACAGTGGTGTCATCCATAAACTTCACGATTGTGTTTGCATAGTAAACAGCAGAGCAGTCACAGGTGAAGAGGGTGAGGCGGGTGTGCCTGTGTACAGAACCAGTGTGGATGAAATGCAGTTTCCCATTTTCCCCATGTGAAGCCTGTTGGTGAAAAACTCACTGATCCACAAGCATGCGATGCAGAAGTTCCTAGATCACAAAGCTTCAGTGTCAACTTGTCTGGAATTATAGTATCAAAAAACTGAACTGAAATGGACAAATAGCATCTTAACATAATAATTAGGATGCTCCAGGTGGGTCATGGCTGAGTGAAGTGCTTTTGAGCCTGCATCCTCCATTGATCGTCCTTGACACAGTTCATGATTACCGAGGTCAGTTATTTCCCTACTAGAAGCCAGCCTCTCACCTGACCTGTAGGCATCATCCTGAGCTTTGAGCAGGACCACACTATGTTGTCCAGCCACGGTTTCTGATTTACTAGACAGTAATGTCACCTTAAGAGCCATTTGATTCGCTATGTTAACTTAAAAACTGTCAAGTTTTGGGACTTTTCTTTTCTTCTTTTTCAAATATATTTTATTTATTTCACATGACCAAACAAAACAACAAACCAAAAAGCACAGATATAGCCTAATTGTAAAACAGGAATAGAGTTACATTAAGTTACATACACAAATTGCACATACCAATGGAATACATCACATAGCCTATATACTAATTTACATTTGTACTATGCACAAGAAAAGAGATAAATAAAATCAAAGTGTTTCTGTGTAATATTGTGTACTGACTGCTTGAGATGTAAAAGATTGAGATTTCTTAGCATATTCAAACGCATCTGACCACATTTTGTTATCAAGTTCAACCTCCAAGTCCCTTTCCCACAACTCCCTAATCCTGTTGACACTAACACAATTAAAAATTAAAAGCGCACCACCACCACTATGTCCGGTGGGTTAGCCAGCAGCTGCTTGTCGGTCTGGAAGCTGAAGTCCCACAGAACCTTGGCACTGCTGTTCTCCACCACCTTCTGTGGCACGGCCCATTGGGATTTGGGTACTTCTATTCCATACTGGGTACAGATATTTCTGTACACTATTCCAGCTACCTGGTTGTGCATCTCCATGTACGCTGACCTGGCTAGCATCTTACACCCTGCCACTATGTGCTGGACTGTCTCAGGGGCATCTTTGCACAGTCTGCACCTTGGGTCTTGTCTACTCTGGTAGATCTTGGCCTCTATGGTACCTAGGGCCTGTTCTTGTGCTGCCATGATTAGTGCCTTTGTGCTGTCTGTAAGTCCAGCCTTTACCAGCCACTGGTAGGTCTTTTCGATATCGGCCACTTCTTCAAATTGGGAAAAATGGGAATGGGAAAATTCCACTTGATGAAGGGCGTGACGGGCCTAGTTATAAAAAAAGCTTGACTCCCCTCCCTCCTCCCCTTCTCTATAAACAATTGTAGAGTCTTCATCTTTATCCTCGGTCCCTTTCCGTGCTGTATAAAGTTTGAATATCTAAATATTTAAGTTTAAGTTTCAATATATAAAAAGTTCTTCTTTTGAGGGTTTTAGACTGTTCTGAATTGTAATGCAACTTTTAGCCTCAGTGCCCCTGTAGAATCATTAGTTACTTGTTACATTCACCTATTCACATAAAATAGATTAACAGGAAATAAAAAAGTTAAAAAGCACAGAGATGAGTCTCCAGAGATGAGGAGGAAGGCTTCTGGGTGCGATGTTTGCCACTGAGACATAGTTCACAGGTGCGTCGGTCAGCAGCGAATTATCACAGTAAAAACTCCTCTGGTTGTAGTATGACCAAACGCTAACAGCAAGCTGCTCAATGTCCTGTGAGCAGCACTGCTCAGTAACACTGATGTGCTCCTTGTTACTCCATCTCTCCTTAAGAAACACCTCGATCCCCACGTTCCTCCTCTTGCCGGTCTCATTAGCTCCACTGTCCACTGACAGGTCTCAGTGAGACACACAATGCTGCTCTCCCTGTAGCTACTCCCTCTGGTCAGTACCGTGAGTTTTTCATATCGTATGGGGAGAGACCATACATTCCCCATAGTTACAGATGGTGTTAACCCTCTGTGTAAATATGTCAATTTGTCACATAGATATAGAAAGGTTGCAGTTGTGAAGCCAATATAGTTGATACTCTCTGTCCAGTTTTAGCCTGCTTAACATTATCCAAAGTTTGCATAACAGTAAGGGCTAAAATAAGGGGCAACAATGAGATCTGAGTGATTTTAATTTCTATTATTAGGATCTGTTTTTTAGTTTGTGTCTTTCCTGTTTTATGTTGAAATGTTATTTCTTGCTTTGGGGGAAGCACAGTGGCACAGGGGTTAGCGCCATTGCTTCTCAGCAAGAAGGTCTTGGGTTTGACTCCCGGGTCAGGTGCAGGGTCTTTCTGTGTGTTTGCATGTTGTCTGTCTGCATGTGTTTCCTCCAGGAGCTCCAGTTTTCCTCCCACCGCCAAAAACATGCAACATTGGGGATAGGTAAATTGAGCATACTAAACTGCCTAATACTAAATACAATACTAAATTGTGGATGTGAGTGTGAATGGTTGTTTGTCTATATGTGGCCCTGCGACAAGCTGGCGACCATCCAGGGTGTACCCTGCCTTCGCCCGTAAGCGGCTGAGATAGGCTCCAGCCCCCTGGGATAAAGGGGTAGAAGATGGGTGGATGGATTCCTTGCTACTTGTTTCATGCCTGGCCTCCTGTGTTTTCTTGCTTGTGTGATTACCTGACCCTGCTCTAATGTGCTACACCTTGTCTTGCCTATTCCTGTGCAGTTACAAAGTTGAACAGCAACAATTTCTTCAATGATTTTGGAAATAAAAGGGAGGTTGATATGGATCTATAATTAGCTAGAGTCCAAAGTAGGCTTTTTAAATAATGGGTTGGGGGGTTGTCTCTTTCTGTCTCACTCCCATTGTTGTGCAGGGAAATCATTAAAAGTCATTAGGCTACTAACGTCATATCCGGCCAACCTTTGTTACACCATCCTTGGTCACTTTCCTGCTGCTGAACTTTTTGTGTTTATTTGAGTTAACCCAAGGATCTCTCCTCTGATTCCACTACCTTCTTTCTCAGTGTTGTCTCAAGTGTTGCAACTAGAAAGGATGAAACACTGTCAAAAACATGAACAATCTGTGGAGTAAATTTAAGATAATTAGCTTCCATTGCATGGATAAATGGCACTTGGGTAAATAACTGCTCTTTGAATTTAGACACAGCATCATCAGACAGACAGCTACTGTAATGGGACTGCTTCTCAGAAGCTGTATAGTAATATTAAACATGATGCATGATCAGTGTATCCATTCTTACAGATGAGATCATGCAGCAGGAGATAAGGCCCCTGCTAGCAGTTGACATCATAGAGCAGCTTCATCGCCAGTTTGCCTTGCTGTCAGGTATGTAAAAGGACTTCATTGTCTAGCATTCCACGTCTGCTGTTTTGCACTCCGAAGCGCTAAGAGAAGGTGCTGCAATTTGGAGATAAACAAAGTCACATTGTTGTTTTTAATATTCATATGATTTATAATACAATTAATTATAATAAAAAGTAATAGGATTACATTCAAATTGAACCCACTTTGAGACCAAAGGCGAAACTCTCTGTACAGTCTCATAAAATCAATTTGAAGCCCTGACTTGACTAACACTTAATTTAATCAGTGGTGGAAATAAATGGAAGTAAAAATAAAAAGTATACTTCTAAACAACTAGTATTGCTATTAGTATATAACAACTTTAAGTATTAGTTACTTTTTTAATCGATGTATAATTAATTTTTTTAAAGTAAAATTACACAACCCAAATTACCCCAAATTTGTAATTAAATTCATAGCCTGGTGGTAGCACCAAGCTCGTAGACAGAGCTTGGTCTGGCGAAGATCCCATAGACAGGAAGTTCTCAGAGACGGGATCAATAGGCGTCCATCAAATGCCTCTGTGTACTACTGGACAGAGCTACAACCAATCAGAACACTGATTCCAATGGTCAGTAGCGACAATAAATGGAAAACCTACCTTGTAGTTCACTATCTAGAGCTACCTTTCGCTCCATTTCGCTCCATTTCACTCCATTTCCAAACAAAACTTGCTGTTAAAATCTCTTAAGACAGCAGCTACAGTTGAATTGAAAGATTTATTCCTCCATGGCCGCATGCTGGCTGTAAACAAATGTGTTTAAGATCACTTAAATAGTGCGGTAACACACTAAAAACCTGCACAGGTGTAAAAGCTTGTTTCATTGGTTCCCGAGTTTTCAAGATGGGGAAGAGCGGAGAATAGGCAGGTTGGCCAGACTGAAATTTAATGTAGTGTAACAGGCAGTATGGGCGGGCCCAGGCTACTTAATTATAATTTCAGTAGATGATATTCATTATTTCCACCACTGAATTTAATAACTAAAGCTGGAAATACCTTAGTGGAGAAATGAATAGTGAAAAGAAGAATGAAGAAAAGGGAAAACAAATATAAGCTGGGTTTTTATTGTCCTTCTGGTTTCATGGGGCATTTTTCAGATAGTTGCCATTTGCAGCTGGTTGCTGGATCAATGGACTGGTATAGAAAGATGAAGGACTCTGAAAAGCTTGCTAGCTACTAGATAAAATCCTGGAGTTAGAGTTTACTTTTACCAACTCTTTATTAAATGGTTCATCAAACTAAAAGATAATGCTGGACTTTGCTGATGTGAAAAACAACAATAACAAAAAACAACAGTTCCAAAAGAAAGCAAGTGCGTGGTGACAGGGGAAAGGAAAAACTCATTTGCAACTGGAAGAAACCTCAGGCAGAACCAGCATCATAAATACAATTATTAGCAGGTATTTTATTCTGTAAATGCTGTTCTGAGGGGAAAGGGCATGTATTTGGGTAAGTTATTTATCATTTAACATCTGTGACTTTAATTGTTCAATTTACCTGGCTGTATAGACAGTTTTTTAAAGAAAGGAACATTTGTTTTTTCTACAGCTAAAAGGGCTGAAAGGCACCTGAGGCATTAAGAGCAATACATGGAAAAACATAATATCCATGGAAAATAAAATTTACAGATGTTTTTAGATATCTTGAGATCAAAATCTGGAAATCTTGAAATCAGATTTGTTAACTTTGTCTTCTTTATTATCTATCCAACAGAGCAGTTTTAACTTCACGCTTAGCAGCAAACTTTGTTCAAACCTAGCAAAGATTTATTTTCAATTGAAGGGAGCGTAGTAAACACGTGTGGTGGTTCTGTGTTGTAGGAGGGCGAGGGAAAGATGGCGCCCCAATCATCACTTTCCCAGAGTACTCAGCCTTCAGTGAAGTGTCAGAGGAGGACTTCCACAATGTAGTTACTTACTTGACCAGCATCCCCAGGTACTTACACTTTACAGCATTGCAGAATACATTAAACCCCAACTGAAGGTTAAATATTTTGGTGTCTTACTCAAGAAGTATGATGAAATGTAGCATGAGATTGGTGTGCTACATGATCTCCAGTGGTAAGGGAGAGTGATATCTAGCCACTTATTCCCAACCACTGTGCCACAGTACATAAGTGTGCCATGAGAGGCCATCAGATGTGCCATGGGAATTATCCAGTTTCACTTAATTATTCAAAATATATTTTATCATATATACTTGTGTGATATTTTTTTTTGGTGATAACCTGCTGTATTTTTCTAATACAAGAACAGTGCTGTGATGTGCTGTGGCTAAATACAGGTTGGGAAACACTGGTCTAGACTACCATGCTGAAGCACTTAGATTGTATAAAATTAATGGATTAATGGATAAATACAAAATTGAAATAATTTTTGTGAATTTTGTGAATTGTCATGCCTCCCTATATGACTTGAGCTTACTGGCTAACCCTGAAGTAATGAAAATGTGGACACAAAAGATGTTCAGAAGATGTAAACTTCCAGTGTTAGTGAATTTGAACCAGTGGCCCAGTTTACATTCTCTTTCCCTCCTGACTCCAGTCTGGATGCTGCCAGCATTGGCTTCATCATCATCATTGACCGACGGAAGGACAAATGGAGCTCAGTCAAGGCCTCTCTGTCAAGGATTGCTGTAAGTTCTCTTCACAGCTTATTCAGACAACATATAAATGCCTACATACATATCTCTGTATAATATCTAAAGATATCTATCTTATTTAACACTGGAAACATTCCAGATAGCTATTTATGTACAAGATGTTTTTTTTTTTTTAAATGATTGGACAGTCCCAAAGGACCCAGAAGCAGACTCACACAACCAGGAGTTAGGTTCCAAATAAGGTTCTTTTTAATGAAAAAAAATTCAAAACAATGATCACTGTAGTGCAACAAAAAACAGCCTGGGCTAAGGATAAGACAAAAAACAAAAGGCCCAGGAGGTCAGAGGCAAGCCTTTTTATCCTACCTCCTCTGGCTTCAAATTAATTTGCAACATACAATACAAAAAAAAAAAAAAAAAAAACTTAAAAACTCAAACTTAAACTATGTAAGCTGTTGTAAAAGTACACCCACTAATAAAAATGAAAGAAAATTTTCATGAAAATGAAAAAAAAAAAAAAAAAAAAAAAAATAGAAAATGAATAAATGAATGATAAAGATTGTGTTATTCTAGGGGTCATTCCCTGGAAACCTGCAGCTGGTGTTGGTGCTGCGGCCATCCAGGTTCTTTCAGAGGGCCATCGCAGACATTGGGATCAAGCTGCACAAGGATGACTTCAAGATGAAGGTACAGATGAGCAGAGGACAGAAAATAGACCACCTTGATTCACATTAATTTGAGGTCAGATAATACCAGCTATTACTGCCTCCATTATTTGTTTGATTTGTAATGTTTCCTGGTATCAGAAAGTACAATCATATCGGCCAGTTAAAGATACATTTAAAAGCCGGTTTTGGTGAAAATGCACAGAAGGCTGTATTGATTGTGAACAATAAGTTAATCTATGGGCATCCTTTGTTGACAGTCTTGACTGTCAACAAAGGGTGTATTCATACATAGGCATAGGCAGGTATGGGTGTATTCACACCTGCTTTATTTGGTCCGCTTAAGATTAACTTGAGTTCGTTTGCTCCCTCGGTTCGGACCTTTTGGGCTGGTATTAATACAAACCAACAAACTCTGTTCTGGACCAAACAGGCGAACCGACACCAAGCTGAAGAAGTGATCTTGGCGCTGTACCATACAAACCGAGCTGGTGTGGTTTGTTTGAGGTGTGAAAGCCTGACCACGGTTGCAATAAACAATAGCTTTTTGTACTGACTCCCATCGTGTTTTGAGCATTATGAGAAATAGAGATTTAGACAGCTACACAACAGAATACGAGAGAGCGGCTCTGAGGTTACCCACTACTCAAAGCTCGAAATGAGCAGTGATCAAACATGGAGCTGGGAGCTGGGAAGATTTACTAGCATCTCTAAATTTCAATATCATACCTGTTATATATACCTATATATATATATATATATATATATATATATATATATATATATATATATATGTGTGTGTGTGTGTGTGTGTGTGTGTGTGTGTGTGTGTGTGTGTGTGTGTGTGTGTGTGTGTGTGTGTGTGTGGTATGTCATATGGATACCAAATATCTAATCATAATATCATATTCTAATCTACTTGTGTGTTGAATGTGTTTCCAGATTGTGATGCTGAACTCTCTGTCAGACCTTCATGGCTATGTGGATAAATGCCAACTGACCCGGGACCTGGGAGGAAGCTTGGAGTACTGTCACAGTCAGTGGATACATCACAGAACTGTGAGTAACCATACATTTCTACATACTCTGTAGCTTAACATTAACAACACTTATTTGAGAAGTGGTGGAGACATGGGTAGAATCATCAACTTGACATGAGTCATATGTGGCTCTTTTTCCCTATAGGCCATTGAAAACTTTGCCATGACAGTGAAAACTACAGCCCAGATGTTACAGAAATTTGGGAGAGATCTGGCAGAGACAGAGCTGCCCAATGATGTCCAGTGCACTAAAGACCTGCTCACCATGAATACTGAGAAACACAACAACCTCCAGGTAATTAAGCACACTTGATAAGAATCAAATCAGAAATACTTTATTTATCCCTGAAGGGTAACTAGTCAGTGCAAATGCAGTAGCCCACTATCAGAAAATATCAAGTCAAGAGTCAGTCATTTGGCAAATTTTTAGGGGTAAACACAATCACAGTACAATGGCCTTGCCCAAGGTGAACCACATTTTTGATAGTGGTATCTCTAATACCACATAAGTTTACACCAATTCATGCATGAATACACACAAAAAAAATTATCACACTGGTTTACAAGGGGTTTGTTTCATTGTTTCCTTTTTGGCAAGGTAATAGTATAATTAGCAAACTTGTAGAAAGTTGTTCACTGATGCCCTCGCCTGTTTCAGTCTGCCATGACACACTCCACACTCTACACTGCTTGCTTCACCAATGTAATTTGCACATACCCAGTCTGTCAGTATAAATGGTGTGATGTCATTATCCATATGACATACCACAGAAAGATTACATGTTTCAGTGATAGATGCAAATGCGTTTCACACACTTACACATTTATCAAGTTTTAAAGATGCTATTAATGTTATTTCTTCTGTTTCTGTGTATCTACATCAGGATGAACTGAAGTTAGCTTTGAGACAAGGGATGACCTTGTTGGGTTGTATCAAGGAGCAGGTAGCTAAACCAGAAAATCACAAACTGAATCCAGATGAGATGGAGAACCAAACTACTGTGGAAAGGTAACAGTCCCATACAATGCATAATGTCTCTCAGTCTTTTATGTGGTCATGACATAGATCTTTAGAAAGTCATGCAGGGTGTGCATAATGAAGTTCCTAATGTGTGTTTTAGGCTCCTGGCCCAGCTGGATGAGACAGAGAATGCTTTTGAACAATTCTGGTGTAAACACCATCTGAAATTGGAGCAGTGCCTGCATCTACGTCACTTTGAACAGGACTTTAGAGAGGTACATAATATTTGTCTGACCCTCTGCCTAACCAGTTGCGACTGATCTGCAGGTCACATGTATCTAGTGTGATAACATCAGGTGAATTTTTGCCTCTCTAGGTCAAAGTGATCCTGGACAGTTTGAGGGATAGTCTTGCCAGCTTATCAGTTGTTGGGGATTGTCTGGCCAGAGTGGAACATCTGCAGAAGGAACTGAAAGCACTGGAAGAGAAGGCTCAGGTAACACACACACCATTACAGAAGTTATCTAAAAAGTTGTCTAAGATAAACCTGCTTTACCCCACACCAGAAGTCAAATTGGATGTCATCATGTTTCCTTCCATGATGTCAGTTAAATGCATTTGGGCCAGCAACCTAAAGTGAGGTGGGACCAAAACAAGCAAGGGAGGACACACACACACACACACACAAAATCATATATTATATCATCTGCTGTCAAGGCTCTTGATGGGGTAGGTTAAAGACCATACTTTAGCAAGATCCCAGCTACAATGGAAAAGAAGGACTCCCTTTTTATTAGGAAGAAACATCCAACTACCTGAACTAGGGTGGGCAGTCATATGCCTTGACTTAGGTGGATGAGAAATTTATTAAAGGTAGAGTGTGAGGAATAAGAGGCCAGTATATGCAGTTGTTAGAATGAAGACAAAGAAATTAATACTTTGCAGCAGTGTGACATGTATGTTTGCGGTGAGGTGCTTAGTGCATTATGGGAGTCCCCCTTAGCATGGTTCATGCCTTTCTCAGAAACTTGTTTAATTCTATGCATGTTGATGACTGAATGGCATCATGTGGTGATGACCTGCATCCATCCTTGTAGCCTACACTTGAAAAGGCCCAGCTCCATGCACTGCATGGTGACCAGCTGATCCAGAGCAACCACTATGCTGTGGACTCAATTCGACCCAAGTGTATAGAGCTCCGGCGGGTCTGTGATGACTTCAGCAACGAAGCCAAGAAAAAGACAGACATCTTGTCCAAATCCTTGCAGATACACATGGGAATTGAAAAGGTGAGGATGTTGTGTAATCTATACATACAAAGTTAGATCCAGACTTAGTTTTATGAAACAATGCTTCTTTCATTGCCTGTAGCCTCAAATTCTTGTCCTGCTTTTATACATGTGACCTTTAATAACATTTACTGTCAACTAACATCAGTCCTGTAGTAGTTACATAGAGTATACAAAACCAAAACTCTACAGTTGTTCTGCTAAGTTGTCTGCCTAGTCAACAGACGCTGCCATCAGATTATTAAACTGATCACTATGCCAATGTTAAAATGATGTTTAGCAGATATATTTTTTTTTTGCCGTGGTCACCCTCTTAGTGTAGCATGCCAGTATGTGTATTTGCTCATATAAATCTATCTGAACCAACATGCTGGACTCACTGACAGTAGTATGCTTTAACTGTAATATTTCTTAGTATGTAGTAAGTAGTATAAATTCGTCGTTGTAGTAGTATCAATTTATTTTTTGTCTAAAGAGGATTATTGTTCACATTTCCATTTGAGATCCAAATATGAGATAAGGTGATATGATGGTGGTCAATTGTTTCATTGCAGCTTTAATGTAGTGTTCTCCTTCTCACTATTTCCATATCTCACATATTTTTATTTCACTCAAACTTTTAACTCTGCATCTAGATTTTCCTTTGTCATATGACACAATACAATTCAATCAGTTTTGGTATGTCTGTGAAGGTCACAATTTACCTTAATTGCACCTCAACACAGCAGCGACTCCCCTGAAATGTGAGCCACCACATCGGAAGGGATGGTGTCTGTTACACTGAAATTTTGCCTCATTTTAATTTTACATTTCTGCTGTTAACAGGTAAATCAGTGGTGTGAGTCTGGCATCTACCTGCTGGCCTCCCAGGCTGTGGATAAGTGTCAGTCACAGGAAGGGGCAGAGTCAGCACTGATAGACATTGAACGCTTTCTTGAATCAGCAGAAAAAAATCAACTGACTGAATTGAGGAACCTCCACAACCAGTATGAGGTTACCCTTTCTGAGGACCTCAAGGTATGGTGCACAAAGCTCTGGTTTTACAGGTGGACTGGATATTCTGTTGTACAACTAAGGACAAGGATTGAGAGTAAGCTTTATGCCTGCAGGCCAGTGTCATGAAGGCTCTAAAGCGACTGGAGGACGTCCAGGAGATGTTTGAGAAGAGGCACGTCAGTCTGAGGAGACTATCAGCTAAACAGATGAGGCCTGTGCAGCCTGTTGCCCCACGGCCTGAGTCTTCTCCCAAACGGCCCTCACTCAAAAACCATGCCAGGTCTGCAGGAAGCCAGCAGTGTGAGTTGGAGAATCTGTTATAGTTATCTTACACTCTTACACCATCTACACACACATGGATGGTGTACCTAGTGTAAATGATATGATTGTCATCCTGTGCAACAAACTTATAAAGTATTGTACAATTGAACTCAACTTAAACATTACATAATATTATAATGAGTATCTATGCTGTGTTATTTCATTTCATTTCAGCTCTGGCTCGCAAAGCTTCTGATAACTCTAACCAAAGTTCAAAGCAACCTGCTGAAGCTGATTCCAACAAGAAGAAGAACATACGCAAGGTGAAGGGAGGCATCAAGGTATCAACCCTTTGCATCCACAAAACCCCTTCAAAGAGTAATTTTAATGATCTGATGAAGTTCTGTTCCAAGACTTGAGTTCCCACTACATTTCCTAAATTTTCACTTGTGCTGCACTATTTACACTGTGAAATCACTGAGTGATCAGTGACATAATCAGTGAGACAACAAATCAAAAAGCACTTACCTTACTGGAAATACAAAGTCACTACAATACAATATCAAGCTGGCAATAAAGAACAAAAATACAAATTACAAACTGAGCTCCGATTACTAACAATGAGATTAAAAAGTCAGGAATCAACATATGTATGCTTTTATTAGTATTTTAGAGCCTCATTAAAATGAATTTACTCAAGACAAACAGCAATTCACTTACATCTGTAAATAAAGTGTTTATCCATAAGAATTAGGTGATTAAACATTGCTTTCCTGTTTTGTCACCTATTATTAGTCCAATTTTAATATTGTGTGTAATCATGAAGAACAAAGTTTCTTAAGTTCTAAAGTTATCATTCTAAAGTTTCAAAATCAAAAATAATGTTAAATTGGTATTGAGTTTCTTTATCTTTCCGTGAGGGTATCTGATTCTAATTCAAATTATATTTCAAATTATCTATGACACAAGGAAAGGGGTAGGATGGAATTAACTTTATTACTCCGTAAGGGGGAAATTAATTTGCTACCATCAACAGGACAGCAACAGACAGTGTGCAACAGGTAGTAACAAAGGCTATAGGAGGTGCAAAAGTGTGCAACAATTTAAAAAAGAATACTTCCTAAGATTCCATGATAAAAAGTGTGTAAAACTGTCCTGCTGACCATATTTTCCTAACGATCAAAAAACGATCTGGCCTGGGCTTTCCTGAATTTGATGTTGTTGTTTATTTTCCAGTCCAGCTTCTTGTCTACATGCACACCCAGGTATTTATATGAGATTTATATGAGACTACCTTAACTGGCTGTTTTCTAAGGATGGAGTTAAGGATGGGGTTACTCAGATGCCTGGCTGGCCGAGTGGCTAAGTCGCACCATGTTGACGTATATGCCGTGCAGATTTTCGAATCCCGACCAAGTCGACCTATCCCCCACTCTCCTCCCTGTTTCCTGTCTCTGATTAAAGGCAAAAATGGTCTTGAGGTCTGATAGTGAAATTAGAGTCCATAAAATTAGAAAATGCTTTCCTTTAGTGCCCAAGAACAGTCTTAAAACATTTCATAATGTGACGTGTGTCACTACTGAACTAGGACCTAAACCCAGATGCACAACTCAGGGGTCAAAGTAGAAAGTCAAACAAGTCTTTTATTATCAAAGTTCAACAATGAATCACTCACATGGAGGACAAAACATGACTTCAGTGAATAAACAAAAATACTAGACAAAGTAACAAAGAAGATACAGAAAACCTGACAAGGCAGGGGCATGAAACAATTACTTGAGCAATCAAGGTGATGGTGTGGAGCTGGTTCTCTGTGGCATGGGACAAGACGAACTGATAACACAGATAAAGGGAGACAGACCAGAAATACACAAGGTAATGCAGCAAGTGGAAATAATCAGGGTGGGGAAGATGAAAAAGAAGGGGGAAGGGCAAGTTACCTGGAATGAGACGAGAGAAATTTTCAAAAAACAAAAACAGGAAACTACAAGACACCATTGACACAAGACAACTAAATATGACCAGCTTTCTTGGTCATGACAATGTGAGAGCAATAGGTCTATAATCAATAGATCTTTCAATTTTTAAGAGACCTGACACTAGGTTTTTCTTAGGCACACAATACAAGATGCTTTCCATATAGATGGAATCTTTTGAAGAGGACAGAGACAATGTGAATATGTGACGGAAAACTGCATACAGCTGATCAGCACATATTTTAAGAGCATGTGGCCTGTGGGGCAGCACTGTTGCTTCACAGCTCTGCCCAGCTCAGCTGGTTTAGCTCCCAGGTAAGACACAGCGTCTTTGCATGTTCTCTGCCTGCATGAGTTTCCTCTCATAGCCATAAACATCAGGTGCTACAAAATCTATCATTCTACAAAACTATTCACAAATTAGCCTTTTGCAAAACCCCACCCTCGAACGGTCCTCGTCAATCCTAGCTTAGCAACCATAACTAAGAAAATGACGTCCATCAAGTTTTGTCAGCAAGATGGTGAAACAATGCGGTTCTGGCACCTGCAAGTTTGAGCGGAAGCTGTCTGTGAGCGGCGCAGGAGCATGTGTAATTCACACCAGGTATTTCTGCAGGCGCAGTGCGTGCGTGGCACATCAGCTGTCAGCCCTGTCTTTAAATGCACTCGGGCCAATGTAGCCTTGTCTTTTTAAAAGTGCCCTGTACATGTTCTAGACTTGTGGTGTGAGCAGTATCAGAGCAGAACTGGAGAGCGATGGAGCAATCGCCCCGGTCTTTGGATAAAAACCTGCGTTGCGCTACAACTATATTACACACTCCGCTTACATGCTCTGGTCTGGGTGCAGGAGAGTTAGAATGAGCTAACTTCAGTGACAAGGAGAAAATCAGACCTGGCCTTTATTTGAGACCGGCGTTTACGGCCCAAATGTGTCACTGCCTCCGGCTAATAAGACCGGCGTCTATTTGCCACTCTGCTTTCATTTGCAGCTTTACAGTATTTCAACTTTAAAACGTACTTACCCAGCAGTTGCAAGAGCATGACTGATCCACAAGGCTGTGCTGGTTGCATCGCAAATAGAGGTCGTGGGAATTTCTTGTTCTTTGACTGAGACCGGTACACCTTTGCCTCGATTATTGTTGTATCTCTGTCAGTATTGACATTTATATCTTTAACATTGCAGCCCTTTCTGTCTTGCCCTGGAGGATATTTCTGCTTTCTCCAAAACAAATCACTCACACTGATGGGTATAGAGCTTAACCCGGCCATGTCTGTGTTTCTGGTTCTCAAAGCTTGATGGGCTAGCAACAATAACTAGGAGGTGTGGCTTTTGCGAATGGTCAATTGAGCATGCTATTTTTTTTTTTTTTTGTCTAAGAAACAGGCATTCCTATATATTTGGAACTGCCAAATGCTACATGGCCCCAAGCATTCCATAAGTTGATACAGTGTCTTCAGAAATTATTCAGACCCTCTTCCTTTTTTTCAATTTTGATAATTTGTTGCAGCCTTTTTTTTTTTTCTTATTAGTACTTAGTACCCCATAATGACAAAGTGAAAACAGAATGTTAGAACTTTTTGTAAAGAAAAAACTGAAATATCACATAAGTATTACACAATATCACAATAAATATCACATAAATATTCCACTGAGTAATATTTGTATGTAGATATGACATATGAAATTCAGACCCTTCAGCACCAGGGACTGGGAGACTGGTCGGGGTTGACGAAAAGCTGAAGGTGAAAGGTCAAAAAACTAAAATCGAACCCATAGTCAGTTTCTGTCTCTCATTTAAAAGAACTACAAACATTTACATGCATTTACACGCCCTCACTCCCTCCTTCCCACCCTCCCCAAACCCATGCACACACACTCGCAATGAAATAATAGAAAAATGGAGCAGCTTATAGTCAGACTATAATTGACTTATGTCCATTGGCTTTGCATGCAGTCTATAATGACACTAGCTTGATATAATGAAATGGAGGGGAGTGGGCAGAGGGGAAACAGAGTTCAATTCAATGATTGCTGCTGGATAAAAACTGTTTCTATACCTGGCAGTATGTGTCTTTAGTGACCTATACAGTTTACCAAAGGGCAGCAGAATGAACAAGTGGTGAGAAGAATGTACAGTGTCTTTCATAATGTCATAAGCCCTGCTGTGGCATCTAGACAGGTAAATATTCTCCATAGGGGGCAGAGGGAGGCTAATGAAACCCTGGGCAGTTTTTATCACCCTCTGGAGAGATGATCAGTCACCTGATGAACAGTTCCCATACCAGACAGTTATGCATTATGTCAAAATACTTTTTACCAGGCAAAAAGTGGCAAAAAGACTCCAGCAGTTACTCCACAGAACAGCCTTCTTCACTGTTCTGAGAAAATAAAGTCTTTGCTGAGTGTTTTTTTAACAGTCCATTTAAGCTCCTCACTGATGTTAACCACCAGAAATGTAAAACTAACCACCCTCTCCACCTCCTCTCCCCCTATTTCCAGGAGCCTGGGCTCCCCTTTGTGTTGTGTGAAATCAATGATTTCCTTTTTTAATGCCCAGAGAGAGGCTGTTATGACCACACTACTCAGACAGATGTGCACCTCATCTCTATAGGCGACTTTGTTCCCGTTTGAGATGAACCCCACCACAGTTGTATCATTTGGGTGTTTTAGTACAGCATGGAGAGCTGCCACAATGAAGTGTGCTAGGGAGCTGCTGGGATCTCATGTGGGCTGGTGGCCTTACAAGCATTAACAGTTCTCAGGGCCCGCTTAACTTCATGGAGTGTAAGTGGTTGCTCAGCAGGTTACATTTGGAGAGTGGTTCTGTCATCCAGACCTCTCCCAAATTGTGCAAAGTGAAGATGCAGTCCTTCGGCAGTTGGAAACACTCTGCAGAAATACAGACAAACCAGGATCTGGGTGTCCAAGGGTTTCTTCAGCAAGAAATGATCACTGCCTGATCTACATGTGCCGGGAAAGTAGCTGAATGACATCACAAGGACTTCAGCAGCAGTGGTCAAACCAAAGTATTCCACTTGCACTGTATGTAGCCATACTTTTTACATCATGGCTTACAGTCCTTCAAGGCTGTCAAGAAGCTGTCAAGAAGATCAATGAGAGACAGAGGTTAGCCCGGCGTTGTTGGGCCCAAGTACACAAGAACTGGACAGCCAGGAACTGGAAGAAGATCTACTGTCAAGCATGGTGAAGGCAGTATTATGATTTGGGGATGCATGAGTGCTGCTGGTGCTGGTCATCTCACTGTCTGTGATGTCACATTGAATTCTGACAAGTATTGTGCCATTTTCGAAACCAACATGCTCCCTTCTGCTTGTGCACTGTTCTGTCGAGGTCAAAACTAGATGTTTCAACAAGATAATGACCCTTGCCACACATCCAGGGCCAGCAGAACTTAGCTGTAGGTGCATAGTATCCAGGTCTTAGAGTGGCCAGCTCAATCCCAGGACATGAGCCCCATCGAAAATCTGTGGTGGATTATCAAAAGATCTGTTTTAAAGTGTAAACCAAAGAATTTAGAAGAACTAAAAGCAGTCTTTCAAAAAGAGGAAGAATGGGACAAGATTACCCCTCAACAGTGTGAAAGGCTCGTGGAGAACATGCCAGCCAGGTTGCCCCTGGCTCTACTGCATGCTAAAGGCAGGACTACTTAATATTAATTTGATGATGTAATGGTTAATTTATTTTTTTGCTCCAGTTCCGTTTTCAACGTATTCTCTGTTATTTATTGACTGGTGCTGACAATGCTGAGAACTGACATAGTGAAACTGTCAAGAATTCATTGTTCATTTTTCTTGTAAACAATAAACAATAAATAAATAAATAAATAATTTGTATTTGTTTGTGTCTGTATAATGCAGCCACACCTTTTAAAACACAAAAAAGATCCACAAATATTTCATGATAATATCTGAGATTGTGTAAAATTTCAAGGGTGTCCTAAAACTTTTTTCAGTGCAGTAACTACACAAAATAAAGAAAATATAAATAAACAAGACTGTCCTCCAAACCATAACCAAAAAACCTATAACACACCAGATTCTGTGGTAGCTGATTTTTACCGTTGTGTCAAAAATTGAAAACATAACAAAATACAGCTTGTATAATTAAGATGTGTCTGTACATGTGTGCGTCTGTGTCCCAGATTGAGGTGATGCACGAGGAAAGCCAAGGAGGTTCCACCCATGTCGTCGTGACCAGTGAGACAGAGGAGAGTTTGTCCAACAGACGCAGGTAAGAGCAGAACCCTGAAACTGAAATGTGCTGATTGTACACATGGGATTGTGATTCACTGAAGTGAAAAGACAAGTATTCAGACCCTTTGCAACAACAATTTACTGTGTACTAACACTGTGGCATTAGTACATACTGTTATTTATATGCACACACAGTACTCCTCCACTTTTCATACCGATCTCTATGGCCCTGTCTGCTCTGAAAATAGATATGGCCCCTTAGTCCAATCACAGTGTGTGGTGGGTCTGTTATTCCCTGGTGAGTCCCAGGGAATAGTTAAAGTAGAAACCACAGGCCTCTGAATCTCTGGGACAATGGAGTCCCACCAGTTATCGTTAAAAGTCTGGTGGTTATTATAGTCATTTTCAATAGGGGGCATTTGGTGAGGATTTTTTGCAAATTATGTCACAAAAAATTCGTTTTTGGAGAAAAAAGTAATACTCTGGCCAAGATGCACTTTTTGATGTATAATTTGTCTCGGTGCGATCAACTGCCATGATGTTACTACTGTAATTTCCACACTATAAGCTGCTACTTTTTTCACATGCTTTGAACCCTGTGGCATAAACAATGATGCGACTAATTTATGGGTTTTTACGGGCTAACGAAGTTCATACTGCCAAAACATTTAGCCTCGTCACATCAGACCAATGAAATGAAATAATGTGTAACTAGCCATGTTACAGGCACTGTTTGGAAAAAAAATTATTTATTTAATTAAAAGTGGAAAAAAAAATAATCTTTCTGTGTAACATCTTTCTGTGTAAATATTCCATGTTGCAATGTGGACACCTGTGGCTTATAGAGAAGTGCGGCCTATATATGTACAATAATTTTTTTCTTTTTAAATTTAGTGGGTGTAGCTTATATTCAGGTGTGCTCAATAGTCTGGAAATTATGGTAATGTTCACAGTTTTTAATAGGAGAAATACAAAGATAACAGAGAGACACAGCAGCTCAGTCATTTACAAGGGTCATTTACACCACACGTATAGTATTATGTTAGTAAGGGTCCTGGCTGTGTTGCTCAGGGCTTAGAAAGAGATGTTCAGACTCTTTAGTGACACAAAAAATACCTTTTACCTTGACGCTAGCAACCTGCCCCTATCACTTAACTTATTAGCTGCCTGGCCATGCTCACTGCTACTGCTACCAGAACACCAATTTGTTTCATTTTTTGGCAACTGACGGTACTCACAACTGACAGTTGTTGCCATGGCGCCACATGAGTGGCAGCCAGTTTGTCAGCAGTGTCTTCTTTTTTCTCTCTTTTGTCTTTTTACCTAAACTTTTCAACATTTTGACTGGAGCTGTTCTTTTTTTTTTTATCAGGACGGCTTTTTTCCTCATATTTTTTCATTTCTTTTTTTCTTTCTCGTGTTGTTTTTTTTCTCCTGTTTTTGTTTCTGACTGTGACAACCAGAGAGCCGCTGAGCCGTTGCCCAGTTGTCGCTCTGGTAATCAGCTGATGACACTGTGCTACTTGAGGATGTGACCCAACATGATCCCGGTGGAGATAGAGTGGAGGAGAAGCAGATGCAGAGTAGGAGTGGAGTGCCTTGAGAAGAATAGACGGTACAAACCATTAACACCATTTGTGACTATGGGGAATGTATGATCTCTCTCCCCAAGATGACAAACTCATGCTGCTGACCAGTCTACAGAGCAGCGCCATGTGTCTCACTGAGACCTGTCAGAGGACAGTGTAGCTAAAGAGACCAAAAAGAAGAAGGACATGGGGATCGCAATGTTTATTAAGCAAAGACAGTATAACCTGGAGCACAGTTTTACTGAGCAGCACTGCTCACATGGACTTGAGCTGCTTGCTGTTAGTGTTTGGCCGTACTACATCCAGAGGAGTTCTCACAAGTCATCATGATAACACGCTAACTATTTATTTATTTTTCTGTTTTCTTTTTTTACTTTCCTGTTAATCTGTTTTTCATGACTTGCTTATGCTGTCGGACAGCATAAACAAGACAGCGGTCTTACACTATCTTTGATGGGGTAGAATAAGTTTGATTAAGATAAATGTACTTCCCATGTTATTATACAATAGGATAGTAATTTTACATATTGGGGAATCTCTGTTGAAATTAATTTAGCATGGAAAGAATATATAATATGGTTTCCAGTAAACATTCTGGGCCAGGTGCTTTCCCAAATAATATCAAGTTGGCTTACATGCTTTCTACAAGGGGACCTCCTATGGACGGTGTTGGTGTACGCCCTCTTTTCAATGTCATATCTATCATTGCAGAAGTAAGTAAGTAAGTAACATTTATTTATATAGCTTTTCTAATAGAGAAAACTCACAAAGTGCTTTACATGGTTAAAATACAGAGTAAAAAATACATACATTCAATGACATCGAAAACAAACAAATCCCAGGGAACAATCAGGGAAAGCCTGCCTAACCAGGTAGGTTTTTAGAAGCTTCTTAAAGCACCCAATGGACTCATCTGCTCTCAGATTATGCGTTAGAGTGTTCCATAGTCTGGGTGTGGCAGACTCAAAGGCTCTGTCACCTCTTGTTCTTAATCTTGTGCGTAGAACTACGAGCTCATTCAGACTGGCAGACCTGAGTGATTTCGGAGGAGTGTATTTATGTAGCAGGTCAGATAAATACTGAGGTCCTGGCCACGCAGGGCTCTGTAGGTAAGAATGAGGATTTTGAACTGGATCCTGTAGGTGACAGGAAGCCAGTATAGGGAGGTCAAGAGGCCAAGACAGGGGTGACGTGGCAGTTTTTGGTTGATTTTGTTAACAGTCTGGCAGCGGCATTCTGCACCATTTGGAAGGAGTTGACTGAGGTTTTGCTAGCACACAGAAAAAGGGAGTTACAGTAATCAATGCGAGATGACACAAAGGCATGGATGATCATTTCCAGTTCAGTGTGTGACACAACAGATCTAAGTTCTGAAATGTTCCTGAGATGGAAAAAGCATGTACGGGTTATCACCTGAATGTGTTTGTCAAAGTGCATGGCCTTGTCAAAAGTAACTCCTAGGTTTTTCAGGCTAGAGCAGATATTTGTGTCCAAAGATCCCATACGGCTGGCCACCTCAGAAGCAGTACCGTCAGGGGCAACAATCAGGACATCGGTCTTGATGGCATTAAGCTGGAGGAAATTGTTGATCATCCAGTTGTTGATTGCAAGCAAGCCGGCATGTAACACATTCAGGGAATTGGTTGTGTCAGGGTTAAAAGAAAAGTACAGCTGAACATCATCTGCATACATATGATAGGATATACCATTAAAACTGCTTAAAATGTTGCCTAGAAGAAGCATGTACAAAATAAACAGGATGGGACCCAGAACTGAACCCTGAGGAACTCCATAAGTTAATGGGACAGACTCAGAAATAAAAGGACCCACTGCTACAGAGAAACGTCTGTTGGCAAGGTATTAGGCAAACCAGTCAAGGGCGCTACCTAAGATACCTGCATAATTACGAAGCTTGTCTAACAGGATGTGGTGATCAACAGTATCAAAAGCAGCGTTATGGTCAAGCAGCACTAAAATAGTACATTTGCCGATATCAGAGGGCATTATGACATCATTAGACACTCTAAGAAGTGTTGTCTCAGTAGAATGTGTCTGATGGTAACCAGATTGAAATTTGTCCGGGATGTTATGCTTAGTCAGGATGGGGACTAGTTAGTTTGCAACAACTTTTTCTAAAATCTTTGAAATAAAAGGGAACTTAGAAATGGGCCTGTAATTGCTAAGTGATGAAGGGTCAAGTTGGGCTTTTTAAGGAGCGGCTGGACAACTGCATGTTTAAAATAGGAAGGGAAACAGCCAGAGACAAGTGAGCTGTTGATGATACAGAGCAGGGAAGGGCCAATGGAACTAAAAACTTTTTTCAAGACGGAATAATAGTTGTTGTGACACAAGCTACTTTGTTGACAAAAAATGACAAAAAATTGTTACAGTCATTTATAGAGAAAATGGGCACTGCAGGGAGCTGGGAACAGACAGAAGATTATTTATAGTGTCAAAAACAACTTTGGGATTTTGCCTATTAGCGGAGATGAGATTTGCAAAACAAGAGGCCCGGGCGGCTTTGACCAAGACTCTGTTAGGAGGTCTTTAAAATAGGTACGGTGGATCTGTAGCTTGGTGGACTTCCACAGGCACTCTACACAATGACATTCGCATCTAAAACAGTGAATGTCATCGTTAATCCAGGGGGAAGAATTAGCAGTAGTAATAGTGCCAGATTTCAGGGAAGCGATCTCATCTCAAATAATTGAGCAATGCGAGTTAAAAGTGAGAACTAGAGAGCTAACGTCACTCTCATCACCAAAAAGCTGCTCTGTGCTGTTGTTATAAACAGAGGCAAATTTCACAGCAGTCAGGTTATTTAACATACGTGAATGTATAACACGCTTCCTAGGTGTATGATCAATGTTAAAAGACACATCAAAAAGAATACATTCATGATCAGTCACAGGCAGCTCCTTTGAGCCAGTAATGACTAGGGTTAGCTCATGTGAGAAAACTAGGTTGAGACTGTTACCTTTAATGTGTGTTGGGCCCCTGACATGTTGGGTAAAGTTGAAGGAGTGCGTGATCTTTAAAAAGTTCCCAGAGAAGGTATTTGAAGTATCATTTACTGCCACATTAGAATCACCAAGAAGGAGGATTCACTCCAATTTAATTATAGAGGCTGAGATGTGTCTGAATTCAGATAAAAAAGCAAGGGAGGAGAAACGGTCCTTACGCACAACAGCCACTCCACCCTGTGGCCATTGGTCCTCGGAAGACAGATGAAAGAACATCCTGGAGGGCAAAGCTTATTCATGAACAGGTATTCTTTTGCCAGGTTTCAGTGAGGAACATAAAATGTAACTCTTTGGAAATAAATACATCAAGCAAAATTAGTGTTTTGTTGACAATAGAGCGAGCGTTTAGCAATGCCAGCTTAATGGCCTTCTGATGCTCCAGGGTGGTAGTTGGTGTAGGTGCTAGTGGCCACAGGTATCTTGGGTCAGCCCTGGCCCAACTGCATCTTGCAGGGAAGATGGATTGCAACTGACATTGAAACTCTGGGATAACAGGCCTGAGGCACGACAGCCTTACTCTAGAATTGGCGGAAAAGGGCGGCAGTGGTGCCAGTAATTATTTTCCCTGGTTTCTAAGTTACTTTTATAATACAACAGTTACTTTCCCTGACTTACTGCTCTAACTCAGTTACTAATCATTTAGGAATTCAAAAGAGACCTCGGTCATGTACCAGCTGACTCAAAAAAACTCTTCAAAAATGACTTGGAGAAGTCAGGAGTTAAATGCAGCAGAGTTTATTGTGCACAACAAACCTGAGTGACCTTCATGAAAGGTAACCTGTCTCTGCTACATGCAGCTGTGTTTTATACTTAAAAATTGTACCACGTTATGGCTATTGACCAATCACTATCATCCACCTTATCTCTCTTTACACCAGTAAAATACATAATATATTGTATTATATTAAGTATATAATACATGAGAGGAACTTTGGAAGGTTTGGGAGTGTTCAGTGCTTTCTGACCAGGTGGTGTTCGTGCTCTTATCAACATTTTTTCCCCTTGCAGTGCAGTGCTTGTTACCAAAATCTCAAACCCATTTCTGTGTTTTTACTGGTTCTTTTTTTTTTTTTTTTTTTTTTAAATACATTGCAGACTCTGCTATACACCATTATTAGCCGGCTTCACACTGTCGAGCCAGGCCGGGCCTGCTCAGATAGTCAGGCCACTAACCTCTCTGGAATACCCTTTGGCAAGTCCCTGTTTGTGAAACCGTCACCAATACCATCCATTTTCAGACAGGATGGGTGGTTCAAGCACGCAAAAAAAAAAACAACAAATGGCAAGTAAACAATCGATTCTGTTGCTCTTTTTAATTCTGGTTGTACCAGATCTACATGGGTCTGCTGTAAGAAGTTAGCTTGCTAACTGCCGTTTAGATCGCTAGCATAGTTTATACTACACCCGCAGTTTATTAAGTTTTTCTCTAACTTGGAGGGCAGCTCCCTCTGCCATGATGTGTTTTGTTCCCTGTCAATTCTCTGCCCAGATGGAGAGCAGAGCATGAACATCATTGTGACACCAGAACTTGATCCATTATTCTCCATAACAACTAAAATCATAATTACATTTCTGTAGTGCCATCTTTATTTCCTCTACCTGCTGTCTAGAGCAACAGGTTAAACCCGCTTTAAGAGCGGCCCAATGTTTTGGTTGGACCTGAAACCTGGAGCTAGTGGCCCTGAGACAGCCCCTAGGTGGCACCAGTTAGCACTGGCTCGAGGTGGTGTGAAAGGGATTAGCCCTGGCACGCTTCGATTAGCTCGGCTTTGGCCCAACAGTGTGAAGATGGCTCTTGTTTACCTTCCTCTTACAGAATTTTTTAAAAAATAATATATTTGATTACATTTTAACACACTCATGTTTTTCTCATCTTTTTAAAACACATACATACATATTATTTTCACACATATACAGTGGGTTCGGAAAGTATTCAGACCCCCTTAAACTTTTCACTCTTTGTTACATCGCAGCCATTTGCTCATCATCAAGTTGATTTTTTTCCACGTCAATGTACACACAGTACCCCATTTTGACAGACCAACACATGTAGACATGTAAAACATATGTAGACATTTTTGCAAATTCATTAAAAAGAAAAACTGAAATATCACATGGTCATACGTATTCAGACCCTCTATACTGTAGACCTCACACATTAGTTCAGATTATACACTACACTAACCTACTAACTCATTACTTTTTTGGAGGGAGTAACCACACAATATGATTTTAATCACCTTACACATCACAGCAGCTCTTAATGGGACATGTATTCAGAGCATGAAATTAAGTTAGCTTTTTCAACTGAACAATTAATATTTAACAAATAGTTTAGAAGTTAAATGAGCTGAGGGCTACTTGTATTTGTCTTCTCTCCTCAGCTTAACCAAAGTAAAATCCAAATCTGCTGATTTAAGATCAACTAAGTATATGTGTTGCATAACAAAACAGTGCTGCTCTTCATTACATAATGGCAACAAATAGTGAGACAAAAGTACAATGACACAAGGGAGACACAAAAGTAGTTCAAATTCCATCATTCGTTATGTAGTACATTAAGCATCCAGTAGTCCTTCATTCAGCAACATCAAGCATCAACTATTTATGTAAAGGCAGCCATACAAGAGTATGTGTTCTGGAAATATGGCAGACACAGCAGCATTACTCTTACTGCTGTGCAGTACAGATTACCCATAAATCCTCTGTTGTTGCTGTGCACTGAGGGATCTGTTGCTGCTTGCCACAATGAACGCACATCTGTTACATGGCCATGAGATGTAATCATGTGATCATAGATGCAGGGATGGTAAGGAGCCTTGCTCTCCCCTGAAAAGTATACATGATCCTTTGGGTAAACCCCCATGCTGTTGGCACAAATTCCCATGAAGACATCATCAATATAAATGGTGGAGTCCAGCAGCAGAGTTGCATGGTAGATCTTAGCAGCCACATCACCTGAAACCACATAACCTGCCCCAGCAGTATAGTCTGGATAGGAAGACCAGGAGTATAGATCATAAGGGACATGATACTTACTGTCCTTACGGCGATCTGGAGGGGATCCTCTGTGTACATGACCCACCCAAAAGTCTTTAGCCCCTGATTGGCTACTCAGAATCTGCTGCAGGTACTTCACCAAATTGGGCATGTGGATAAACATGTCGTCATCTGCAGACATGAGGAAACGTGCCTGAGGACAGTACTCATGGCCCCAATGGAATTGCAGGATCAGTTTTGCAGTCAGGTTGTAGAACGTATCTTCAAAGTTCTGCTGAATCAGATCTCCATAGGCCTGGTCCTCCTCCAGCAGTGCAGTCTGCACCCTGGGTCTCTGGATAAGGTCTGGGTGTGTACCGAGAGCAAACATCACCCTCACACTTGCCCCCAGTCCTGACCAAAGAAAGGTCTCATTTCCCCATGTGTCCCTGATAGCCTGACGCCGCTCAAAGTTTTCTGGTGGTGATTTTACAAACAGAAGCAGGAGAACATCATCCCAGCCTTTTCCATTTGCACTATTCCCTCCACATTTACCCGGATGGTTAATGAGGTATCGATAATGTCGATACCTCATTGTCCCCCCATGTCCTGTGTCAGAACCATCCTTTCTCTGGTGATGCTTGGGGGTGATGGTCAAAGAAGAATTAAGAAAATTATACCTGTTAATCAGGTAGCGGTACATAAAGGATCTCACATTGTTGACCACATGGTGGTCCAACTCTTTCCAAGAGACTATCACCATGCACAGCACCAGGCCTGTGCTCAGCAACTGCACACACTGGCACCTGCGGATACGACGGAAGTTTATGAACATCGCAACTGCTACTTATGTTTTGCACCAACTGCCTGTCTAGACTTCTACACACCTGGAGCTTGTTCTTTTCTGCTAGTACAGAATGTCAGTTCATCACTGTCCCCTTTCACACCTGAATTTTGATATATCTAATTGTCTTCCCTCTCATCCTTTACTTTATCCTCTATCACCTGTCTTGCCTCACATCTGCCATCTTTACCTGCTCCTCCTCTTGTCCTAAAAGCTGGCTTTTTTTTTTTTTTTTTACAGCACTGTCAATACCAGTAGACCTTTGACAGTAGAGCAGGTGCTTTGTTAATGAACTTTCTCTGCTGTGTGAAGTAAAAGTTTAATTCCCTCATAGTCCTCAGACAATTCATGTGCTCCTTCTTTTAGTCTGGAGATGTTCCAATGAGATTCACTCCTCTTCTCCACTTTGCTTTTTACTGTACCATAAATGTGCAATGGAACAACATGGCTCCTAAAAAAAAAAAAAAAAAAAAGAAGGAATAACAATAGCATTTAAGACCAGAGCAATATAGATAAGATTTTGTGTATACTGTAGTCCTGAAATGGTACAGACAGATGACAGAGAGAGACAGAGACAGAGACAGAGACAGAGACAGAGACAGAGACAGAGACAGAGACAGAGACAGAGAGAGAGACAGAGACAGAGACAGAGACAGAGACAGAGAAAGTTATTTACACTAGAAAATGGCCAGTTATCTAGTTTTTCATTCCTTGTATCATTCTTTAATGTTATTGGCCCGTTATCATTCCAGGCTTTCACTTAGTTAGTTAGTCAATAATGATCCACATACAGAAAGTAGCACCTTGGTTTTAACAGTATCAACACAAACCAGTGAAACAGGAGCTTCTTCACTCATAACCTGTAACAATAGCTAAGTAGAAAAAAAAAACAGCTAATCTCTACCTAACAGCAAAAATGAGGACTGTTGATGATCATTATAATATGTATTATTGCTATTTACAAGAGCCAGCACAACAAACACATTTGTACTACAACAACTTCATGGACTTTGCACCGGCTGCTGCTGTAGGACCGGGAGAGAGAGGAGCAGATGGATCATAATACTTGCGAGACAGTCAGAGGGGTGGGGTTGGGTTTGTATTAAGTTTAAACTATACATGTCTATGGTTTTGACATTTTTTCATCTGATCAAACATGGTTTTGTGTTGAAATGAAAGAAATTGCCTCTATTTTTTTGTGAATGGTGAATTCATATGGTGAATTCATATTAGAACAAATTCAAGTCAAAGAGAGATCAGAACAATCTCAGCCCATATTCAGCCCATGCGACATTTCTAAAAGAGGAAGTTCTATGAAAAAGAGATGTTCAGAATTTCTAGCACTTTTCGCATGTTTGCACTTCTTGATTTTCTTTTTTCTTTCTTACCTTTAAATAAACTGCTGATGACTGAAGAACAATAGTGTGATACTTATACATATAAATCAATATCCACTACATTCAAGTCCACAGTATGGTCACATATTGACCATTACTGACAGTGGAGTTTTGGGAATGTTTTAAGGGAGCTATTTTTAGGGTGAATGTTATACATACAGTATAAAGTATATGTATGTGTGTGTGTGTGTGTGTGTGTGTGCATAGACTAATATCAGTCAGCAGTAAGAGCTGTGGCACGCATTGTTTAGATTAAGGCAATCTTATATCACTTTAACAAATATAATTTTCAATATAAAAGTATCTGTATGCATGTAAGCTACTTGAATGGTAAAAGTTTATAGGCCTTTATAGGTGAAAATAGGTGTGCAAAGCTGGATGCTGGGCACACACAGTGAGAGACAAACAAATGGCTCTTTGTCAACTGATTTGACTAAGTTAACAAGATTTGATTAACAAATTCCAAGTTTCACCTCACAAAAGCACAAAAAAGTAGAGACTGAGACCTTCACAGCTCACATTCAGTATACAAATGGGAATAGTTTCGTTTGGTAACTCAGGCATGTTGCAAATCTGTCTTTCATTATATAGTGGTTAGTGCCAAACTAACCAAAAATGACTTTCACTGAGGGGTCAAACTCAGTTCTTTTACCACTGCATGTGCTGAACAGAACAAATTGTGTCACCAGCTGCAGTTATCGCTTGGACGTGACTTGTTCATAAAGGAGTAACAAGAGTATTGACTAAGGGTGTGCTCCTGTATAGTCTTTGGGTGTAATGTTTAACCGGTTTCTATCATTGTTGTCCAATATATTAGTAACAGCACGAACTGAACTCCTACTCCCTTTACTGTCGACCTTGCAGTAAGTGGAAGAATGGGACAAGAAGATTTCAGCTTGATCAGAGTGGGTTTCTGAGTGGGTGTGTGTATGGAATTTTTATATTGAAAATTTCATACATTTTTTTTTTTTTTTTTTTTTTAAGGTTACAGAGTAAACAGGCTGTTGAAAACAACTCTGCGATTAGAATGATGCCTAGCAGCCATCATATTATTGAGTCCAGATATGAGACTCCAGCTGAATGAACCAAAGTGTGTTATAAAAATAAAGTAAAAGTTTACTTACATTGCTTGTGACCAACTCAAGAAACTTAACTTAAACCATAAATAATACAAATTAACAATAATAATAATGTGGCACACATTAGCAACAAGCAACACTTGTTTGTATTTGGGTCTTTCATACACAACAGCAGCCACATCCACCACATAAGTAGCACTGTTCTGCCCACAGAAATGTCTTACTGTACCTTTGATTACAAGCTTTGCAGTCACTTTGATGGTTAAATGACTCCTTACAGGGTGAATAAAGGGCCTCTTGGCTGCTCTGTCTCTTGGTGAAAAGTTTACAAAATTAAGGTCTATGACATACTGATGTGGGATTCATGAAGGGCAAGTTCAGTGGCACAATGTTGTGCAATGATTTAGATTTGAAAACTTTCAATGAAGTTTTCCCCTGTATGGTAGGTGTGTTTAAGGAGTAAGCAAATTGGAGTTGTCAGTTGTCATATTTTTAAGGCTGGTGTCATGCAACAGGGTGTTCAGCAGCTCTGTTTCTGTTGAATTCAACATTTTGCATTTTGAACTCAGCCTTACCTTGAGACTAAAGGCAAAGCTTTGTAGAGAAAAAAGCCACCAGATTTGCATGGTGTGCTTTTCAATGCTGCATGTAGCCTGCATTTTAGGCAGGCAACCCAAAGTAAGGTGGGTGGGACCAAAACATCCACCCTCCCGGTGGATAGAAACAGTGTGGCACCCCAACACTGCTTGACCATGATTCTCACCCACCGTCAGTAACTCTGCAGAGGATGATGTGAATGTAAGTGCTGACCTAGCACACAAAGCTCCCCAAACAGAGATGCTACCAATGTGTGTACAGGCTGCCATATAATAGACTGAACACATATCCCAAAGCAACATATTGAACACAAAGAGAGCTCAAACAAAACACAGCTAAGCCTTGACAGCCACAAGTCTTATGAGTATGAGTGTCTGGGCTTAGTGCATTTTGATCCCTCGATTAGAAAATTGTACATTTTCCTGCATAAGGAAACACAAAAGTAGAAGTATTCCCTGAGTGTGACCTTAGACTACTAACTTCTAGACCAGACCACAGAATGGCCTAAAATATTTTGTGAAGGCTGTAAGAGAACAAATTGTATTATTTTGGACATATTAATTTGAGTTTCTATGTTTGTATGGATTGGGGGAAGCAGCGTTAATTCTATCTAACCACAGCATACAGAAAGAAAAATCAATAAAAAGTCAATGCCACCCACCCTGGTGACAGAGACAATGAACTGTTACATACTGTACATACAAACATAAAAAAAATCCACTAGCATACATGTATGGGACAATCAAAAAGAAGGTTTATCGTGTTATGCCAAATGTTGGTTTATAAACTATAACTAAAATGAAACAAAATAAGCTAAAACAACAAAATGGTTTATAGTTTATTTCCATATGCTCTGCTAGAACTTAATTATTATTATTATTATTATTATTATTATTATTATTATACTGAAACAAATGTCCAAACTGAAACTAAACTGAACCAAACTGATTTTGACATGGTTGCGAGGCAATTGTAAAATGTAATATTCATAAAGAATATTGAACAATTAATCTGTAAATAAAAAAATATCAACTCTATTATATGAAAAATGGCTTACAGGTAGATGAATGACCAGGCAGATGAGTTGAGAAGCAGGTGAGTGAAAATGCAGGTGATAGAAGCCTCATATAAAGAACATGAGAGAACAAAGACGACAGCCTGACATAGACTAGGGACAAAGGGTAGAGTAAGTAGTACAGGGGTCATGGGGAATAAGTAACAGGGGTAAGAAGACCAGGTAAGTGGGGCGTGGCAAAGAGGTATTCAAGAGAACAAGCAAAAAAAAAGTCTGAGGACATCTAGTGGATGAGTGGAGGAAGGTGCTTGGGTGCTCATTTGTTTATAACCACTGAGAAGATCAAAGGTGAACCAGGAAGTACTAAAGCACTAAAAACATTAACACTGTGAGTAAGAAGTACAAAATAGGCCCTGAAATTGAAGCTGATCATTGATGAAGGGATCATTGTGCTAATGCTCAGCCTGTCAAATGATAGGTGCCCCCCCAGCAAGTAAGAAGCAAAGAGTTATTGTTCATGTGCTATAGCCTGCCAAGTGCCATGTGAATATCATATCATCCTTGGCATGGATAAGATTCTACAAAGGACCAAGATCAAAGAAGTGAAGTACTGACAGTTCCAGTCATTTTCCATGACATAACATTCTGTGAGACAGTTAACTGCAACTAACCAAATGCCAATATTAGGAGAAAAACATAGTGATGTGAAATCTAATATAGTGTAATATGTTTCAGTGTGAAATTCATTGTATCATTGTATAATCATTGTAAAAAGTGTTTATTTATAAAGAATATTTGACATTATATCTGTAAACAGAAGTTAGTCCGTTTCTGACCAGCAACATCCTAACACAGATACTTTGAAAAGGTGCTAAGAGTTCATTTATCTGTCTTCTATATCACCATGTCATATCATATCCTACTTCTGTGCCACTGCAACACAAACATACAAACTCACACGCACAGAGTTTCCCAGCTCACCTGTCTGTTGTTGAGTTGAGCCAGTGTGTTTTTGACTTAAAGTAGAGATAAGTCCTTGTCCTCTCAGCTCTTGTTAAGTCATTCCCTCTTTGTACCAGTTTACCTGCCACACTCACAATTTCTCTAAGTCTTTCCAACTGCTTCTTTTTGTGCTTTCTACGAATTTGTCAGATTTTCTTTCTCTCTTTTTCACGTTTTTGCAGTAGTCCAGCGTTACAGGCTTCTCTGATTGCCCTGAAGGTCCCTGTTTGAGCATGTGTGCATGAAACACACATTATATGCTTGGGTGGGTGGATATATGTGGTATATGGGGAGGAGCCACTGGGGAGTAGGAGGAAGACTTTTTCACCCTTACTTTTATTCCACCCTGTGTCTCTCTGTCTAATCTTACTCTGTATCTAATTGTTATCATACTGTATTTATTACTTTAATCCATTGTGATACCATTCTAGGAGACATCTGTTCTGTCCTAAATTCATTCTGTAACATTATAAGCCCACATTTAAAGCCAGTGTTATAAGACAGAGAGATAGCAGAGTCTCAATGGACCCACAATCAGTTCAGGATTATAGAATGAGACATAAGACACTGAGATCCTGACACAGCCTTAATCCACAGAGTGGCAACTGTGGTAAGCCCTTCAAGATGTTTGAACAACGTAAATGCCAAGTACCAGGAAAACTGTAAGTGAACTGAAGATAACTGATGCTGTTTTAAAGTAAAGTGTGGCGAAAGAAAATACTTCTTAGTAGATGACAGATGACGCATCTGTTATTAAATAACAACTTTTATTTCTTGACAGTACCAAACCTGGACCTGACTATGTTCAGTGTGGTGGATATATACCAAATGGGTGTAACAAATGCCTATCCTCGCAGTGACTTCAGGTGATACACATATCATGTGGGATAAATCTAATTATTGCTGTAAATCAACAGTGGTGAGGCTGTAACTGAGCCCAGGAGCATTATGTGAAATTATACAAAACCTTTTCTAAGATAGGAGCCAAAAACATTTAACGTAACAAGTGCACAAGACTAACCCATTGTGTCCCAGCAGTTGTGCACATTCTTAGATATTATTTGGTTATAGAGAAGCACTTCTGCCATTGTATCTGTTTTCAGCCCAATCTGTCTAGTGATGCATTTTAACAAGGATAGATATTTCTTTCAGTTCCTCTGTGTGTGTAATATCAGAACCATAATATAAGTGTGAGCATCCCATGTAGCTACAAACTTTACTGATCTATAGAACACAGTGTATATTAGATAGCCATTTAGTTCAATTTCATGGGACCAAAAAGGACCATTATTATCTGTGCATATTTGATTGATGCAATTGATTTTGTTTTAAGGTCATAATAAATCTAGTTGACAAAAAAGTTTTAAACCTACTTCTTCAGAATGTCAACATCTTCCTCAGGGGTGGAGGATAAATTTTATGTTACTGAAAAGGAGTATGAGTGTATGTTGCATTTTGTTTAATTTGTTTCATAAGAGCATAAAAACTGTAAGAGTAAGTAGTTAAATGTGGAGGGGGACACTCTGGAGTACGATATTGATAATAAAGAAATACTAATCTTTTTTAAACAAGATATCACATATGATCTATTAAAAATATTAATTTAAAAATTAGTTCAAAAAACAAATTGTATAAAAAAAATAGATAAAAAGATAAATAAAACAGTGAATAAAAACAAAGAACATATTCATATTGAGCCAAACCTGGGATGGTACAGGCATTTTACTGCAACATTGCGACTACATGGACTATGAGTTTGTAAAAGTGCATGTTGAGTCCATGATTTGGGTGAAAGTTCTGTATTCATATACATTACATTCACTGTATGAAATCATCCATTTTTAATGGACAGACTGGTCTGTAGTCATTTAGGCAGCTGGTGACAACACTGAGTAAACATGTTAAATAGCTCAAACTTAAATGTTCACAAATGCCCATTTTCAGTGTTTCTTCTCTTTCCTCAAGGTTCTATTACATTATGGTGTGATGCTTCCAATTTTGTTGACCATCCTGAGGGGTGTGATCTCACCAAAAACACCCACAAATTGCTTTTCTCTTAAAATGTATCACTGACTGAAGAGCCATTACTGTGTTTTTGTCTTGTGTTGTCATTATCTAAATGTGTGTGGAGATTCTCATTCATCTAGTCATAGTAAAGATGTTGAATTCAAAGCAACTGGACCTGGGTGTAGATTGCTTACTCTCTTTATTACAACTTTCACTGTGGTGTAAATGACTGAATTCATTCTTGTATTCCTGCAGACACATCATGACGGAACTGATTGAAACGGAGAGGCTATATGTGGAGGAACTGCAAAGCATCATGGAGGTACATCATTTCATATTCTTCATATTTTTGTTGTGCATGAACTGGGAGTGGGCATCACCAGAGGCCCTATAATACAATATTAAAACCATGATTTGTATGATATGAGATTATTGCAATTTTAAATATATTATGATACATTGTGAAACAGTCCAATTGTTATGCGTTTTCAAATGCAAGTTATGTAAAGAATAATATTAATATTACAAATTGATAGAGATGTAAATGATCATATAAACAGGACTAAACATAAAGGTTAATCTTGGCCTTTGTTTGTCACACAAAGCTATTGCAAAAGCATCTTTTTCTTGATGATGATTTTAGTCTTAAATTTCTTAATTTCTTAAAGCAGGGTTGAATTTTATTATGATTTCTGACACGTTACTGCATAGGTTTGGCACTGTTCAACACTGAAATGTTTCTGGCATACTTTACGACACAGGATGTGTTTCTTTGAGCTGTTGTGTTCAGAATTTTAGTTTACAATGTTGACACTGCTGTGACTGACACTGTAGCTGTTATGAGCTGTTTTGACTGCATTCTTTGCAGTAAATGCATTACATTGGCAATTCTATTGCACCTTAGTATGATTTAGAATTAGATATATGTGATATGCAGCACATTTTTTCTCATCTATCAATAATTCTTTTCATCATGATTTACAAGTGGTATAGCCTGTGTTTTGTTTGTTATACTCTTGGTGACCTCTGTTACTTCAGTTCTCTATAGTCAATGTAATTATCTTTGATATTTTGCCTAATCCCCAGGGCTATTTTGCAGAACTAGATAACTCAGAACTAATCCACCTCACGCCCCCCTCCCTTGAGAACAAAAGGGAAGTGCTGTTTGGCAACCTACCAGAGATATTTGAATTTCACAACAGGTAGGTGAAAAACATTTTGCACATTGCTCTTCCATACACATATCTTGGAACTATCTTTGAAACACTGTTATCAGTGATGATAAAACAGTTCAACACCAACATACATTGTTTAGATAAAAATGTATTGAGAAGTGTTAAATTCAAATTCCAATACTTAAATTCACTTCAATAATATTTAAGGATTTGTGTAAGAACTGTGAATCTGTATAAAACACTGTGGAACAGTTGGTTATGGTGAGAAATGTGTCTCTTAGAGTCTTTTATCTGGGTGTCTTTGATCACTGGAGAAACCCTTGTACCCTTATAATTTTCACCTCACTTGAGACCTGTGCCTCGCCCACCCATGAGGCACTGCTGCTGTTGGGTAGACAACTGCAACTAGACTTTATTAATATAATCATGACAAATTAATTATTACAATTTACACAATTACACATCGACCTGTTAAATCTCACATAAAGCAATGCATTTTGACATTTACATGGTCAACAGTTGTATAATTGTGTGTGTATTGTCAGGACTCAGACGCAGATATGAGCAAGGCAGACTTTATTGAAATCAAAAGGTCCTATTGACAGAGTGATACTGCAGTATGAAAATTGGCTATGAAAATTATCTAAAGTGTGTCTGACCTAAGGGCAGACACGTGGCTAAAAATAAAACAAACAAAACCACCCCTAAGGAGGAAAGAAACACAAGTCTAAGAGCGAGGAGGAAAATCAAAGGTTACAAAACATTAACTCAAAATGCTCTGACTGGAGGAAAACCTAACACGATACAAAAACAGACAAGGCTAGACAATACTCTATACTTAAAAAAAAAACAAAAAAAAACAAAAAACTAACTATTCAGCTCGGGCTGAATTGAAGACTATGGGGCAAAACCTAGATTATAAAAGTTACAAACAAAACAATCACTCTTCACGAGGAACAAAATGGCTTAAGCAAGGACAAACTGTGGCAGGGACAAAGTAGCAGGTGGGATGATCAGACCAAGGGACAAAACACTCTGGCACAGGATAAAAAGGAGATGCAGACTACTTAAACACATGAGGGTAGTGGGGAACAGGTGGACACAATCAGGAATTAGGGATGACAAGACAGGTGACACAAGAGGAGGGGCAAGTGACCTGAAACAAGAGGAGAGTTAGACTTTCAAAATAAAACAGGAAATGACAAGACAAGATCCTAAGATGGGACAACCTCACCGTGGTTTGACATGTACCAACTGTAAGCTGCATAATGGTAGACTTTGCCATCTTCTGTGTTAGCTTGGATTGGATTGTACAGGTTTTAATTGTATTTGTTTTGACCATAACCTTAACCCTATCCATTATTGCTGTGTCTATCTTGTTATTTATGTTTGGAACACTTTATTTGAAATAATTACACAGGTAAAAGTTCAAGGTTCAAGGTTTTTTATTTGTCGTTTGGTATAATCACTAGCTATAGTTGACAGATATTCATCAGCTGCTTTGATAAGTTTCTGAGTCATCTTTCCTCTTACATCTGTTGATCATTCATCTGCATTTCAGCTTCTGATTTTGCTGAAGCAGTCATACCCACCCTCCACTTCAAACTGTCACATTTATGAATAGTAAATAAATAAAGTCATATTATCTCCCCAATGTCTGTAAAGCCTGTATACCCTGATAATACATCACAAACAAACTGACTCTAGTTATGTAATACAGAGACAGAGTTTCTGATTTCAGTTCTTGTTGATATGCTGGTTCAATGTCCAATCTCTGGGACCAACTGCTGCACCATGAAAATGATCACCAGTCAGTGCAAATCAGTCTTTTCTTATTTTACATTTACTCTCACAGCAGTACAGTGTTGGTTTTTATAACAACCATCATAACTGCTCTCTTTGTGGGATAAGTTCCAACTGTAGAGGGATCCATTTTTTTGCTTTTAATAGATAAATGGATGAATGCATTTTTTTTGTTGGTTTGTTTGCTCTACAGACCAAATGTTTCAAATGTTATTTCACTGTACTGAGCACCACAGGGGAAAAGCCACTCATCTCCATAATGCAAACTCATGAAGGCCTCCAAATGTTCATTTTCACACACAAACACAAAGTTTGGGTATAACTGCAGATTTTATCAAATCGCACTTCACCTCTTGTGGCTTTGATACATCGCGTTTTTCTGTGGCTAGTATGTAAATTTATATTGCGAGAGTCTTCATTATATCACAGGATTCTCCAGCCTACAGGTATTCTTATTTTTTTGGATTTTAATTATTTTTGCAGTAAAATAAGCAATTTCTAGCCTAAAAATAAATAACAAGTGTGGGAAGGTTTATAAGAGTGTGGGGAGGGTTTATAAAGGCTTAAAAAATAGAATAAATATATGGTTACTGCTTCACAGATTTTCACCTCTCTGCAATAGGTGAGGGGTCACTGTAATATGATCCTGTTTGTATTCTTACTCTTTAAAAGAGCAGTTTTTCAACTGGCAAGACAAGCTAGCAGACAAGCTACGGCGCTCTAGCGGGTGTTGAACTCGAGTCGATCTCAACACAGACATTTCCCCCAACACTGCCTGTAGACAGTGTTGTGTGTAACACGTTAGAGTAACATTAATTACTTTTTTCAGGAAAAAATAATGTGATGTGCTACTTCTGAAAATCTGGTAACGAAACATATCTTAACAGATAACAGATAACAGATCTTTTTTCAACCCAGCGCAACGTTAGTTTTCCCAAGGACAGATTTGGCACTACCATCTCAGCTGCGCACTTATGGAATGTGAGTGATTCACACTGAAACCTGTGCATGCACAGGATGGAGATCACACAGTTTGGCCAATCAACTGTGTGAAGACTGAGATCAGTTAATTAAATGAATCAAGTCTGGTGTGCTGCTGCCCAATTGTACATAAGCCTCACATTTTCCACACAGCTCCTTCCAACACCACTTGTCTATTGCCTGCGTGAAATAAAAACCTGGATGACTGCCAACCTACTCAAATTAAACAGAAGTAAAACTGAGCTCATGGTGGTGGCCCTTGCAACACTGCTCAAAAAGTTTCTGATCTCTTACTGGATGGCAACTGCTACTCTATTACACCATCTAGAGAAGTTTGCAACCTGGGTATCATCTTGGACCTTTTCAATACCACATTAAAAGCATCACTAAATCCGCCTTCTTCCACCTGAAAAATATTTCAAGACTACAGCCCTCACTCTCAGACTCAGTTGCAGAGACCCTCATCCACTTTTTCAATTCATGGTTGGCCCCCTTCCTCACACCCAATGCTCTTTTTCCTTCTCTGCTCCAGTGAATATCAGCCAAGCCTCTGGTGCCTATGCCTATGCCAACTCCACTGGTGAAGGCCTGCCTCCCTGTCCTTTGCCCTTTCATCATCAACATAATCAACTCCTCAGTAGGATCAGGTGTTATTCCCTCCAGTTCAAATTGCTTCCATAGAAGCATGGTTTAGTAGACCCTGATGATTTTAGCAACTTTCAGCTGATCTCCAACCTGCCTTTCCTTGCCAAGATTCTGGAAAAGCAGTGGCTGCCCAGCTTCACCAACATCTGTCTGACCATGAGCTCTCTGAACTCCTCCAATCACCTTACAGAGCATACCACAGCACAGAGACTGCCCTCATCATCAAATAACCAACAATCTTTTGATCGCTGAAGACTCTGGCAAAATCAGTATCCTCATTCTTCTCAACTTTTCTGCAGCTTTTGATATGGTTTCACACGCAGTCCTCTTCAAATGCCTGTCCCATCATCTTGGCATCACCGGTACAGCTCTTGCATGGTTTCAGTCCTACCTCTCAGAACGATCTCTGTTTGTCACCATCAATGGCACTGCCCCCCCCCCCCTACTGCCCCCTACTCTTTTGGCTAATTTGGCATCCAGTTTATCACCGTGTTATAAACTACAATGTGTATTATGTTCTTATTCTGTTTCTCCATAAATTGCAGGACATTTCTGAGAGAGCTTGAGAACTGCATAGAGAAACCAGAGCTGGTGGGAACCTGCTTTCTGAAAAGGGTAAGTTTGACTAAATATAGTTCAGAAAGTCAAAATTATTAAATGAAAACAGGGTGAAGTAGAATGAATAACCAATTCTGACTCAATAATACAAATTTTGCTTACAACAAATAACTCACAGCAGTTAACTTGCATACATATAACATACTGAGAGCAACTTACTGACAATAGCAACAGCAAATCCTTTCAACAACTTACCTACAACCTACAATTTACAACATCTTCCTAACAACAACTTATTTATAACTACTTACCCAGATCTTACACTTATATGAATGTAGTCTATTTACGATGTACCATTTACTTATTCATAATAACCTATTTAGAATAACTTACTAACAACAATGCCTTACAACAACTGGTTTAGAATTTGTAGAACAACTTATTCATATCAAATTGCTAACAACAAATTATTAAGCAAAAAAACCTGGGTGTTTTAAGTTTTAAAATCACTGTACTGGCTCCCCGTGTCTTTCAGGATTGATTTTAAGGTCTTTTTAATGAATTTTAAAAGTCTTAATGGTGTCGCGCCTTCTTATCTTTCAAACTTGCATTTACCCTGACATTTGACATTTACCCTGCATTTAACATTTTCCCTGGACCCTGAGGTCCTCTGGCACCAGCCTTTAAATAGTTTCCAATGTTAATACAAGGACTCATGGTGAGGCAGCCCTCCAGCATTATGCCTCATGTTTATGAAACAGCCTGTCGGAGAACCTGAGGGCCGCAGAGAATGTTGACATTTTTAAAAACAGGCTCAAGACTCATCTCTTTAATTTGGCTTTTAACTAACCTCCTTTTTTTTTAATCTTATCTTAGACTTTCTACTTTTAGATCTGCTATTTAGCCTATTTTTTTTTTTTTTTTTTTTTTTAAATAAATATAAGAGATATTTATTGTATAAATAAAGTTTGATTGATTGAAGTCCATTGTCTGAGGCCGTAAGAAGATCATTGGTAACTTTCACTAATGCTGTTTCTGTACTATGATGAGCTCTAAACCCTGACTGGAAATCTTCAAACAGACTATTCTTGTATAAGTAATCACATAGTTTAGCAGCAACAATTTTCCCAAGGATTTTGGACATAAAAGGGAGATTTGATATAGGTTGTTGATTAGCTAGATCACACGGGTCCAGAGTAAGCTTTTTAAGTAATGGCTTGATTACTGCAGCTTTAAAAGCCTGTGGTACGTAGCCTTTTACTAGATATATAGAGAAAAATTGATCAAGATGGAGGTGTCAATTAAAGGTAGGACATCTTTAAACAGCCTGGTTGGATCAGGGTCTAAGAGAGTTGTTGGTCTATATGAAGAAACTGTCGTAGTCAGCTCAGAGAGATCTATAGGAGAGTCACCCAGATAAAAATCAGCTGTCATGCTGCTGCATATTTAAGGACTTACACTCATTCAGATACTTCTGCGGTTTCAGAAAGAAGAACTTCAGATGTATCAGAAGTACTGTCAGAATAAACCTCGTTCTGAAGTCCTCTGGAGACAGTGTGGAGACAGCCTCTTCTTTCAGGTTATACACACATGCACGCATGCACGCACACACACACACACACACACACACACATATTTCTGAAATCAGCATCTCTACATGTTTAACAGCTATTCCATTCTAGTGTCTGTTGAATTCCAACACAAGCACACCTTATTCTACTTAATAGGGTATTGATCTTGTTTAACAAGGAAAAGTATAAAAACCACTGCTGTTGTCATCATTATCCTCTTGCAATAGGACCACCTAGGTGGCAAAAACAGTGCCAGTAGTACCTCAAAAGTAATTGGTATAACAAAATAACTGCTGACCATGCTAAAAGAGTTGAAAAGAAAAGCTTTGCGTGAGGAAAAGAAGGGTTCAATTTTGGCTTTACTGGCAGAGGGATATAGTGAGCATCAGGTTGCTTCCATCCTTAAAATTTCTAAGACAGTGGTTCATAAGAACAAGGTCAAGCAGCAGCCATTGGGGACAACAAAGCTACAGGCTGGCAGAGGGCGAAAACGACTCTCCACTGACTGGGATGACCGCCAATCCACTGTGAAATTTGGTGGAGGATCAATGATGATCTGGGGATGCTTCAGCAAGCCTGGAATTGGGCAGATTCATCTTTGCAAATGAATGAATCAAGCCACGTACATGGTTGTCCTTGAAAAAAAACTTAATTCCTTCTGCTCAGACAATGTTCCCCAACTCAGAGGACTGGTTTTTCAAGCAGGACAATGCTCCTTGCCACACAGCTAGGTTAGTCATGGTGTGGATGGAGGACCACCAGATCAAGACCCTGTCAAGACCATCTCAATCTCCAGAACTGAATCCCATTGAAAACCTCTGAAATGTGATCAAGAGGAAGATGGACAGTCACACACACACACACACACACACACACACACACACACACACACACACACACACACACACATATATATATATATATATGATAATATGTGTTAAGCTTATCATGTATCTCTTCATGTGGGGAATATCTGTTGCTAATAGGAATGTCAGAAGAAACTGGACCACAAACTGTCTCTAGATGCTTACCTGCTGAAACCAGTCCAGAGGATCACCAAATATCAACTTATGCTCAAGGTAACAACGTACTCACACACGCATCTTGTCATGACAATGTATAAATGATGTCCTACTGGTTTTGATTAAATAGCTTATTTAATTTAGATGCGCAATCTTGGCTTATCTCTTGGGTGGTGGAGTCCGAACACCAGGATGTGGTGGAACAGTTGTCAGAGTTGTGTATATAGTCAAAAACACCACCAAGTCTAAGGAACTGATTATAGACTTCATAAGGAAGGAATCAGAAGGAATCACCCCTGCTCATTAAAGGGTGCTGTGTGGAGAGGGTCTCAGAATATTGGTTTTCTGGAGCAGTTACACCACAGCCATCATCAAAAAGGCACAGCAGATACTGCACTTCCTGAGAGCGCTAAGGAACAACCACTCCCCCCACAAAAAAGTGTCTGCTAGTGTCTTTCTACCATTGCTAGCTGCATTCCACCAGGTAAGTAACAGGATAAATTTAGGGACCGGGAACTTTTCAGGAACGTCCTCTCACTCGGCCCTTGTTGCCTCTGTGTCTCCACCAAGGGTAAGGCCCCAGGCACTGGTGGGACAGGGGGATGGTTGGGGGATCATCTTCTCTGCAACCACTTAATTTCATTATTATTAAATCAATTATCATTCAATGAGATCGTGGTGGTGCTGATTCTATGGCGGCCGACCACACATTCATCATTATATGGGAAATCCTGCAATTATTTTGCAATGGTTAGAACTGTGTCACTTCATTCACTTCTTCTCTACTATTTATTGATAGGCTTCTGCTGCTGGGTTTTAAAAAGGGCTGTTTGCTTGATTGCTGATTACTGTTCCTTTGGTTCTTTAGCTGCACAGCAGGACACTCCAGAGATTCCAGCCCAGTAGGTCACCGGGTATGACCAGTTTTTATGCCAGCGCCATTAAACAATGCATTTCACATTCATTAATTTATAATATTATATTACAATAATAATATACAATAATATCATATTGACCCAAATATAAGACGACCCTGAATATAAGACAACCCCTCTTTTTTGAAGACCCATTTTGGAAAAATTAGTGACCGAGCAAATGACCTGTAGTAGCAAATATACATCATCTAGATTTTGTGTAGATTTTTCTCTTTTTTTATCATTATTTGTTGGGGTTGTTGCCTTTAATGATAGAGACTGTGTAGAGAGACAGGAATGGAGGAGAACACACTCAGGGAAGATAGTCTAGATGGGGATTTGAACTTGCAAATAGCTGCACAGCATATATGCTGCAACGCAGGTGGCCTCTTGGAGGGATATCTAACATGTGAGTAAGCATTAGCATTGGCGGAAGGTGGAAGACAATTATTACTGGCCCAATTTTGAAACTATGGCAGGGTGCCACAGTCTCATCAATGTCTGAGAAACACTCTCCTCTGCTGTTTTTTAACTTGCTCAATGGTTGTCTCAATCTCACTGTTTTCTAGTGAGTCTCCATGTCGTGGTCACATCTCTCCAGGTCACTGGTGTGTGTGAGTGAAAAGAAGAAGCTCTGACTCATTTGGGGAGAAGACGTTTGATGCCACCTGTTGGTTTAGACCCCCAGGTCTCTGGTCCCCAAATATAAGACGACTTGTATTTTTCAGACTTTTTTCCAGGGAAAAAATACCTTCTTATATTTGGGTCAATACAGTAATTAAGCAATCCCCTGCATTGTGTGCAGTACCATGAATGTTTTTAAATGTATTTAGTTTTACATTTTCTAATTTATAGATTTGAGACTCTTTATTTGTCTGCACGAACAACTGCATTTCAATTTTTTTGAATTTATTAGTGCCCGAACACTGAAGGTGTAAGGACTGTAATAGGATTCTTATCATCATCATTTTTGTTCTCACGGAATGCAGGTGTGAAGAATGACCTGCGGGGCCCACTCTTCACTACAGGATGTGCACGTCAAGGCACACTAAAGTGTAGGCTATTCGCTGATCAAAAGTGCAGAATTATTTACAGTGCAGCCCAAGTGAAAAAAATAAACAAAAAGAAAACATCATCTTAAGGCAAATGAAAAACAAAAATTCAACCAAAGGGTTGTTCCAATCCAGTTTTCACATTCAAATTCAGAATCTCTATACAGTATATACAAAAAAAATAAAAATAAATAAATAAATAAATAAATAAAAAATAACCAGCCTCACAGCAAGCTGCCACAGGACCTATTCATCATCCCCTCTCTTCCCTTAATACTGAGCTCAGCTTCTCTTTTAAAGGCCTGCCCATCAGTGGGCGATAGGTTGATACCATCTCGTGACAGGGAGAAACCCTATGGATGCATCCTGACAACCTCTTCAAACACTCATCTTAACAATAATATAACACATTGAAATGCTGCCAATTACCTGTAAATTTTAATACCTGCTCTGTCCAAACCATTGGTGAGCTTACACACTTCAATGACTGTTATTATTAACAAATTGCGTGACTGCTACACCCCTACGTGAACCCAGGCTTTTTCCGCAAGTTGATGCAGAATCACATACTGCCATCTTTTTTTGGCACCAGGATAATGGGACTGCTCCAGGTACTCTTTGAATGCTCAATAACCCCCTGTTTCTTCATCACCTGCAGCTCCTCCTAGAGGGCGGGTAACAGTCTCTCCACTGCCGGGACGGGGTAGAGTCCTTTAGGTGAATATTGTATTCAGCCAGGGGAGTATTCCCGGGCTGGTCACTGAATAGGCCATCAAAGATTACGGCCCGCAACTCTAGCTGCTGCTGTGGGGTGAGATGGGAGAAATCCAACTCTCCTGTGAGACAGTCAGTGGGGAAAAACTGCTCAGGTGTGTCTTCCTCCCTCACGGCTTGCACCAGCAGCTGGGGGCTCAGCGGGGCCTCTGTCTAATGCCATTCTTTGAGCAGGTTCACGTGGAACGCCTGTCGCGGCTTCCTCCTTCCAGGCATGTCCAGTTCATAGGTGGTGGGCCCCAGCTTCCTGCTGATGCAGAAGGGCCCCTGCCACTTGGCCAGCAACTTGTTCTCCTTTGTCGGGAGGACCAGGAGAACTCTCTGGCCTGGTTGGAACGTCTGATGCCTGGCTGCCTTGTCGTACCAGCTGGTCTGGCCTGGGCGTGCTGTAGGTTGTCCTTCACCAGGTTGGCCATCTTCTCCCTCATGGCGATGAAATACGTGAGGATGTTGGTGGTGGTGGTTGCTGGTAACTCCCAGGCATCTCTCAGCAGATCCAGGGGTCCCTGCACCTGTCTGCCATACAAAAGTTCAAAGGGTGAAAACCCCGTTGAGGCTTGGGGCACCTCCCAGTAGGCAAACATGAGATAGGGGAGCCAGCGATCCCAATCCTTGCCGTTAGCAGCCACAAACTTCTGCAGCATGCTCTTCAGGGTCTGATTGTACCTCTCCACCAGGCCGTCGGTCTGGGGATGGTAGGGAGTGGTCCTAATTCTCCTTATCCCTAGCAACCTATACACCTGCTTTAACGTGTTGGAGAGGAAAGCAGTGCCCTGGTCAGTTAAAATCTCCTGGGGAATCCCTACTCTGTAAAATAACTGTAGGAGTGCAGGAGCAATGGTTCTGGCTGTGACCCTGCGCAGGGGGAAGGCTTCTGGGTAATGTGTGGCGTAATCACAGATTACAAGGATGTATTTGTGACCTGTCTGGGTGCGCTCAAGGGGTCCAACAATGTCAATTGCTATTCTGGTGAATGGTACTTCTATGACTGGGAGAGGCTGGAGTGGGAAGGGTTTCCCCCTATGCTTACTGGAGAGCTGACAGGTGGGACAAATTCTGCAATATTGTTTACATTGTTTACATTGTTGCTGGCTATTTGGTGAAGGGTCTTCACATTCCCTAAATGGCCAGCCCAGGGAATATCATGACCTAAACTCAAGATTTTCTTCCTGAGGCCACTGGGAATGACTATCTGTTCCATACTGCCACCCTCAGGTTGATGATACAACAGCCCCTTTCTCACCAGAAAATATTCTCCTGGAAGAGCTTTGGCTTGGCGTGTGCTCACTCCATCCACCTCTCCAGCTTTACTAAACAGCTCTCTAAGATCCTCATCTTTCTGCTGCAGCTCTTTCAAATTACTGGGAATATCCCAGATGTCTTTCAGCGAAATGGACGGTACATCCTTGTCGGGACTAGCCATATTTTTAACCGCACCCAATAGCTTCTCTTGTCTTCATTACTGACGACTCTTCCTTTCCCTGACTCTTTCTGGAGGCCTGATTTCCTCTTGGCTGAAGGCTAGGACTTCATCCAGCTTCTGACTGTCTGCCCCCTCAGTGATAACCCTCTTAGCTTGAGACCTGGTAGCAACCATACTCACAGGCAGAGTAGATTGCACCAGGTCCGGAAGAATCAAGACAAAACCACTGGATGACTTAAACCTTTAACTATCCCGGCTTTAAGCCTATAGGTCTGGTCTTGTACTTGAAGACAGATCTCAGCGATGGGATATTCATCCTCTTCTCCATTCACACAGCACACCTGGAGGTGTCCCCCCGTCGGCGCCTCTGGCTGATCCACCAGGTGGGGGCGCACAAGTGTCTGGGTGCTGCCGGTGTCCAGGAGAGCTCTCGTTGGTCGGCCATTGACAGTCACATCTATCATCTGTACTTTGCCTGAGTACCTTGGTAAACCTCTAGACCCTGGACCAGCACACATACCATAACTCTTTGCTTTCTTAGCCAGGCATTCTCTGACTAGGTGGCCTGGCTTGCCACAATAGTGACACAAAATACTGTCTCGACCTATGGAGAATGTCGACTGGGTGGCTGAAGTGTGTATGTGTTGCGTTACAGACTGTGGAGGTGAATACGGTCTGTAGGTGGGGCTCCTATCTGCTCATTACCCCTAGCACCAGCTCCACTACCATACCCCCCAGACTTCCCCTTCACCACAGGTCGACTGGGCCCTTGGCAGCGAAAGTCTCTGGGCAGCCAGAAAAACATCCACCAGCACCGCAGCTTGGTGTCCTGTGGACAGGTTGTGCTCCTTGACCCATACTCGCACATCTGGAGACAAGGCGTGGAGAAACTGCTCGAGGATGAGGATTTTCCCAATTTCCTTAACTGTCTTCTCCGCTGGCTTAATCCATTTTTGGTATAAGTCTTTTAGCCGATGGTAGAACTCTCGTGGGGTTTCTCCAGTTTGGATGTCAGGGTCCCTGAACCTTTGGCGGTAAACTTCTGCACATATTTCATATTTTGCCAAGACGGCATCCTTCACCTTGCAATAGTCCACTGCGTCATATGGATCCATGGCATAGGCCGTTCATGCTCTTCCTGTTAGGTAGGGCACCAGGAAGATAGCCCAGTAGGCTGGAGGTCACCGGTAGGCTGTAGCAAGCCTCTCAAAAGTGGTAAGATACTGCTCCACATCATCTCCTTCCTCCAGCCTTGGCATGGCTGCTCTGGTCCAGGCCGCTGGAGACGGTGCACCTAGGACAAGTGCTGGGTGCTGGGGGGCTGCTGGCATCCAGGGATTGACTGACGGCAGGGGAGGCCTTCATGGAGCAGCAGGAGATGTAGCAGGCAGTGCAGCAGGCAGTACAGCTGGTGGTGCAGCAGGAGATGTAGCAGGCGGTGCAGCTGGAAGGGTGGCAGGGGGTGCTGCTGCCCAGGGACTGGCAGAAACCCACCAACCTTTCCCCTTGCCCTCTCTATCTCCAACTCATCCCGGAAGCTGTTTAGCTGCACTTGAACACCTTGCCATTACTGCTCCTGCTTGTATGACTCCCGCTCTTGGGTCTGCATAGACTTCTCAATGAATCTGTCTCTGCTCCTCCATCAGCATCGTCCACTGGCTCTCCGCCACGGGCTCCTTCTCCCTCCTCATCACCTAGCTGCAGCAGACCTGCCTCTGCTAGCTGTCGGTACAACATCTCTTTCCGTACCTGGGCTCGTCTCATCGGCTGTTTCCTCAGTGTCCAAGGGGGCGCCACAATCCCACTTCTGACACCAAATGTGAAGAATGGCCCGTGGGGCCAATTCAACCAAAGGGTTGTTCCAATCCAGTTTTCACAGTCAAATTCAGAATCTCTATACAGTATTTACAAAATAAATAAATAAATAAATAACCAGCCTCACAGCAAGCTGCCACAGGACCTATTCATCATCCCCTCTCTCCCCCTAATACTGAGCTTAGGCTTTTTCTGCTGTTCTGGACTAGCGGATAAGACTCTGCGTCCGACGTGGTTCCAGTTTCCAGTCGGGTGGATTTGCCGACGGACCAGGAAGTGCGCACGGTTTGTTTGCCATGTGAATCCTAGTGTAAGCGACGGAATGAATAATGACGTGGAATCCGTGGGTAACTCACGGTTCGTTCTGATGGTTAGTAAGTGAATGTACGTAACTGTAAATTAATGTAAATAAATGTTTTAACTGAATGGCAGGGGCTGGCTGGGGTCTCTCATTGGGTTGTATCTTTGAGCAGCACAGTGTCATCAGCTGATCACTGGAGAAACAATCAGGCAACAGTTCAACAGCTTTTTGGACGAAACAAAATCAGTCGAAAAAAACATGAGAAAAAAAAGAAAAGAAAAAAACAACGTGAAAAAAAAAAGCCCTCCGGATCAAAGAAAGAATGGTTTTAGTTAAAGTATTCAAAAGTTTAGGCAAAAAGTGGAAAAAAGCAAGAAAAATGAGACACTGCTGTCAAACCCCATGGCTGCCACCCACATGGCGCCATGGCAACAAGTACGTAGTTATTAACAACCAGTCAGCACATGGTTGTTAATAATCTAGCTGCCTTGGTTTTCATCTTCAGATGGTCCAACAGTTTGTATGTCACAAGCCTGAAATTTGGACTGAAAGAGCTTCCGTCCTTTTTAAGATTAATGGTCTGGGATATGATAAACATCTGTTTATCTTGGACCTGAATGGCATGAACATATTAGTGACAACAACTTTCTACAGATCTGTTTTCAAGATGTGGTCTACCACCTTACCTGCTAAAAGTGCAATGGTTTATGGTGGTGTGGGGAAGGAACCTTTGCTTATTAACCCACTTAAGTCCACAATGTTAAACTCCCTCTGTGTCAGGAGAGCTTAAATGAAACTGGCAGGGTTGAGATCAAGAAACCAGTGGAAAACTGCTTCCCTGCTTAGCAACAAGATTGGGATGAAACCCCTGTGGTTGACTGAGAGGTTGTTTACCAAAGTCGTCTCTGTTCTTACTGGCTCCTTCCGGATGACACTGGCAAAGGACTCTGCAGAAGCTGTACCATCAGATGAACCTGTGTTCCCAGTATAATCTATCTGTACTGCAGTTGAGGATCTGGAGGAAAATAATGTACTACTGTTTGTTCAACTTTTTGCTGTCCTTCTCAGTCATAGTCCCAGCAGATCATGGTAAAGAACTCAGCTGATCCTACCACAGTGTCAGTAGAGTCCTGCATACTCTGAAGATCAGTCTTCTCGGCAGATGGAGGCAGCTTTGGCTCTTATATAATGTGTCAGTGTTTGTAGTCAAGTCCAGTCTATTGTTCAGGCTAACACCCAGGTATTTGTAGTCCTCCATGATGTCAGTGTCCAAACCCTGGATATTCACTGCTGAAGTGTGCGGTCTACTCCTACAGAAATCAGTCACCAACTCCTTTGTGCGGAGGTTGTTATATTCCTGTATTCCTGCTCTCTTCTCTTCTCCTTCTGACATGTCCTCAACAAGTCCACAATCCTTATATTAATCCTCATTCAGTCTCTCTAACCTACTTCATCTTCTTGTTTTTCAGGAGATGTTAAAGTGCAGTAAGAGTGAGGGGATGGCTGAGTTGGAGGAGGCTTTAGCCACCATGCTGGATATCATCAAGTCTGTCAATGACTCCATGCACCAGATAGCCATCACCGGCTTTGGGGTCAGTATGTGGAATTAAATTATCATCATCTTTATCATCATTGTCATTGTCACTACCACCACCATCATCATCACACTGTGGAAATAAACAGGTTGAGAAAATCTAAAATAAAGAAACAGTTGATTTACAATTTTTCTCCAATGCTGAAACTCAATTCCTGAAACCTTACACCATTTTTTCAAAACTGTAAAAACAAACTCCAATTGTCCAAAAGTATTTCCCCAAACTCCTGTCTCTTGCTGCAAAAGCAAAACAGAAAACAGAAACAACACAGTCAAAATGAAATCACAATGATGCAGTAAACACTACAGCAAAAAATGGAAAGCACAACGTTAAGATACATACAACTTGCATTTTTTTTTCATTTTTGCATACCATGTATTTGTGTGTTTTGAGTATAAAAACAATATTCTAAAATATAGTGCGACAGAAAACGGGTGTAAATTGAGCGTACGTTCATTTCTATGCAAAGTGTGACATTTACCAATTTGATCATGAGCCTCGGCTACCATGATGATATCTTATGTCTTATATCTTATGTTCGTGTACGCAGTTTTTGATTTTGACTTGAGGTGACTTACGACACATGAACAGCAGTTGTGTCCCTGATGTAGATGTGTGCCTCACGAGTCACGAAAAATCAGTTTCGTAAATATGTAGCCTATTAATTACAAACTATTTTTTAAAATATATATTTGGTCAGTGTCGGCATCAGTGTCTCTTCTGCCTGGAATGCCCGAAATATAAGATGACCTGATAAGTGAGGCCACTCTCTCCTCCAGTGCGGTCAATGACAGACTGTCCGACCTGCCTCCACCAGTCTGTTGCATGCTGCGTCAGAGTGGCAACGTGCTTTTTGGTGACCAATTTAAGGTCGGACTTTCTTCTTTATCTTATTTCAAATAAGTGTTTTTATTTTTATTATTTTATTTTCTGTTGTATCAAATGTTTCATTAACCATCACAGATAGAAATGGAAAAAAAATCATACCTCTTCCGTAGTCCGATTGACTATTGAAACACTGTTGACTGCAGCTCTTACTTTTTTCCACACCGCATTTTTTTGTTTACTTTTAATTCCTGATTTCAGGCTGCCAAACAATACTAAATGGTGTGCATCCACCAGAGACGTGAGCGTCTCTATTTCAGCCTCAGTGAAATTTCTCTTTTTTTGCTGGTTTGCGTCTCTATATGCTATAAACTCTAGGGGTGCGGCTTCTAAACCATTCTGTTGTAGGGTTGATTTCAACCCTAATTTATCAACAGCCACTCATTCGTACGCTGGGATTGGTGTAATACGCATGTTTCGTGAATCTCATGTGAGCCCTGTCGTATGATGATTTCTCTGCTCATATTTGCGCTGGTTTCTACGTTTGTTTGATAAATCAGGGCCACTGTGTGTATGTACTGTCTGTAGTAAGTGTAACACTGAACAAAAAAAAGCTGAAGTCACTATGATGAATGGAGAAGTGTTTTTCTTTCATCATAGTGTTTTACATTGAGCACATCAGTGTTCAACTGGTTCTTATAAATGTCTTTTCATATGATGGCTTGTGTTTGTCATTTAAAAACAAAATACCATTTTGAGAGGAAATAACATTGTTTGAATATAAAGTTTCATTTTGCAGGAGAATTGAGGGGTTTTGCCTATTGTGTGTATGTTTTTTTATTTGATTATATGATATTTGAGTACGAGGCATGCTTTCAGAAAATGCGTGTAAACAACAGAGAAAAACACTTGCTCCTGCACACTACACACTATTTCATACATAAGACACTTAGTTCAAAAATGAAATCTCAGGCTACACATTTTTTTTACACATTTTACATTGATGGACTCTTATGACCACATGCACTTCCTCCCTTCCCTCCTCTTGAAACCTGCTATATCCATAGTGAGTGATGTGTTTTTTTAAAGGTGAGGAGATAGAGCAGGTCATTCATTAAAGGTTGGTGGTTTGATTCCTTGCTCCTCTAGTCCACTTGCTAAAGTATCCTTGCTCCCGATAGTTGCACCATTACTGTATGTGTGACTGAGAACAGAAAGGTGCTGTGTGGTAAATGTGAACACACTTTGAGTGGTCACAAAAAAATACTAGAAAGGGGCAACATAATTACAGTCTGCTACAATGTTTGACTGTTGGTGTATTAATGTTTGCAGGGAAATATCGATGAACTTGGGAAGCTGCTGATGCAGGGCTCCTTTAGTGTGTGGACGGACCACAAGAAAGGCCACAGTAAGGTATGAAACCCTTTTCATTCAAACAAAATTTTCTCTGGTACTGGCAGTACCAGAGACAAGTTGTTGTAAATAATCACCTTTGGTTTCACACAGCAGCACCTGTTTGGAAAAATGATTAAGATGAAGTATTTAACCTCTTTTGTAGAAGACATTATCTTGTTAAATTTAAGAAAAAAAATGCAACACAGTAGAATAGAGAGTTGATGAGGAGTATGGCGTTTGTAGAGAGAGACCAGGACCAGAACAGATAATTTATCATAGTCTCTGGTGTTTACAATTACAATACCAGTTGAACTGGTACCTATTGAATGTGTGGGATGATAAGTGGACGAGCACACAGATGAAATGACTGAGTGACCTGATTTCAGGTGAAGGACCTGGCCAGGTTTAAGCCCATGCAGAGACACCTCTTCCTGTATGACAAGATGATGCTTTTTTGTAAGAAACGAGAGGAGACCACAGATGGACATGAGAAGACTCCATCCTACAGCTTCAAGCATTCACTCAAGGTCAGATATACATGGTTGTGTGTGTCTTTAGTTTAGTACTGTAAGACTGAGCTCAACTGAACTTCAAAAGACCTCAGATGAAAACAAGAACAAGGACCAAGTGTACCCTGCCTAGAGGGCCACCAGGGCCTCATCCTGGAGCTAGGCCTGAGGAGGGGACCTGTGGCAAGCACCTGGTGGCCAGGCCTTCGCCCATGGGGCCCAGCCAGGCAAATCCTGTATCAGGGACATGGGTCCGAATACAGGTGGGCCCACCAACCGCTGGGGGAAACAGCGGGTGGTGGGTTGGGATAGGCAGTTCAGTTCTGGATGTGACGAAGTTATCATTAGTTTCAGCAGCAGGATTACGCAATCAGAAGCCTGAAAAAAATTGTTGAAAAATTAATGGGCCTGAAGAATTAATTAATTTGAACTGATTTTAAGTAATAAACTAAATTAATATATGATGCATTGACACTGGTCAATTTCAACAAGTGCCACATACACATAACAATACAATAACAATAAACGAGAAAAAAGCCGTCACAATAAAAAGGAAGAATGGTTCCAGTTAAAATATTTAAAAGTTTAGGTAAAAAGAGGAAAAAAGTAAGAAAAATGAGACACCACTGTCAAACTAGCTGCCACTCATACAGCGCCATGGCAACAATGACAAGTCAAATACAACAACAAATACAAATGCAACAAATAAAGTCAGCTTTTCTTTTGTTGTTCAGCTGACGAGCTTGGGGTATAGTGTGTAGTGTATTTCTATCTGCATGGTGGTATTACTGCAAGCTGAGGACACCTCATCTTTCGAAATTAGTGTTGCCTGACCTTAACTAAAGAATTAAAAAGTGAGATGACTACTGGAGTGGGTGGGAACCAATTCATAGACTTGGCTAATATCTATTTCAAAAAAGTTCTATCTGAAGGTTTGTTCAGGTGATGCGTGCTTGTCTTGGTGATACATACTAGCTCCAACCCTCTTGACTATGAAAAGAGCCAGAGCTGGTTTTAAGTGACTTAAGACCAGTCAGGTGCTGAATGCTGCACTGTCGTGCTTTCACAGAGCACGTCCAGTGCTCTGTGAAAGCTTCACACCTCTGGTATTGTAAGCTCATTTTAAAGGTTCATGTAAGACACAGGCTCAGCTGCTGCGTTGTCATTGTGTCTGTCCTGCTGTCTGTCTAGATGAGTGCTGTGGGAATCACAGAGAATGTCAAGGGAGACAACAAGAAGTTTGAGGTGTGGTACAATGGGAGAGAAGAGGTTTACATTGTCCAGGTATGTTTGTATGCTTTATGTTCTTTTTTAAATGTGCTTTTATTGAGCAACAGTGATACTGAGTGAACTTCCCCCATCGCCTTGGTCGGCTTTATATTCACCTCTTCTCGGGTTCACCATGTTACTCTTCCTTATTGGGTTTTTAGGGCGTTAAGCAGTTTTTAATATTTAGTATTATTTTTCACTAAAAGTGTCAGGACATAAGACCTACAGGTTCCAAACTTAGTAGATTCAATGCAATTCAATTGAAAATTGAATTGTCAAAATTGTTTCAATTTGTTCAAAATGTCACCTATAACCCAGGCACCAGAAATCATACCACCTTACCTCACGGTGACACTATAATGATATTTTTTATATCATTTATACATTTTACATTATCTAAGCCACACAAATCCCTTTCTTCTAGATTGTGTGGCTGATTTTGCAACCTATTTGATTTAAACTATGTCTCTGCTGCCCATGCTTAGCATCATGGGTTTAGAAATGTGTTTATTTTACACATGTAAATGAAAAATTTTCAATCACCTGGTGATATCTGATTGTAAAATAACACACACTGATATTTATCTTTAAGTGTCTTTTTCATTGTTTTGAAAAGATGTACCTAATATTTTGTTTGTGTCTTCACAGCTGTCCTCATTGGGACATTGTGGACATTGAGCTTTCCCACAAAATACTCTTGCCTAGAAAAACAGCATTAGTGTTAGTGATGCTTTTGTTGTTACTTGTTGCTTAAGTGTGTTTTTTTCCTCAGGCACCTTCCATGGATGTGAAAAATATGTGGGTCTCAGAGATTCGTAAAGTTCTCACAGGCCAGCTACAGGCATGCAGAGGTAAGGAGTACTCACACATACCCACACACTAGTAAAACTATGTGCTGTCTTGTGTACATTTTAACCGTCATTAACCCTTCCAAAGAACATACTGGTACAAGTCTACACAAATCCAGATATTAGCTTCTGTTGGATGTAAATAATTTCTGTCACAGTCATAAATTTCACAGATCAGATGTCAGTGTTGGACAATAAGATGTGATGTAAATTCTTGTTCACAGAGGCCAGCCAGCTCAACATCTATGGTGCCTCCATAAGGTGAGTAACCAACTTCACTTCACAGTCTATGTTGACTTTATGCATATTCTCAATGTGCTAGAGGGTGCTAGAGGATCTGAAATACTGTACCTTGTCTTGAGAATATCCCATACCTGAATGTTATGTTCTGAAAATGGGAGTTCTTTCTGTTTCAGCGGTTTCATTGGCTGATGACCCTTTTTACCAGTCCTTTTTTATTTAATAGGAATGTGCGAAAACTGATGCTGAGGCAGTCTAATTCATTAAGTCCAGAGCCAGCCTTGAGGAGAACCAACCCCAGCCCAAATATGAGACAGAAGAGAGGTGAGATGTCACTTGTCACTTGAAAAGACAAAACTTGATAAACCTTTCATATTTATTTTATTCAACTAAGTAGTGAGTGAAATAAACTGTAAATGGGAAATGAGTCTCCAGGAAGTAAAAGAGAAGAGTAGTAAAGGAGAATATGACTCATTATTGTATTTGAAAATAGCATGTTGGCTACTGCTAAGACAGTATACTAAAACTGTTTTGTGCTTTTCAAGCAATTTTTCATTTTTTCTTACAGACTCAAAAGACAACAAAAAAGCGGCCTTAAAAACAATTTTATTAGCAGGGTATAGAATATCAGTTGAGTCAAATTTCTGATATTTATTCAAATAGATAAGTCTGACATGACTCTAGATGTCCCGGTGAATTATATAAAGTATGCAGGTGAATCTACCGGTTGGTGTCTACTGCCTGTTGTATCCCCGCAGTGCCACTGATTAGTGACATGTCAGTCACCAACAAACCAGCTCATTGGAACGAGAATTCCTTTATTGTCAATGTACAAGTACAACGAAATTTATATTCACAGTCTGCAGTTCTTGCACGAATCTCATATTTCTTGCATATTGAAAAGTGTTCAAGTTTTCTCAAAATTAAGTGCAGTTATGGCTCTGGCATAGAAACTGTTTTTTAACCTGTTTGTTCTTGCTTTTATTGACCTGAAATGAGTGGGTACAGGTGACTCCACCTCAAAGTGTGCAAAGAAGTGGTTCAGTTCTTCCGCTAGGCAGCACATCACCTGAGGCATTACTAGGTCTGTAGTTGGTGATGTGTTGTACCCCCTTCCACACCTGTCTGATGTTGTTGCTCTAGAAGCAGTCGTCTATCCTTCTCTTGTAGGCAGCCTTGGCTTCTCTGATTCCTGTCTTTAGATTGGCTCTGGCATCACTGTACAGCACCCCATTACCAGACCCGAATGCGCTGTTGCGCTCCTTGAGCAGGGACTGCACCTTTTTTGTCATCCAGGGCTTTGAGTTGGGATAAACCTGGATGCACGTGTCCACGATGACCATGTCTGTGCAGAACTTGATGTAACCCAGAATAGCTGTGGTGTACTGCTCCAGGTCATGGTGTTCAAAAACATCTTAGACAGTGGACTCGAAGCAATCTTACAGCTGCTGAGTGGAAACCATCAGACCATGTTTTAACAGTTCTGGATGTGGTCAGAGCCGTTTTCCTGAGGGGTGGTATATGCTGGGATTAAGAGCAGGGACAGGTGGTCTGACTGGCCCAGATGTGGTAGTAGCTTGGCCCCGAAGTCCAGCTTGATGTTTGAGTAGACTTTGTTCAATGTGTTTGCCCTCTTTGTAGCACATTTGACATGCTGGTGGAGTGTTGGCAGCACTTTATTTAGATCAGCATGGTTAAAGTCCCCTGCAATGATGTGAAAAGCTAATGACATCATGCAAATCTCCCAGGGCCAAGCTAGTATTACCACAGTTAGCTCCTGAGGAAGATATATACACCTGCATTTAACACTTACTCCAGGTCTGGGGAGCAGTGACTGCCTACAGTCTTAGTGCTGGTAGTACACCAGCTGTTGCTCACGTAGACACATAAACAATGCTGATGCACTGTGCTGCAAAAGCAGTGGTTTCTGTGGTTACTTCCATAGCCTCACCAGCACGCCTGCTCTGCAGCCACACTTGTGTTTTTAGGCCCTCCTGCAGGGATGGTAATCCAGGGGGAGCCAGGGCTCCTGGCGATGTCCATCGAGATGATGTGAGGGGAAAAACTCAGCTGTGCCGGCTGAAGATTTTGTTTGTTCTGCAGGATGTTATCAGAATAAACAACACATACACAAACAACCAAAAGAGCATGGAAAAGGAGAGCACTGAGCCGCTGCATCTATGCGAGCCGCCATGTTATCCACCATCCACAAAGTGATCCTTAGAGTGACCTGAATGATTGGAGCCGGGGCCTCTTTTTTTTTTTTTTTTTCTGTTCAAGCCACATGTGATTGCTCATCTATATAGTGCGTGGTGGTGTCTGTGTGTCTGCACTGAACAGGAGAGGGAGGGGTGGAGATTACAGACACAGGGACATTGTAATAATATGCACTGTCCTCATTAGCTCAGCTGTAAGCAGTTTGGCTCTGAATCCAGAGGCTGGGGTTTGCATCCTGCCCATGATTATTTCGTGGTCCCATGGTTGGGGAAAAACTTCATGAACTACCCTTTTTTTGATGAATACATCACAACATTTTTGGTAATGTGACAAAAAATCTGAGGAGCCACTTGGAAAATCTTGGAAAATCTGAAAGAGCTGGCTATTTGTAGTGAGCTGAGCCATAAGAACCAGCACTCCTCAGAGTTGGAATTATGAGCATTACCACTGATCATTAGCCAGAGGTAGTTTTCACTGATGTATGTCCTGGAACATCTCAGTGCAAACATGGCTAAGTGATTGTGATGAACTGCAGTTATTCCAACTTGACTGTGTCTTGTTAGAGTCAACCCGGAAGACACATTGTTCCTCACATAAATCTTATCATAGTGCATTCCCAAACTAAGGGCTTAGACACACACACATCCATCCATTTCTACCCCTTAATCCCATACTCGGGGTCAGTGGGGGACTGGAGCCTGTCCCAGCTGCTTACGTATAGACGAACAACATGTATAGACGAACACCCATTCGCACTTACATCCATGCCTATGGGCAATTTAGTATGCTCAATTCACCTATCCCCATTGTTGCATGTTTTTAACGGTGGGAGGAAACCCATGCAGACACTGGAAGAACATGCAAACTCCACATAGAAAGACCTGTGCCCGACCCGGCAGTCGAACCCAGGTGCTGCTGTCAGACAACAGTGCTAACCCCTGTGCCGCCGTGCTGCCCCCCACACACACATTCTACTCTTTGCTTTCTCTGCTTTTTCATCTCTCCTGTCACCCTTCACTAACCAGTCACTTTTGTCTAAATCCTTCCGTCTCTGCTTCACTCACTGCTCTTTATAGTGCTTTCTAACCCTCTTCTGCTATCTTCATTTCTTTATCACACCTATATCATGGTCAAACTTTTTGAGAGGACATTGTGTTTTACACTTTCCAGAATGCTTTTTGAGATATAATCACTGTCATGCCCATATGAAGTGGCGCACAAAGCTCGCTAATTTGACTTCCCCAAACAAGCACACCAGTATAACGTGTAGCTCTAGAAAAGTATCCGGCATGAATCAATGGTAGGCAACTGTGTCTCTAATAGTGATTGTTATCTGTCTTTGTCTTCAACAGTTAATGAAACAAATGAACGTCTTGAAACGCCAGTCCACCTTCATGTTAACCCATTAAAACATTCATTAACGTGGGTTTGACATGACAAGTGGAGAGATGATCTTTATGAGACCCAGTCCAGCAGGAAGTTTAGAGGTTTTTGATTGTTCACAACACTCACAACTCTCACCGGCCAAAGGCAATACCATTTTATACACCAACTTTAGCTGGTGTTCTGGTGTAGCACTACATTTAAACCTAGAGTGTTAGATAGATAGATAGGCTTGCTGCTACTGCAACATCTCCTCTAATGTTGCACAGATTTGTTTCATTTTTTGGCAACTGCCCTTTAAGGAAGATGACGAGATATACAAATGCTAACCTATGTCTACATATGGCTTCTTTGCTTACTGCTCTCTTTTTACAGGAAATTAAATTGAACCCATGTGCATGTGCACATATGTGTCTGTGAGAGAGAACGTTAGCACCTTTGGTGTAAGACAAGATATAACAGACAAAAGTCATCTGATATAAGTTTATCATGGAATTTGCTTAAAAGGCTGACACTTTCCTCCCTCAACTAGATTGTTGCACCCTTCAGCCATTCACACAGACATATACAGTGTCTTCAGAAATATTAAGATGCCTTCATTGCTGTACATACAAAAATCTGTAAACCACATTTATGGTCAGAGACTTGTGTTGAAGCTATTCCAGTGCTATTTTAACAGTGTGCTTCATGTTATTGTTGTGTTAGTAATCCTTACTTAACTTCTGACCAGTCCATAGTATGATGTTTCCACCACCATAATTTCTCAAATGGATAGTTTTAGCTAAGTGAGTAGTGTTTGCTGTGTTCTAAGGGTCCAACTTTTGTCTAATCACATTAGAGATCTGAAGAATATATTTCCTTAGGGGTTACCAACCTGTAGCCCTACAGCAGTAATCATTTCAGTGTAAGATTTATCAGAAATAAATGTGACAATATGGAAGTTTTTGGTTTAACTTTTGTGTTGTTTGTGTTATCTATTTAATGTAAGAGATCATCTTCACAGTTCCTATAACAAAATGAGGGAAGTTTAGGTTTAAGCAACATAAACAGTGACTTGATTTGTATCATTTTGCCATCAATTTAGGATATTTTCAAAGAAGGCTTGTGGCCTTAATCTTAATTGTCTTTTCCTGCTCTACTAACCCCACCTCCCTCTTGCTTTCTCACTCAGTTGATGCTTCCTCCAGCCAAACAGGTCATTCAGCTGCTAATGCTAGGAAACGGTTCACATTGCAGGGACTTTCAAACAGGAGGTCTCTTCCAGCAGGTAACAGTATGAAAATGGCACAACTGCTCACTTATATTACCTTCATTTCCAACATTTTTGGTCAGCACCATCATTGTCTGTTTCTGCTGTTATGATAGTCTTCATAATTATGCCCATTATCATCTTTCTTTTTCACTCTTTTCTAGTTAAGTCTTTGCTTTCCAGTTTCATACCTGCTGTTGTCCTTTTTTTTTTTCTCTCAAATCTAAAAATAATATAAATCATACTGTATATCTTATTGTTGGAGGGTAGTCCATGTCCCAGCACCCACAGTGGCTCAGAATCAAGATAAAGGCTCTCTTTCCCTGCATCTGCCTGCATACAAATGACACAAATGTCGTAGTCTGACCACACATAAACTAAATGATACTGTTATGTGAGATGAGAGAGTCAGTAATGGAGTCAGGTGACAAATTAAAGACATCCAAAACTCCAACAACATCCTGAACAAGCATGCTTACTACAAATAAATCTCTGTGACTGGAATCTTAAATTCCAGTCACTTCCTTCTTGTGTATTCTGTTGTCAACAGGTGACCATGGTAGTTCTTGTTCTGAATTGCACCAACAATTCTTTAATATAACAACATAGTCATATCAACCGTAGTATTATTAAAACCCAAGAACAGTAATTGTTTTTCAGACTAGCAGACTGACAAGTGATGTGACTTCTTTTTGAAATGATAGAATTTCGGCTGACTTTCCTTTCAGAATCAGCTTTATCAGAATCAGAATCAGCTTTATTGGCCAAGTATGTGAACACATACAAGGAATTTGTCTGCGGTTCTTTTTCGTTTGTTGTGGAGGATGTCTGAGATGATGGTATTGAATGCCGAGCTGAAGTCCACAAACAGGATCCTTGCATACGTCCCTGGGTAGTCGAGGTGTTGCAGGATGTAGTGCAGACCCATGTTGATTGCATCATCCACTGACCTGTTTGCCTGATATGCAAACTGCAGGGGGTCCAGCAGGGGACCTGTGATGTCCTTCAGACGGCTCAACACCAGTCTCTCAAAGGACTTCATGACCACAGATGTCAGGGCCACGGGCCTGTAGTCATTTAGTCCTGAGATTGCTGGTTTCTTGGGGACTGGGATTATTGTGGAGTGTTTGAAGCAGGAGGGGACTTCACACAGCTCCAGTGATTTGTTGAAGATCTGGGTGAAGATGGGAGCCAGCTGGTCAGCACAGACTTTTAGACAGGATGGTGACACCCTGTCTGGACCTGGAGCCTTTCTGGTCTTTTGTTTCCTGAAGAAAAAGATGCTGCCAAATAGATGCTGAATCTGCTGCACTAATATCTCCAGTCTGACTGAAAACTGAGGTTGTTGAAGCAGCAGATTAACACAGGTGTGGATGTTTTGTAGCTTGTGACTTTTTAGAAAGTAAACAGCTAAATGACTCAGCTAAATGAGGTTTTACCATTCAACTCTTTACCAAGAACTGGATTTTATTCTTGACAGTGGTTTTACATTTTACAGTCAGATTAGCTTTGTTGTCGAAACAAGCTTTTACCAACTTAGACAGTTGGCTTAAGTCAAGCCCAAGTCTCCCTTGTAAGAATTTTGAGAGTGTAATTCATACCTTTGTCATGACTTGGTTGGACTAGAATAGAACAGAAATATTGTGTCCTGTGAGCAGTGGTGATTCTCCACCATCTCCCCTAAATAAACATCACAATTCTCACGTCCTTCCTCTTGCCGGTCTCAGTAGCCCCCCTGTCCACTCACAGGTCTCAGTGAGACACGACGCTGCTCCCTCTGCAGCCTGGTCAGAGCCGTGAGTTCTTCATCTTATGAGGAGAGATCGTACATTTCCCTATAGCTTTACTCCTGCTCTGAGTCCCCTTCTCTTCCACCTTATCTCCACCAGGATCTGGGGTCTGTTGGATTGTATCTTTGAGCAGCACAGTGCCATCAGCTGATGACTAGTGCAACAATTGGGCAACGGCTCAATGGCTCAACATGAGAAAAAAAAGTTAAAGTGTTTAAAAGTTTAGGTAAAAGGAGTAAAAAGATGAAAAAAGGAAGAAAAATGAGATGCTGCTGCCAAACTGGCTGCCACTCACGAGATGCCATGGCAACATGGCAACATGACGACTTATATGTAGGCTCCTTACTGGGATGAAAAACCATGAGCTTCACCCCTATGACTTCCTGTCCCTTTTAGAATTGATTTTAAGTTTTGTTACTTGTTTTTCAGGGTTTAAATGGGCTGGGCCCTGTTTATTTATCTGAACTTTTAAATATCAATACTACAGTTAGAGCCCTGAGGTCATCTAATCAAATGATTCTTGATCTTCCCAGATCCAGCCTCGAAAATATGGGTGACCAAGCAGTTTCAGTTACAGCCCCTATCTTGTGGAACAGCCTACCACGCAATATTAGATGTATTCAGAACACTTACACCTTCAAGTCCTTGCTGAAAACTAAACTCTTTTCTGTCGCTATTAGCTTGAGTTGAGCATCTTGGCTCATTTTTATCTTTATTGCCCTTTTGTTGTCTTTATTGTTTTACCCCTGACTGAGCCTATAAAGCAATGGTTGTTTTTGCTATAATGATAACGTTGAAGTTGAAGTTATTGATGCCAGCTTCTTGCAGGAAGCGGGTGGGTCTCTAGAAAATGTGAGCTGTGGCTGATTTTATAGTTTAAACCTGTCACCCACTCATGGTTTACATGGTGTTGACATAACTAAAGCCACAAGCTATATACACAATCCTTCGTACTAATCCTGAATGATGAATGCAATGCTGCTATATAAGATGAAAATCAATATTGAATGGATGGGGGAGTCTTCCTGCAGAAGAGATTCTACCTTAACATTTGTATTCTCTGTAGCAGCCTGTGCTTTGCAGTGTTGTTCATCAACTCAGTAAGTCCAATGTAGATCAATGAAGAATGAAGACCAAGGGCCACACTGTCTCAACTCTCACTGACATTCACACCATGTCTCAGCTGTTAGAGTTTATCACAGTTTTCCACTCAGTGATGAGAAATGAGTTGGGAGTGTCTGTGTAATGATGCAAGACCATCAGATTGTGAGTGGTTGACAGATGACATTAAGTCAAGTTTTATTTTATTATTTATTTATTTATTTATTATTATTGCGATCTTGTATCAATTTCCTTGATCTGTTATTTATGATGTTATGTAACTGATGTGACACTGACATTACTGCGACTCAGAACAGGACTGAGACGCAGAGTTGTCAAAAGGTAACAGGCTTTATTACTTTTGAACAGGGCTAGGATCCTCTCAACGAGGAGACAGCAGGACAGACGAACATAAACCTACACAGGTGAATGCGACTAGGGCAGCAGCTCTCTGGAGAGAGACTACTGGAACTAAATATATATATATATATATATAAAAACTTACTAAAAAATAAAAGAACAGAAAACACTCCTAAGAGGGATAACTACAGGCTGTGATTGGTAGTGAAGGTAATAACTAGAAGCGCTCCTTATGGAGGATAAGAAATAAAACAGAACAAAAAGCGCTGAAAAGGAGGAACAAAACACTATGGAAAAATGTGATTAATAAATCAAAACGCACTCCTAAAAAAACAGAGGCTCTAATCTATCTATGAAAATTTACTAAAAAAAAAAAAAAAAAAAAAAAAAAATCACTCCAATGGAGGACAACAAGACAGCTATGAACTCTAACTTAAACTAAAACACACCCCTAGAAAACAGAGGCTCAAATCTAGCAATGAGAACTTATCAACAGAAAACCCTAACCCTCACGCCTATGGAGGACAAAAAAAAGGATATGAACATTAACTTAAACTATGGCAATAATGCGCTAAATAAACTTACAAAACAAGGTCGTTCGTCAAGAGGATGCTGTCAAAAAAAATGCTGCAAGAAGGTAATACTGTGGCTGTGGCTGTGGGCTGGGGGGATCAGGACAGAAGACGAAACACACTGGCACAGGACAAATGAAGATGCAGACTATTTGAGCACATTAGGGTAATGGGGAACAGGTGGAAACAATCAGGACACACGATGAAGGGCAAGTGACCCGAAACGAGAGGAGAGTTAGACTTTCAAAATAAAACAGGAAATGATAAGACAAAAAAAACCCAGGACAAGACAGACCTCACCGCTGTGTAACAATACCTGTGATTTGTAGTAATGTCTTATGTTGTAATTAAAAGTTAATGTCTCTGGATTTTGAAGTCTTTGCCTGTTTTACTCACATCTTGCTCTCATCTCGTTTTTTGTTTTCTTTACATCCTCGTCACCTGTCCCACTCCATCCTTCTCTGCTTCTTCATTTGCTCTTCCTTACCCTCGATTTGCTGTATTTACTTTTTGTGTCTGTCCCCTGTGTTATTTACTCTCTTCTGGTTGCAGAGCCTGCTGCCAAGGAGGCAGAGGTCCCCCGCCGTTTTTCTCTCACCTCCTCTCTTGCCTCCTCCTCTTCCTCCTCTTTTGCAAAACGACGCACAAAAGGTACCTGGTTAGCCATCCTTCTGCACTTAGCTCTTTCAATATTTCCTTGCTTTTACATTCTTGTCATTTTCTCTTTTTTCATGTGCACTACCCTAACACAGTCATGTACACTACAAATAAATGTGGACCTAAACAAAGTAGCGTAGTTCAACATGAGGAATTATTATAATGCAAAGACAGTCTAATATGTTAAGTTCAGTTAGACCAGTGTTGCCAGAATTACTGGGCACTTTAAGCAGTGATGGTTAAAGAGACAGCTACAGTGTTTGAGAAAAAATGAAATCAAACAAGCATCCACTTGGGAGAGAAGTGCACTACTAACATTCTCTAGGCTCTTTAGTTAGAAGGTCACCTATACAACAATAAAAGTTACCTGCAAATGTCAGCATCAGCTATTTAAATGGTGCTTTACTCTTCAATACTATTATAAATAAAATACTGCCTTCCTTGCTGTATTAGTGAAAAGTGAGTTTACATTATGCTCATGCTCTATGCCCTCTGTCACAGATGCCAAATACATTTGGGATGTCGGTCTTTTCATAGAGATGTGGATGAACTTAGAATGGACTAAGGCACTTTAATAGAAAGTGAGGGAGATCCTACACAGCACACAGCCATCACCACATCCAGAGTCCTGTTTGTGATGAGGTGAAAGTAAACAAAAGCACTTCAGGAATATGATTTTACTGATACTTTTAATATCACCAATGATATGTCCTCATCATTTATTTTATAGAAAACTGTATTACAAACACAATTAAGGTTCATGTAAAATATATTTATTATTTCTGTTAAGTTGTATAGTAATTTCCCTTTTAGACACTTAGAGACAGGGATTTTTTTTATTATTTAGTTTAGTTATAATTATCCAATTAAGCCTCTGCTTGTTCTGCATATATTATTTTGCCCCGACCAGGTCCCCTGTCTGCTAACATAAAGAGCAAGAGACATGAGATAAAGAGTGATCCCACTCCATTTGGTTATGAAGGTACATGAATGTGCAAAAACATGTGCAGTGGCTTCAGTGGGTATTGAGATCCCCTCACTTTTGGCTCACCATCAGCTTAAAATTGTCCTTTATGTCTATTGATTGACAATAAGTCAGACAGAGTCTCACAGGATCTGACCAGATCTAGGTGTACAAAGTCTGTAGACTGTAATTCCTGCCAAAAGAGATTCTTTACAATCATGACTTTAAGGTCATTAAACTAATTACTTTTGAATGCTTTTGTGAATTGAGATTGTAATGTTTAAATGTCTATAGGTTATTGAATGTAGAATGATGAACAAGAACAGTAATTTTGTTCAGTTAAATCTACAGAAACATGTAGTGTGGCACAAGTGAGGGAGCCACTGCATGTAATGTGCTGGCTCTGTGCATGCTGTAATTTCGACCTAAACTGTGTGTGCATGCATATTTGTGTTTGTTCACTAACTGTGTTTCCTTTTCTTGCCTGCTGCAGTGACTTGTGTTGTAATTTGTGATGGGACTCTTTAAAATGCATGAGAATCAAATACAAAGAAGATGGAATTGAACTGGTTTGTGTGCGTGTGTGTGTGTGTGTGTGTGTGTGTGTGCGCGCGCGTGCGTGTGTGCGTTTGTGTGTGTGTGTGTATGTGTGTGTGTGTGTAGTGATGGTTTTATGGTGTTGGCACTGGGTTGATTTCTGCATGGGGATTGTGTGCAGTATTCCCTTGACTAGATTGAGATTGGTGTTGTCATGGTGTTGACTTGACTGGTTAGTAAATAACCAAATGACCATGAGAAAGGGCATGGTAAATAGTATTTGGCTTCTTTACAGATACTTTGCGTGGTGCCATTGCTTCAGTTGGGAAACGTCAGAGCATGATTAGTAGCACTGCTACTGCCACCGGTGGCACCTCTGCTATCACTAGATCCACCTCCCAACCAGGTAACTGCAGATGAAGACTCATTTCAGTGATTTGTCTAGCTGTCTTCTGGGTGGATTCAATTTGTTGTACGTGTTGGAAAACAGATGAGACAGTTTGTTGTTTTTAATTATGAATTAATTATTCTTTCATATTAATTTCATATGTTATTTCATGTTATGTTTCAGTTTACCAGAGCATCCAATGTATAACTCCATCTTCTTTCTCTAGTGCACTGATCATTCATTCAGATTGGTTGTTGGGTTAGGGGAATGTAAACCCATTTATAATGAACACATGAGTAATGACTGTTCCAAGCTGGTGATTGTTTACCCAGTACAGATGTCCACAGTTTACATTCTAAAAAAGTTGTCTCACTCTGTGTGCTACGTTTTCACTCCAGCTTTAAAAGACTACTGTAGGTGCTGTAAATGCAGGGCAGTTGCTAGGAATTCTGGGCCCTCTGAAAGAATATCGGCATGGGCCCCTCTACCCCAGGATCGTTGCCACTTTTTACTGATGCTGGAGTTTGCTCACGCACACACATATTCCCACAAGGAAGAACGAACCATGGACCAAAGCATGTTAAAGAAGGGGTTATTGAAAATATTGAAATAAAAATTGTTCAAGTTGTCAAGTGTGGTAATGAGCTGCAAATGCAGTGGTTGAAGTTGCACTATCACTGCATTGATGATAACTGTTTGCACATTTTCAGTGATAGAGCTGAGACACTTCTTGTAAGTTGGGACAGTGCCAGTGTACTGTCAGATGGAGGTCGTGGCTCCCATATAAAATAAAGGAGGTTGGGGGCAGGGGTCTTATTTAGCCTGTCTGGGACTCTCTCACAATAATTTTGCTTCACAAACATTATCTGAAAAGAAGCCTGAATGGAAATCTCTTTAAAAGTTAGAACTCATCAGTAAGTTAGGTACTAAACTGTGCTTCAAGTGTTCTCAACCACATTTCTGCCAAACTGTTAGCTCTATTGGAGATTTTACGTACTCCCAGAGTCTGTATGACAGTAGCTGGGCTAGAGGTTTGATTCTTGCAAATGCACTCATCATGATTTCATGACAATGTATGAAAAATGATATAGTAGTACAGTGACATTGTTTTCCCATCACTGAAGCACCATCACTTGCTAAGGCAAACAGTAATACAATGTTTTTCTTTTTCAGTGCAAATAAATGAATAAATTTCAGTGTAAATGAATTCTCCTCAGGCTGGACACAGCGGCATCTCCCTTCCATGGACACAGAGGACTTTGAGACAATACCATCCAGTGTAGAGGAATCCTCCAACTCTTCAGAAGAGGAGGGCAACAATAAAAATGTAGGTAATGCTTAAGATCCTGCTCAAGTACCTGAGAGCATGGGGAGACTTTCTAAATTAAAATGTAATGTTATAGATAATTTTATTGTTTATTTAAAATAAAACATTGTTTCAGTAGGAATCAACAGTCAACATTTTTAGACTTGAAAATAAAAAAAATAGTTTGACCTGATACATCCTGGTCCTGCTGGATTACAACAGCTTTCAGCAAGCATGTATCATTTCATAAAGCATCTCCCCTCTCCCCCCTTTGTCTTCTTGCTACTCATCCTTTTGTAATTAGTTTTTCAAATCCCTATCTGTTCTCCCTTACATATGGTCCAGTTGTTTAGTTATTTCTCATGGATGTATGCCTCTTAGCAGTGGGCACTGGTAACTTTTCTAGAAATGAGGGCAAAAAAGACATTAAATGGAGGATCTAGCTATACAGGGTTCAGTTTTGCAGGCTTTTCACATTCAATAAAATCTGTTTCCGTTCATCACTCTAGAGTCATAATCACACAAGCACACGAACAAAACACATTACACTCATGGTGCAGCAATGTGCACATTTTTTCAAAGAACATTTTTGCACCATGTGATATAGGTAAATTTAAAATCTTTGTCCTTATCAGCGGGAAGAAAAGTAAGTTTCCTGCTAAGTGGAGACAAAGAAAACACACTATCTATTGATCCTTTTGAATCTCTTAAAGTTGAACTTAACATTTCTACATAGGTACTAATATACTACAGTTCTAAGCAGCAGAAAATAGATATTTATCTGATATACTAAAATTATAGGTTTTATTTTTTTGCATTATTTTATTTTATTATTTTAATCGGTTTTCATATTCTATTGATTGACAACTTCATGTTGATAATACAGTGTATTATCAACATGACTAACAACTTTTTTGAGATATGAACATCTCACAGCTGATTTTTTGCTTTGAGGTGAGAGCTAAAATTCGGGTTACGAGCCAGCTTCGGATACCTCACCACTATTCAATGCCACAGTGAATGCAGCAACATCTGCCCAGCATCCTGTGTCTCGCTCACTTTAAGCGGTTAGCTCACAGTGGAAGCATCAGTGTTATGCTCGTATTTGTGCTTGCAGTTATTTTGCAATTATTTTGCAGTTGTTTTTTCAACCATGGGTCCTAAGAAAGTGAGTGTGAAGGACAGTGCTGAGAAGAAGAAGTGGATGATGTGCATTGAATTAAAGAAAGAAATGTTTGAAAAACATGACCATGGTTTGCATGTAGTAATATTGTATTGTATTTTTATACAGTATTTGTCATTTCTAAGTACATTCTTATTTAAAAATAAGTAACAAGGACTTCCGGTGGCGCCATGACAGAGGAAACAGCTTGAATCACCTGCTGCAGGAAAAAAACCCTCATAAACCAACCAAAATGCTGCCTAATCTCCCTTCAGTTGTTGCAAGCCGGTGAAAGTAGGGACCGCAATGTCTATGTTAAGAAAAGATACGGATAAAAAAGGTAAAATGACCAAAAGAGAAGATAAACGAGAAGCCGTGGATATTTCGAGCAACATGGCCGACACACAGACCGTCAACAACCTGACAGTGATGCTGACAGAGCTTAAAAATTTACAGAAAGAACACGCTGAGGCTTCTCAAGATACAAAAACTACTTTATCCAGAGTAGAATCCACCCTGAAGGATGTTCTGGAACGTACAACTAAACTTGAACAACAAATAGCGGAGGTCGACCAGTGAGTGATATGGAGGATAAAACACCATGACAAGCCAGAGCCATTCGCTACCTATTACACAGAGAAGCAAAGTTATCTGTCATATGTGAGGATTTAGAATCCAGAGCAAGAAGGAATAACTTGTGCATATATGGTATTAAAGAAGGAGAAGAAAAGGATAATATGATTGACTACATAACCCGCTTGATGCGTGGCCTGCTCGGTCTACCAGATGATAAGGACTTGTGTATAGAAAGAGCATGTCACTCACTCACGACGCTTGGAAGTTACGAGAGATAATACACCAAGGCCAGCAGATTTATTTTGACCAGGACTACACGGCAGATGTCCAAAAGAAGCGCAGACAGGTACGGGAAGTCATAAAACAACTACGAGAGAGGAAAGTGAAAGCCCAGTCGCTGTTCCTGGCCCAACTGAGAATTCATTTAGAATCTGGCGTTAAGACTGTCACAACCCTCGCGGATGCGGCCTCGGTCCTTAAAGAGATGGGAATCCACGTCAAGGTAGAAGAACGGGAAAATTTACAGAGAGAGCTACTGTGCAACCAGTGGGACATGGTTGCACCAACAATGACAGACGTGGACTTGCAGGCTCTCATTCAAGGTGAAAAATGTACAACAAATAATTAGTGGATGTAAGTAAAATGGTAACATTTTAAGTTGTTGGCTGGGAGTTAGGCTTACCCTTTAGGCTTGGATGGCCTTGTCTTCATAAACAGATATTATATTTGGTTGGTTAATGAATGTATTTATGAAAGAATAAGAATAAGAGGGCTTTTTCCCCTTCAGATGGAGAAGTAGGACACTTGACCTTTTTTTTTTCTCACCTAAGCAACTCTATACAAGCGATTTGCTGTTGGATAGTTGTAGTAACACTCTGTGTGACCCTTGGAGAGATTTTTGTCACAACTCTCTGTTTTCGAAGAGCTAAACTAAATGTTCGTTCAGTTAGTTCTATTGTTGGAAGTCTGTTCGAATTTATTAGTTCTTGAAAGTTCTTTTTCTTACCTCAGATCATATGTGCAGTCATCTGTTGTATTTCATATGTTTAATAAGGGCATTCAATTACACCTCAAAACTAAAACAAAAAAAAAGCTTCATGTTACTTTTATAAAAGTCATATGAATGATCTGACAATAGTTACATATAATGTCCATGGACTAAATCACCCAATTAAAAGGAAGAAGATATATGATCAGTTAAAAAACTTAAATGCTCAATTGCTTTGCTACAGGAAACCCACCTGCCTGAACCAGAACATAAAAAACTAAGAAGGGAATGGGTGGGTCAAGTGCACAGTTCCTCAATTGGTAAAAAAAAGGGGAGTGGCAATTTTAATCCATAAGACACTAGCCTTTTCTTTACAAAAAATTATTACAGACATGCTCCAAATGAATACGAGCAGATTTTTTATAAGGAAATTGCAAATATAATTGCAGAAAATTCCAAGGGCATACTCTTAATTGGGGGGGACTTTAACACAGTACAGGACGGACAGTTAGATAGAATATCAGCAGAGACTGGACCCCAAAGTAAAAAGACTAAAACACTTAATGATATGATCTCAGAATTAGGCCTGGTTGACCCATGGAGACATAAATATCCTAAAGAAAGAGATTTTAGTTTTTATTCCAATGTGCATAACAGTTATTCTAGGATTGATTTCTTCTGTCTCCCCCATCAATACATGTATAAAGTAATAGATTGCCATATTGGATCTATAGTGATAAGTGACCATGCTCCAGTTGTGGTAAGAATTGACCTAGGTAAAGAATATTTTTTCAAATACTGGAGACTTAATGTTTCTTTACTAAATGATACAACTGTAATACAAGAATTAAAGCAAAACTTAAAAGAATATTTTGCAATAAATGATAATCGAGAGGTATTATTATCAAACTTGTGGGAGGGTGCCAAGGTAGTCATAAGGAGGAAAATGATCCAGATTGCATCACATCATAAAAAGATACATTTAAAAGAACAAATTAGGCTTGAAACTAGGATCAAACAATTAGAAACAGATCACAAAACTACTGGAACATGTAGCACTTTACTGGAACTTAAAGAAAGTAGAGCAGCTTTGGATAAGCTTCTGACATATAAAGCTGAGGGAGCTCTAAGATTCTCTAAACAGAGATACTATGAGATGGGAAACAGAGCTAGTCAATTGCTATCTTTCCAACTCTGTAAAGCTCAAGCTGATCGTCATGTTCCCAAGGTTAACCACCCAAAATTTAAAGAAATAGTTTCACATCCCCAAAAAATAGCAGAGGCCTTTACAATATTTTATAAAAACTTGTATGAAGATCCTAAACAGCAAACCGATGAGGGTGAAATTTAAGCTTTTCTCACAGATTTGGGTCTGCCCTCTCTGACAGATGCTGAAGCTTTAGAAATGGTATTGGAAATTACAGAAAAGGAAGTACGGGAGGCCATAAAAAAACTTAAAAACAATAAATCCCCTGGGACAGATGGGTTACTTGGAGAATTTTACAAATGTTTCATAGATGATATAGCACCAATTTTAACCCAAGTTTTTAATCATGTTCTGTCTAAAAAAGATTTACCAAATTCATGGTCAGAGGCCATTATATCGGTGATTCACAAGGAAGGTAAAGATCCTATCCTCTGTGAGAATTACAGACCTATTAGTCTACTTTGTAACGACTTGAAGCTACTAACGAATATCATGGCAAAAAGGATACAAAAAATTATAGGAAAATTAATAAACCCAGACCAGACAGGGTTTATTCGCAACAGACAGGGAAGTAACAATATAAGGAGAACATTAAATGTCATAACAAGTGCCAGGAAAAAAAACAGCATTCTATGTTGATAAGTTTTGATGCACAGAAGGCATTCGACACTGTGAATTGGTACTTCCTCCATAGAACCCTGGCCAAATTGGGATTCCATCCGAAGTTTATTGAGTGGGTAAATGGTAATATATACAAATCCAAAATCATGCGTGAGAGTGAACGGCTGTTGCTCTGAATTTTTCTATTTGAAAAAAGGGGTTAGACAAGGGGATTGCCTCAGTCCATTGTTATTAGCAATGAATATCGAGCCCTTGGCAGCCTCTATAAGGCAAAATAAAATCATTAAAGGTATAATAGATGAAGGTCAAACAGAACATAAAATATCATTGTACGCAGACGACATATTAACATATATCAGTGACCCAATAAATTCTGTACCCACACTAATTAGAAATTTAAAAGAATTTGGAGAACTCTCAGGGTATCAAATTAACCAAATCAAAATCTGAGGCAATGATGCTAGTTGGGGAGTGGCCTCAGCAATTAGCAGAACATAATAAATTTCGCTTCCCTAGCCATGGATTTAGATACCTAGGAATTACAATTACCTCAGATACATTTCACTTGTATAAGGCTAATTATGGTAAACTACTGTGCAAAATAAAGAACGATCTTTAAAAATGGGAAATCCTCCCTTTATCTTTACTGGGAAGAGTGTAGATTATTAGAATGAACATACTACCTAGGCTTCTATTTGTGTTTCAGTCCTTGCCCATATTGGTCCCCATGTCCATATTCAAAATGCTCGATAAATGGTTATCTAGATTTATCTGGCAAAAAAAGAAAAAAAAAAAAACTGTTTAATTCAAAAGAAAGTGGGGGTCTGGATTTACCATCTAATATAGAGATTTTTTTTATATTAACAATTAAGGGATCTTTTAAAAAGAAGATCATATCATACATTTACAAAATATTACAAAAGGAGTCAGAAATTAATAGTTTTGACATTAAGGAGAAATGGGAACTAGAGATGAATACCATTATCACGACCATTATCATGAAGACTGGATCTATTCATGTAAAGAAGGACACAGAACAACAAGTAGTCCTACATGGAAGGAATTTGAATGGAAAATTAAGATGCGATATTTTAGGACTCCCTTTCTCACTTCTAAATCCAATAACACATCTAATTAATGTTGGAGGGGCTGTGGCATGATAGGAGACCACACCCACATCTTGGGGGACTGCCCAAAACTATCAGAGTACTGGCAAAATGTAAAAAAAGATATAAAGAAATGTTTAAACATAGATTTGCCACTTAAGCCAGTTTATTTTATATTGGGAATCACACCACATAACATAAAGGATGAAAATAGGGTTTTATAATTAAGAGTCCTTCTTTCAATTGCTAGGAAGATGATAACGGTCTCCTGGCTAAAACCACAGCCCCCCACCATAACAGAATGGAAACAAAGAGTGAAAGAGGTGTACAACATGGAATTTATAACTGCAAAATTAACATTAGGAACAGAATGTTTTTTGAAATGGCTCCCAATTTATGATTTCTTCTTTTGACAGTTGGATGGTTATGTATGAATATGCAAGCATTCATTTGTATATGCTGGTGACTTATAGACTTTATACTGACCTTATTCTGTATGTCCTGTATACTAATAAGTTTAATTGAAGAACAATGTGATTTATGTGAGTTCTACACTGGACAAGGTAACATCCAACTTGATTTTGGAGTGATTTGGACTATATGGACTATATTTGTATATATGTGTATTACAATATGCCCAAAAAGACATACTTGTTTTTTTTTATTGATATGTGACTGCAATCATAAAAACTAAATACCTAAACTGAAATAAAAAGTTCAAAAAAAAAAAAAAAAAAAAAAGTAACAAAAAGTGTTTTTTGGGAAACACTTTTCTCCTTTTTTCGGAGAAAAAAGAGAAAAATTACTTTCGATAAAAGTAATTTGAGTTATAAGCTCCATCATGGAACAAATTAAACTCATAAGTCAAGGCACCACTGTAGTTATTTACCAAGCCTTAATTTGGCTTTTTGTATATAAACTAATGTTAATTAACCTTTAAACAAATTTCTTTCTCCTCTGCAGGGTGACAGCAGTCAGTTCCGGGTACAGCTCACTTATGCGTCTCATGAAGCACAGGACCTGTCTCTGGAGACAGAAGACCTGGTCCAGTTTCTGGAGGAACCAGAGAGCGGACACTAGTGAATTCAAGGTGTTGCTACCATAGGATTGTGGGAAATCCATCATCCATCATTTATTCCTTTCATGTCACTAGACATGTAATCCCTGGCTAAGTGTCAGTTCAAACACATTTTTCCCCTATAGAAAGGTACAGATAAACTTTATTTAGGGTTCTCATGGTAAGCATCTCATGCACTCACTAATTTGTGAAATTAGCGTTTTTTGTTCCATAATAAATTTATTTTATATTACATATATCATAATTTATGCCACAACGCTCAAAAGAAGGGACCATGGTCTCCAAATATACTAGTTTCCTAGTATGTCTTATTGTAGTCTCCTAGTTTTCTAATTAATATAATTATAATAAATATATAATTATATAAATATAATGATCATCTACTGGAAACCTGGATAATTTCCCACAGCACACCTGATGATCTCTTATGTCACACTAATGTGCCATGGCATAGTGGTTGGGTCACTGATCACTTTTCTAGACACTGATCACTGATCTAGACAGATAAAAGCTTTGACTTTTTTTTATTCACAATTGTCATCAACTCATGCATATTTCATCTCTTTAAAACATCTCCTCTTGACTGCATCTATGGTTTTTTGCTTCCCACACTTCTCATCACTGGAAGAAAATGAATAATTTATAAGTTGTCTCTTTTTTCTTTGGATAAAAGTTAACTATAGTGCAGATACATATAACTTTGACGGTTGTGACTGTGCATGCATATGCGTAGGTGTGTATTTGTATACATCAATTTCTAGAACAATTACGTGTTGCTGACTTTGTGTACATCTACAAAGGTGGCATACAGAGTGTTGCCCTGCCTCCACTTGGGCTTGTTTGATCACAGTTCCATTCTGCTGTTTCCTGCTCATCATCCTGTGCTCAAAGACAGCAAGCCACACACAGTACCATCACTGTGTGGTCCAGTTGAGGTGTCTCTATGTTTGCTCCATGTGTTTGTGACATCACCACCAGCAGGAAAATATGATATAAAAATATCCCAATCAAAAACTGGCTAAATGGAGACCTGCCGTCTCTTAAGGCACAGCACTCAGCCGTCAGATCTGTAGATGCAGCTCACATGGGTGTCAACAGACATCTACCATGTCACTCACCCAAGTTCACTTCACTGTTTTGTATGGGAACTGCTTCAACCCTCTCCCCACAGACAGGAGACTCTGCAGCCTCAAAGCCAGGACAACAAGGCTAAAATGAAATTCAAATAGAAATAAATAAGCTACTAATGAGAGAATTTCACTTTTGAGGAAATAAGGGACTTGTCAAAAAAAGTGTTGTTGAATTTAGAGTGAAGACCTTCCTCGCAGTGTGTTTCATGCTCCTTTGTTCAAGAAACTTTTAACAGATGAGAATGGGCTGGTTCTATTCTGTAGACTGCTCATACAACCACAAGGAGGTTATTCATTAAGTAACAATAATTCAATTTCTGACTAACCACTGGCCCACCATGCTGCAATACACTTACTCACCAATTCCTCCCTCCTGCCCTTTACACCAACTTCATCAACCTCTCCTTGGCTCTGTCATTTGAACGTTGGGCTTGGACTGGGAGGATTGGGTGAGCCGCTGCTCTGGGAGGGGGAGGGATGGTTGGATAGAGTTCAGGTTGGATGTGGTGAGAGGGGAGATTGGAAAAGATATGACTTGTTTAGTTGACTTGTTTTAGTTTCAACACATTCCCTTACCACACTCTCTCTTTCTCTCTTTCTTGGTCTCTTTCTGTCTTGGTCTCTCACTCTCTCTCTTTCTCTCCCTAGAATGAAACCTAGACTGGAAGCACAGAGAAAATGTATTATGAGGCCCAGAACCTGATATACACAAAAGGGATGAATAATTTGGGGCTCCAGAAGTAAAATCGTGTTGATTTTTGAATAAATAATTTAAGGTGACTGGCACTCAAGATTTTAGCGATAGTACAAATTAGTTCTGTGCAAATGCTGGTGCAATCTGTTGGTGACAATATCTGGTCATTGTCTTCAAGGGAATTAATTCATTTGTACTATCTCTCCTCCTATTCTGCCCATTGGTTCATATTCGTCAATTGACTTGTCTGACCTACTTTCAACATGGTGGCACCTGGAAACTATCGATAGGTCTGGCCTGTAAATAGTCTTATTAATAAATGATCTGTACACTTACAAAGTCCTTAATGCTTCGTTTTAAATGTCAGGATCCTTGTTATATTAGCAAGGAAGTGTGGAGCTACTTTGAGCTCTGTTAATAGTTTAAAATAGCGATGTCTTCAAGCTACCTTGGTGCCCTAATATCTAGCATGGTGATTCTTTTGGACAAAAACGATAAAAATAACAATGTTCGGAATGCAACGGCCTTGCATAGTTTTGCTCCTCAGCAAACATACCACTCATTGTCATGTTTTAACATACCATACAAAGTTCCAAACTTTATGTTTACTGAGAACAGTGATCTAAATAAACATAAAATCCCTGAAAATTCAGTCAGAAATTCAGAGTAAGGACCAGGTGGACAATACACAGTAACTATCTGCCTTTTTCAGTTTGGGTCAAAGTTAGGGACTTTCAAATGAGCCCTATTTGTACAACCTAAAGTTTTTGTACCTGCACCTCCTCTCTCTGTTCTCTGTCCCTCTCCCTCTTTGTCGTCGTCTCTCCCTTACCCTCCATGTCCTTATATCATTATACTGCAGATTAGACAGTTTCCTGTAGTTGTATGTGTGTAATGTTCTTCAGTATTTTGGTTAAAAAGATGCAAGATTGTACTTAAAATTGGAACTGACCATTTTTTCTTTTTCCAGATATCTTCGGTGCTCTGTATGTAGCAGGTGTGCCAAACTTGGATGAAATTAAAGCCATCCCATCAAGAGACATGTCTGTCTTAAGGCAGCACAAACATTGAAGTTCATCATGTCAGACTACTACGAGGCATTTTGTCAGACACAACTGATTACTCTGACAGTAACTTTTTTTTAACTGTAATTTACTAAGTTAGTCTTTTAATATCAAAAACTATTAGTTTTTCATGTATTTTTGCTGTTGTACTACAAATATTGCTTGCTTTTGTTTTTAAACCATAGTTTTTCATCAAACTTCCCAGTGAAGCTTTTGACAAAAGTTTAGTGCTACCATGGATAAGCCATGTAAGACTTTTAAATTTATCAGCTGCTGTCCTTGAGGAACTGATGACTGGTGGATGTGTACACTAAACTTTACATCAAAAATAAATTACATACCATAGGAAAAACAGGAATAGAGTGAATGGTTGTCTTGAAGATATGAAATCTCAAATCCCAGTCATGACACCAACAGGAAAAGGCGATAATGTCCATATGGTTGTGAGCAGGACTTGGCAAGGTGCCCTGTTCTGACTCTGCTGCCATGCTTCTGCTGCCTTAGCTATGTTAGCTTTCCATGTTGAAAGCACAGACTCTATAAAAGAACCAAAAAGTTTTCTTGCTTTGTTTCTTTCTCCCTGGTAGATCTACATGATGTCATTGTATTACAGCGGATACAGTACATAACCTCCCATTCTCACTTCATGTAGATGTTCAAATTAGAGAGATTACAGTATATAAATAGCACTTTCATATATGAATTTATAACCCATATGTGCACTAAATGAGAGAAGACATGATGTGACATGGGTGATAACTGTAGCAAACTGAACTTCACCAAACTTGCCATTTCAACAGTGAAAAACAACAATTCTATGAAAACAACAGCACTGCATTTACCTGTATATTGCACATAATTTCACACTGGCTACAACTGTATGGGTAGTCATTGGTTAGAAGGTTGGTTGAATGGATGGATGGATGATTGGTTACAGGGTTGGTTGGTTGGATGAATGGTGAGATGGGTTGACAGATGAGCGTTTAACTCTTGCTGGGTCATCAGCTGTAACAGACAACAAAATTGTCTTAAAGGTATTGGTATTTAATTTGACTGTAAGAAACACATTCCTTTTGATCATGCTGTATATTATTCATGGTGTATATTGTCTTCATAATCAAATATTGCATCATTTTAAGGAAAATGTTTCAACTGTATTGCACCCTGCTGCAATTAATTGCAATTTAGAAATAGTATAAAATCTGTATAATGTATCTGGCGTTGTAATGTATATATTGCTTCATTATTATAATCTGAATTTACTATATGAATTTTGTCACGCTGTTTTTTTTAATGTTATTACATTAAAATTTTAAACTAACTCGTTTATCTCAAACTTTAAAAATGCTCATCAGAATTAGTATATATTAGGTGTCGGATGCAACACTTAAATGTATCAGTTCACACCCTGTTACTTCCCTCTTGAAAAGGACTAAGCCAAAGCAAGAAGACAACATCCTCTGATGTCAGCCACTATACAGTAACCAGGTGAGCTAATAGGTGAAATGATTCCAATTTTACACAAAATAGCAAAACTGGGGAAGTTTTCTCTTCTGTAGAAACTGAACAGTAGCTCTAGTATTAAATCATGAATTGAACTTTTGCTTTGACTTATCATATTGTAAATTTGTAAATTTTGGTGCAGTAGGTTTGCGTTACTTTTGAATGCAATTTTGTTATATGAAAATAAGCACCGGTATATAAAATTATTTTTAAATTGTCAAGCAAATTTAAATATGACTGCTACGACGGTGCAATTTCTGTACTGTGTGACAAATTAAAGGAGTTAGAATTTGGAATAGTCTGACCATTATTTCACCAGTAATGAAAAAGCAAAATCAACATAGCAATGGGGTTGAGATACACAACTGAAGAATCAGACAGGTTGTAAGCAAATTCATAGCACTGGACTACAAAACAACATTTTTGACCTTATCACCGCCTGAACGCATCAAGATCCAGTTTGCAGCATAATCTCACATGGAACATGTTTCCATTGTTGAAGATGCCTCCAAGCAGATAATGTTGCTATCACCTAAATCTAATCACATACGAGGATAAAAAAAAACACAATGGGGAGTAACACTGCTAGGTCTAATTTGTCTAACAATTTTACTCTTTCCAAAACAAAAGGTGTCGGTAATAGTAAAGCACAAACAATGGCTGACAATGATGAACTGTTCAAGTCGTTTTCGGCAATTATGCTGACAAACTGGTACAGGAAGTAAATGTTTTACTCATGAAAAATTTCATGTTAACAGTGTGTTGCAATGCGAGTTACTGACAAATGTAAGGAGTATAATATTACTGAAATTGTATTGGTAATGCCTTACATTACTGCTACAGCAAAAAGTAATGCATTACTGTAAAAACATTACTTTTGTAACATGATATGCTCAACACTGCCTGTAGATGGTGCAAATTTGAACACCTCTTTAGTAATTCTTTGAGGAACATTACTTTTGAACGTATCAATCATTTTTTAAGGAATGCGTTTCCAAATTATTGGTCCTCAATCCTTCTGCTCCTTGAAGACAAGGTCTTGAAAACTACTTTTCAACCAAATGATAATACAATCACCTGATATCACCTGTTTCAAATTACACATTGTTTAATTATTACAAATCACTATGGAAGTAATACTGATGGGGGTAATTTCCGAACTACCAGACGTCCCCAGGTAAAACTAATCCCATGCTAATAGGGCTTTTAGACTAACATTTTCTTGTTAGAAATTATTAGACTACGTTAGGAGCTCTCTGAGAGGCCTCAGACTCTGGGAATCTTTGTGAATATGGGCCCAGGAGATAGTAGGAAGAATCCGCAGGTAACAACAACAACAATAGTGGATTACATTGTTTGTGTTACAGCCACTGCTAAATTTATTAGCACTATTCTAACAAAACCCTGTAATCAACTAGACGAACATCAGAGAAGCATAAACAATTAATAAATAAAAATAAACTTTTTCTTCTTCTTGTGTTTATGTTCGTAGTCAGCAGAGAGCGACTAGAGCATCGCAGGTGTGGCATACTAATTTCACTGTTTTATCTTAGTTTCCCGTTTCTATGTGGGCATTTCCTGAAACGATACATGTGTAGACGCGAAGCATGTTTAATCCACAAAAGAAAAATACCGACAACGTTGTCATGTGTATACATAATATATATATATATATATATATATATATATATATGTTTATATGTCGTGTGGTCGTGTGGCCGTAGCCTAAACGTCGCTAACCCAGGCAGCGTCGAGATTTGAAAAAAAAAGACCAATCAACGGCCTTGACAAGCGGAAGCCACTGGCTTTACGTCACTCTCGGCCAATCAGCGTGCCCCTTCGTTGTTGTACTTATTTTTTGAATTGAGCCCCAACAGCAGGCTTACAATTGCTCCGGACTGTTATGAAGTAATTCGCTATCAACAAACTTTAGTCACGCTTCGTGAACTGGGATTTTTGCCGTCTTTCAACGTCAATATGCATTGATGTTTGACTTCACGGAGACATGTTACATTTTTAATGAAGTTTGACCGAAGAAAAACTGCCAGGAATTCTTCATTGTGTCTTATTAGCTCGATAGCTAGTGAAGTAGAGACTACTTCATCTGGGTGTTTTATTCTACGAAATATCAGCCGTCAGAGCAGTCGGTAAGTTTGACCCACTTTTCATTTCTTTTTTCGTTCCATAATGAACAGTCTTTGGCAGAATATTACACCATGGTGAAAGCAGCTAACGTTAACTGAATTGGCGTCAGGTTGTGAGCTATCGTAACAAGACAGAAAATAACGTAAACTAACTCTTATAACAACCAATCGTTGAAAATCTATTAAAAAACTGCCCTTTAGTTGCTTCCATGAGGCATTGATCACGTTACATTTTGACCTGTTTTACCCTGGAGCATACGTGAATGCTGTCGTTTATGGTGCCACTTTTTTGACTGTAGCAGGAGTTTTTCTGTTACTGTTGATGAGCCAAGCACACTGACCGCGTCAGCAGGAATTATTGACCTCGTCTAGTTTTAGCAACGTTTTCTCAGTCCGCGGATGTGTTTGTTTCTCTCCTCTGTCTGTTACTTCTCTGTAACTTTTGATAGTCAGGACAGTTTGGTGTCTCCTCAGATTCCTGGCATGGCTGACAGCAGCATATTGGCCTCAGGGACAGCTCGGAGTCTGTTGGTAGATTCTTCAGTTTATGATTCGAGGATTGCTGAAACCACCAAGGACCATGTATTCCTGGGCATGGCATGTGAAGATGGGGATGGTCAGTCTGCCTTTTTTATTTTTTTTAATAAATCTTTTAATTTCCAGGACTAACTGATAGTGTTTTTTCAAATCAGGTGTATCACATGACCTTTAATTTGTGTATAGATCATATCCATTAGTCAATAAAAATCAGGATTTCCTTCGATGTGTGCAGATCAAAAAGCTGTTATCAAAGCAGAAAAATGGCAATGTACACATTCCAAATTCCAATACACATGAACCTGAAAACAGCCATTGGTACTATAAACAAAGTATTCATTTCTACATTCAGGTCCCAGACCAAAAAGTAAGTAATAAAATCAAGAAATCCACCAGTGCTGGAACGGGTGAATGTGACTTGTAGTGTAATGAGTAGAAGGACATCTCTGTGCCAGTTGAGGTGGTGGTGATGGGTTGATGAGTAAATTGTCATCTATGATTCAAAAACAAAAACAAACACCCACCCACTGCACAACTCTCTCACTGGTTGACAGAGGTCCTCAAACATGTCAGTGAATGTTGCAGATCATCCCCTCCTGCAGCTGCAATTGCCAATTAACCATTAGTTATTTGTAAACCATAGATAACTAATACAATAAGTACAATTGTCCATGACACAAGACACTGTCTTACTTTTTAAACTTTTACTGGTTAAAACCTTTGTCTTACTGCCTATTCTGTATTCTTCTAATGGATTATATATTTCAGCCTCTCTTCTTTTTTTTTTTTTTTTTTTTTCTTTTTTTTTTATCATTTAATTATTCACTGTGTTTTTATGCAGTTTCCTCACCGAGGAACAAATAAAGGAAATTTTGTGTGTGTGTGTGTGTGAGAGAGAATTTTAATTGGTGTTAAGATTTGATTTGATATCCCTGTTTACAGTGGGGTGCCTCACAGTTGTGTTGTGTCATGTGATACATGATACACAAAGCTATAAGTTAAGCTATAAGCTAAGTGGAAAGTGACATTTTTGTGTTTGTTAGTGTTCTTCCTCGTTTACTCTGTTTCTGTTGACATTAGATGCGCTGCCAAAGGTGGAGACGAGGGTTGTTCTCGTGGGCGAAGCCGGCAGAAAGGAAGCACTAGTCAAAGCACTACAGGTATATTATTTCTTTCTTCCTCTGTTTACACTGAACTGTAATGCTTAGGACACTCTGATTATTTATTTATTTTTTGCAGTTCGAAAAAAAAAAGTTTTAGATCGGTATTAAAATGACTCACCTGAAGAAGAAAGGCTGCTGCTATCATCATCATCTAGTGTGTTCACAATACCTGGGCAGGGAACGTCATCGGTCCATGCTTCAGCCTTTAGATGTATTCTGTGTTACCAAATTTGACGTGTTCCCCCTTTGCAGTGTAGGTGAAGTGTCTGAATCCTGTCCTGTGACATGCAGCCAAACTTTTAAATATTTAGCTTTAGACATCTTGACCTTGTTACTTACTGTGCGCTAAATGCAGGTATCAGTGCAAGTGTTACAACATGTAACAGGTAAACACTGTTGATGGTGAACACCAGAAGGCGGAAATAAACAGTTGCATTTCTTAGTGGCACTGAGACAAATAAAGAATCAAAATTCATGTTGTTATTTAGTATTATTATTTAGGTACTACTGTTCAAGCTGGCATCAATGTCATACTGGAACCAAGTTTTGGTACCCTATCTCCTGGGTCTCTGACCATGGTTCCTTTTCATTCAGATGTTGATGGATGATGCAAACTGATATGGTTGTACCCTGTGCCTGCAGGATAGGCTAAATTTATTTCTAATTTGTTTGTTTTTTTTAATCCACCATTAGAACGATCCTTTGTTGCAGCCTTTCCTCAGATTTTTAGTGGAGATTGGCTACATTGCCAAAAGCTACAAACTTCTGGACCAAGTTGTATACTGTGAACAGAGGAAGACCTCTGGAGATTAACTTATAGCTTTGAGCATAGCCAGTCTTTTCTACATCTTTGGAACTTATAGCTTTGAGTGTGACCATTCTTTTTTTTTTTTTACAACTTTTGTTCTCAAATCCTCAGCCAATTCCTTGCTCTCCTATTTCTTTCTATGGCAGGCACACAGCACAAAAGCCAAAGTCAACTTTTCCCAATTTTAACTGGTTATAAGTGTGATTTCTGTATTGGCAACACTTGCTTATTTCTATGCTTAAATTTAATTACAAATTAAGGGAGCATGAAAACTATACATTTCTTAGTTTTCTAAGTTTAAAAAATTACCATTATATTGTCTGGAGTTCTATGGCCGTTTCCCCAATTTCTTGTGTTTTTCCAAACCAATTAAAGAATAGAATAGGATATATTTTTATTTGTCTTGCCAAGGGAAAATGTATCTGTTTGACAGTATAAAAGTCATTTAAAATAGATTAAGATCCTTACAGTATTTAACATCTGCTTCCTACTGGTTGATTTTTTTTTTTCACAGACCATCAGAGTAATGGAGGTACCTGTGGTAAAGATAAGAGGCGAGACTGGTGCAGAGGAGAAAATGATGATAAAATCTATTGTCAATATGGTACAGTACAGTGTCTGCCTATCACTGTATGACACTTAGCGACTGTGGGATGTGCTGCATGAATCTTAACTTCACACTGGGAATTCTCAATGGTTGTGCATGGCTAACTGGTGATGATGATGAACTGATTTGTGGGTGATTAAATGAATTTATGTAATGTGGATCACTCTTTACCTGAGGTTTACTCTCAAATGTTAATGCTGAAGTCTGTGAGGCTTTATATTTGGCATCATGGCAATTAAATAGTCAAAATCTAGCTGTTAATTTCTGCAACACAAAGGATTTCATGAGAAAGCATTGAAACGTCAGTAAACAATGCATCTTGGCTTTTGAATGTTCTCTTGAAGAAATAGCTCAGGCTAATATTTTGCAAAATATGTACATTTGGTGTCTTTCTGAGAGTGAGGTGAGGAAAATCAATAATAATGAGAATATGGTTATCTTAGATTTTGTATCTCTGGAGATGAGGGAAATAGCTTGCCTCACTTCATCAATACACTTGCAGTTATAGACAGGACAGGGTTAAAAATCTGTACATTATACAAATGAGGATCACTGATTTTTAGACAGAAGTACTACTATGATGCAAATTTTTAGTATCCATTCGTATCCTGAAATATATTATTATATTATATATATATAATATATATATATATATATATATTATATATATATTATATATCAATTATTTTTTGATAATACTACTGCCAATGTATCCAAAGTATTGACGGGACGATACAAACTGTAAAAAATTTTTATTGTGATATATTGAGTTACAATATGTTTTCCCCATTCCTAAAAGGTAGCTTTAATATTAATACAGTGTGTCTATATACACATCAGACAAAAACTTCAAAATCACTCACTCAACAAGAGACATCATAACAGTTCCTGTACTTACTTACACTGTGTTCCACAGTCATTATGCAAATAGTATTTCAGTATACATGTTTTTTGTTACTAAAAAAAAATATGGCCATAGATTTACAATATACAACATAACAAATCAATGGGCTGATGCTATGAAAAATTAAGTGTTCACATTTGACTGAGTCACATTGTGCACAAGTGACATCTACTGTCCAAAAAAGGGTACTACAGATCATCTCAGGTGTGGCATACATTTCTGGCATAATTAATAACAGAGGACAATAAATAATCAGCATTTGTTATAATCCGCACACACTAGTATGTACAAGGACTGATTATTTAAAAAAATCATTTTAATCTTTTTTTGAAATCTTCAATTTTAGAGATTAATATCCATTGTATTTATTTTCTTATCAACAATTTTTAAAACAAAAGAAATACTAAAATATGTGCACATTTTTTACTTCCATAGTCACTCCCGGGCTCCGTATGATTGTGCCCCAGGTGGTGACCTACCTCTACATAGTTTTTTTTCATTACTGCCAATGTTGTACAGACCACATATCAGCTTATCACAAGACAATATCAACCGTAATATTTTTGTATTGTGATGCATCTCTCTTGTAAAAAAATATAATAAGAAACCTTAGAATTTACTAATCCATAAGATGTTGATATTGATCTGCTCATTAATAGCAAATACATGTATTTCACGAAATGTTGTCCATCTGTTGCTGTCTATCACAGATAATATGAATACTGTTCAAGCAAGAGTCTGTTTTTTAGCTGTAGTCTCCCAACTATTTTTCTCAACAGACTGAATGTGTCTGCAGTATGAAGAGCTACCACAAACATGAAACAAGAATAAATAAACCTAAACCTAACTCACTGGCAGCAAGTTAACTTGAGTCAGTCAAAGGTTGGCTTGTGCTGTGCAATCTAGTGCATTGGCTTACATTTGAGAAACAAAGTAGTTTGTCTAAGCTAGTATTTTGGACACCATGGATGCTGGTATTTGTATGTTATTTTATATTTCTGGTGAACAATGTGTTTTTGCCATTCTTGAAAATAATGGCACCAACAAATACCATAGTAAAGATGAGAGAGAGAGAAAGACCCTTCAAATCTGGCACAAACATTTAATTGGACTCATAGATCCCTAGTTCAGCTTTAAAAAATGAAACCGTATATCTGGCAGGCAGCAAAGCTAGAAAATAATGGAAGACTGCTGTTGTTTGTCAGAATTTTATAAAATAATTCCGGTTTTATCCTTTAAGCTTATATTTTTGCTGTTTCAAGTTTCATCACAGAGAAAATCTTCAATGATATATCGTTACATATTTTTGATATCAATGATATTAACAATATTAACAAATCAATAACCAACTTCAGCTTCACTAACAAGGCTGATAATCATTCTGGTAAATTTTAATAGTTTGTTTCATTAATCCATGTCGTTATTCATCCTGTTCAGGACATCAACACCCCATGCTTAATGACTGACAACGTCCAGGACTTTGGAGATGAAGACAACACTGATTTTGAGACAGTGTTTATCCTGTCAGACTTTGATTCTCATCACTACAGTTACCTCCACAAACGTGACAGCCGTATTGTTGGGCCTCCTGTTATACTGCAGTGCGCTGCAAAAGATGAGGTAAGTCTAAGGATATGACATCTTTCAGAATAGATTTGTTGAAATTATACTGTAAAACAAAAGTAATTGAAGTGAAATTATTCAACTATCCCACATTTCGTTACCTTGGCCATCAATAATTTTCCCTGGAGTTCAGATGAAACATTTTCAGCTTTGCTCTGTCTATTATCCTTGGCATCAGAAGGTATGATGCAAATGAAAATCCTTCATGGCCCTGAATAGGCATAATGAGTAGGGGCTGCAAGACAAAGAAAGGAGAGAGAAATATTCACTCCTCAGCGTTTACCTGACCACTAATGTACCGGCTGTCATTATGGATGTTGTGTTTCAGAAATTTTTCAGTGCAGCAAATTTAGCCTTTCTTTTCTCCACAGCCTCTCCAGTTTTCATGTCGTCCTCTCTACTCCACCACAATGCTCAACCTGTCACTGTGTTTCACTGGCTTCAGGAACAAAGAGGAAATGGTGAGTTTATTAACTGACTGTTAATGCAGCTTTAACTGTTGTATGGAGACTTAATAATTTAAACCTTTAACCACCTCTTAAGTTTTCCACAGAACAGTTGCAGATGTGGACAAATTTGTTGGTACTCTTCCCTAAACACAACAGTCTGAAAAATGAATTAAAAAGTTTTATGGAATTCTTTATTGTTTATTCCATATTTAACACAAATCAGACTTTGCTTTAAATTATTGATTTAGGTGCATATTTATAAAAATAGAATAAATTAAAATAGCAGGGACAAAAAAATACATTGAATTTAATATTTTTGGGTACCACCACCTAAATACAGAGCTGAAGTGAATGGCCAAAAAGCTCCAGTTTTGTCTCACTAGTCAAAAAGATATTCTTCCAGTAACTTTGGGACTTGTCAACATGCATTTTTGGCGAGTTCCAGTCTCTTTTTGTATTTTTCTGTCAATAGTGGAGTCCTTCTGGGTCCTCTTCACATTATTGTTCAGAATGTGATGGATGATGCGAACAAAATGTGAGTTCAGTTTGAATGGTTATGGTGATTTCCTTGGCTCTTTTTATGCCATCCACACTGCCCCCCTGATCACCCTGAGGTTGCATTTCCTCTTCCATCCACATTGTGGGAGGTTGGTTACAGCCCCATGAACTTTATACTTTTTAATATTACTGGCAACTGTGGTCAGTGAAACATGAAGCTGATTGGAGATTGTCTTATAGCCCTGAAGGCACCTTTGATACTAATTAAAGTTAAACACTTAGTTTGAAACATGAGTATAGTGGTAGGTTTAATTGGGGTTACAACAAATCTGAAGTTTATCACATACTAAAGACATGCAGGTGTACAGTACATTGAATGATTGCTTTTAATGAAATCACTTTTCAGGAGAAATGAAGCATTGTTTCGATGAGCTGTAAGGGTACCAACAAATCTGTCCATGCCTGTGTGTGTTAATGTCAACTATGAGCTCCCTGAGATATGATGGAGCCTGATCATTAAGGGTTTTATAGGCAAGCAGGAGGATTTTGAATTCAATTCTTAATTTTACAGGAAGCCAGTGAAGAGCAGTCAGTACAGGAGAAATATGATCTCTGGTCCTACTCCCTGTTGGTACTTGTGCTGGATTAACTGAAGGTTTTTGATGAAGTTACTGGAACACACTGATAGTAGAGAGTTACAGTAGTCCAGTCTAGAGGTAACAAATGCATGAATTAACTTTTCAGCATCCTTTTTAGATAAGATACTTCTGATTTTTGCAATATTACATAGGTGGAAAAAAGTTGTTCTAGAGACCTGTCTAATATGAGATACAAAGGATATGTCCTGATCAAAGATTACTCCAAGGTTCCTCACAGTAGAACCGGAGGCCAAAGTGATGCCATCCAGATTAGCTATGTGATCTAAAGGTAGGACGTCTTTAAACAGCCTGGTTGGAACAGGGTCTAAGAGACAAGTTGTCTGTGTGTTGGTGTTGGTCTAGATGAAGAAACCGTTGTAGTCAGCTCAGAGCGGTCTATGGGAGAAAAACCATCCAGATAAAAGTCAGCTGTTACTGCTGATTCCAAGTCTACTGCACTGGATGAAATATCAGTGCCTGAAGTGGGAAGGAGGTAACTAATTTTATCTCTGATGACAACAATTTTATTTGTAAAAAAAAGTTCATAAAGTCATTACTGCTAAGGTTTATTGGAATAGACGGCTCCATAGAGCTATGACTTTCTGTCAGCCTCGCTACAGTGCTGAAAAGGAACCTGGGGTTGTTGTTGTTTTCCTCAATTAAAGAAGAATAGTAAGAGGCTCTAACCTTTCTGAGGGCTCTTTTATATTCCATTAAAACTATCTCTCCAAGCTACATAAAATCCTTCTTGTTTGGTTGAATGCCACTTCCTCTTTAGAATCCGTGACTGTTGCTTTAAAGCCTGTGTTTATGAGAAACTCTTCTCCTCATCATTCCTGCTGCACTAAAATGGTGTTTGATTTAATAAACATAGTGGTGCACATGTTTTTTCACGTCACAGCAAAGATGTTTACCTTGATGACAAACTAATACTACGAAACTGTACTAAAGAAACTGGTTCAGTAGACCTAGAATATCTTTCTGTTATGTAATCACCATTAACCTAACAACCGCAGTCTCACTATGTGCTCAAACAAAGAAGGTAATCAGCTTCATCAGCTGGCTCAGTGAAAGTTTGAGATGTTTACAACAGCATATTCATAACCAAGTTATAATCTGATCTGAGAGGAAAAAGGTGATAGGCCACCTACAGGTCATATTCAGCAAGTGGAGAAGTAAATGGTACAGTCATAAGATCCCTCAATTTGCCTGAGGGAACCTCCCAAAGGGATCAATGTAGTCGTCTATCTATCTACAAATGCAGAGAAATTAAAATATTATTAAATTAACACTGAGATTATAAATTCATAATGCTGTATAACTGGAACCATAGACTTCACAGTGGACATTAGTTCAGACATTACAGAACACACAATAATGTACATACATGCTCAACTGTATCATTAACTACACAACATTCTCAACAGCACTCATCAGCAAAACATAAGGTGCAACTCATGGGAAGCATATTATGATTAAGACAGTGATGGGGCAGTAGTAGATAGGACCAGCCGATAACAAAAAACATTAGTTTGTTTGTTAACATTCTGATGGTGGATGGAATATATGAAATCTTGTAACAAGTCTGCAATTTAACATCATGAACCATTTTCTTGAAGGAATCATTACAAATTATCTGTTCAGAATGTGACTTTGGTCAGCTAAAAATTTTTTGTGCCCTAAGCACAGATTTTTCATAGAGAAAAGTAGGTAGTGGTGGTGACTCCCAACAACGTTCATGGCTGTGTCAATCAAACATGCAAGCTTTGACCTTAATCATACTGACAAGTTACCAACCCAACCTTAAAAAATACTTCTTGCACCAAATTAGATTTTTGATTTTAATCTATCAACTTAAAATCAAACTACAGATGACAAAGAAACTATTCAAAAGAAGTTTTAACTTTGTTTGATTTTTTTTGGCCTAAATGTCCATATTTTAACCCTTAGGGTTAAAGTGCACTAGTCAAAAAAACATGCTTATAGATGAGATGGCAGGCCATCCTTTTGTAAACAGTGAAATGTAACATTTAGAATGTAAACTTTCTCTAGCTTAGTTTTGTAGCCTAACTTAGTTTTAAACTTATTGTGACACAATGCATCCTTAAACTAACTTAAAGAAGAAAAAAAATTGTGGGCTTTCTTGATAAAACAGATGAAATAGAAAACCAACACAAATTTAATGTGTCAGCTTGCTGTTATAATGCTGTTCTGTATTGTATTATTATTGTTGTTGACGTAGTGCAAACAATAATTTGAAAAAGTGCCTCTTTTATACAAAAATGATTTTGGCTGTATTTTCCTTGAATATGTAAACAAATAATTCTGCAAGCTCTGGCTCTCTGTGTTTTCCTGTATGTATGTGTCATACTGCACTGTGATTTGTATTTTCTCTTGTCTCAGCTTGTCTGTTGTTTTTGTCGTCTATATAGAAGAACTTGGTGAATCTTGTTCATCACATGGGTGGGACCATTCGGAAAGACTTCAGCACCAAGGTCACTCATCTCATCGCCTACTCCACTCATGGGGAGAAATACAAGGTATGTTAACTCTATTTACTTTTGTTTGTTCTTGTCTTCATATTACATGAATAAATGGCAAATTGAATGCATTCATATTGTGCTTCTCTAGTCTTCTTGTGGCCACCCAAAGCACTTTACAGCTCACAGCTTTACAGCTCTACAGTTCATATTTAGCCATTCACACATATACAATGCCTCTTTACTTTGACTTTGGATACTAGAGGAGCTGGGTATTGAACCACTAAACTTCCGATTAGATGATGACCCTCTCTACTCTACGGTGGCTGGGAGATGCAAACCAAGATTACAAAATGTGAAACACTTTTACAAAGCTTGAGATAAATTAACATTTTAGGGGGAACAGCCATTACGAGTTTTCGTTGATAGAGTTCATGGGCAGCCAAGATGGACAGCAATCCAGTGACGTTTTGCCTCTTGGGAACTGTTCCTCTGGTGGAGACATTCACTAACAGCCGAGTTCCTGTAATATTACCCATGGGCTACTGTGGTGGAATCGTGGCTATAGGTTACCAATTTAGTTTGGTTCTCTCATCTCTTTACTATGTCTTATTGTGCCTTCTTGTCTCAGTTGGCAGTGTGTCTGGGGACGCCCATCCTCACTCCATCATGGATTCATAAAGCCTGGGAGAGAAGAGATGATGTGTAAGTTAAAAATCTTTGAAGTCATATGAACAACCTTGTTGCTGAAACCTTTTACTTTATATGGAAATGAAAGAAGTGGTGATGTGAAAAGCTGTTTTGGTGCACTTAGGTGAAGAGTTGTAATGTTCAGGTTGGCAATAAAAGGCACAGGTTTACTAACTCCCACAGTAACTTCCATCGCAATTTTATAGAAAACCTGCCACAAAATCAGACAAATTAGGCCGCAACAATCTCAATAGAAAAAAAGAGGCCTGAAATCCTGCAGGGACTGGTTTTCTGTTACTGGTGACTAGGGGTGTGAATTGGCAAGAATACGGCGATACGATATGTATCACAATACAGGGGCAACGATGCGATATATTGCGATACTATAGGCACAACGATATATTGAAGTTTTTTTTTTTTTTTTTTTTTAATTTAATTGTAGGAAAACTGTCAGCAGAGTAAATACACTATGCTGTTACATGCTTAACATCAGCTTACTGAATTGGAACAGAGGGATCTACATTTGTATTTAGCTAGGGAAGAAATAAAAGAATTTGTAGGATTTGTTTGGATAAACAATAAATGAAATAAATAAATAAACAGATTGTTTGACTCTGTTAAAGGTTCGTCTTTAATTGTAATTTATTACACAGCTCTTTCATTCACAGCTCTTTCATTCATATCACTCCTGTAGTCCCGTTACTTATCGCCAAACAAAGATTCGTTGCTAAGCACCGTCAGCTGATCTGTGTCATTGGCAATGCCAAGCAAGTTGAAATGAACGACGGAAAACAGCAATGACAAAAACATCAATATCAACATAACCAAAGAAGTCCCGTTCTTCTTGTCGCATATCACTGTTAACACGGCAACGTCCAGTTCAAAGGGGGGGGGGGGGCAGGCATTCTGAGAAAAACTATTTAGTAGTTGGACACTGTTTTCTAGCAGCAACAGACCTGTTCCCCAGCAGTGATTTAAACAGAGCTTCTGCTGTCAGTCAAAACATCATGTAATTAAGAAAAACATCACCTTAGAGTGAGGGGCTGTCTCTCAACACAGTCTTACATTTCATGCTCTACACACCGATGCTGTGAAAATAAAATAACAGGGCCAACCTTTTGTCAGGAGACTAGCCTTGCATTAACAGGCCTTGTGCTTATGTGAGATGATCATAGAAGTAATGTACAAATACAAGTGATTAATCACTGTTGCAATTACTGTTTCTCCCTGTTTCTTCTGTGTTAAGGTACTTCCATGCTGGAGAAGAAGACTTTCGAACAGAGTTCAAAGTGCCTCCCTTTCAGGACTGCATTCTCAGTTTTCTGGGTTTCTCAGAGGAGGAGAAGACAAACATGGAGGAGAGGACTCTGAAGCATGGTTAGTGCAGCAGCTCATAGGGATCTGTCATTATATTTCTGCAGTAGATGTGGCATCTGCATGAAGTAAGGAGAAGAGAAAAGGTGGCTGAAAAAAGACAAGGGGTGTGCTTGTGTGCACCAGCATTTTACTCCTCCCAGTATCAGCTGACAGTAAGATTAACCCATCATTGAAAGGAGGAAGGAAACATCTGGTGGATGCTTCAGACCAGCTTCACTTAGAAGTACAGCTAAAGGCTAATTCACGTAGAATTTAAATCATTCACATCAATTATGAAAAAGGCTGATTAATTTTATTTACATTGCAGATCACATGTGAAGTTGCTGAAATTTATAAAAGCATTCTTTATAATGGAAAATGCTGTTAGTTGGTGGATATTTTTTGTAGTGCACTGACAATCTATAATTCTAGAAATGTATTAACATTCTGCTGATGTGAAGAGATCTGTCTCTCAGCGACCACTTGTTTTTGATTTTGCCCACAGTCACCAACTGGAGAGAAAGGCACAGTTAATAACGTAGTAGTTTTTCACTGTGTTTCGATGAGAGAAAAAACAAAGCTTCTGAACTTCATTTCGTCTTGATTGAGAATGATCTTCCTCTTTTGTGTCTTAGGTGGCAGCCATCGAGAGGTTGGTGATGAAAGCTGTACACACCTGGTGGTGGAGGAGAACTTGGTAAAGGAGCTGCCATTTCCTCCCTCCAAGAAACTCTTTGTGGTCAAACAGGAGGTAAGCCTTTGGGTGTTTTGGTAAAAAGAAAGCACACCCTGTTTTATTTCTAGGGTTTTTTGTATCAGGACATAATAAATACTATCTGGTCCTTACCAGGTATAAAATTATTTAACTATCTAACCTCAGGTGTACAAAAATACACAACAGAGTCCAACATGTCATTATTTATTAAGCAAAAACAAAGCCAAACAAAATATACCCCATGGTTCAGTAGCTTGTAGAACTACTTTTAGGTTTAGCTTGAAGTATTTGTTTTGTCTGTTTCTTTTTCACTCTCTCATTTTGAGGAGGAATTTTGGTCCACTATTCTGTTTTGTCTTCCTAAACAGAAGACCAAATTACCAGCATGTACCATCATGTCTATCACAGAAACATGTTGTTTAGGTTTTGAGATAAAATTCAGTGAATAAAATCTGTGCTCTTCCTGTCTGTGTGTGTGATTTCCTCTTCTAGTGTATAAATAATTTAAATAATAGTGGCCAATGTTGCAACTTTAATCAAGTCTGTGCAATTCATGGTGCCTTTTCTTTACTTTTCTTTAAGCATGTTTTCTGGTGAAAGCCTTTATAGTATCAGGAATCTCGGAATTTGGATCCAGGGCTTAGTTAAAAAAAAACAAGCAAAAAAAAAAAAAAATGTGTTTTCTGTGGCAGTGGTTCTGGGGAAGCATTCAGATGGATGCTCGAGCTGGAGAATCCATGTACTTCTACGAGAAGGTGAGTATATATTGTGAAATGTTAATGTATGTGTGTTGATTTAAGCCAATGGTATTTTACATTTACATCATAAAAATATAGATCCTGTTTTCTTGTGTTTCACAGGAATTGTCATATCAGTCTTTATTTATATTACGCCAGACAACTGAACAACAAATTAAAAGCGTTGCAGTATCAATACTGGCAATATACAGATCATTCAAGACTTGAACTTCCACTTGGAAATTTTTTTTTCAGGCAAACAAAACAGCCTGTGGCAATTTTAGACAAATGTATGTCTAATATGTACAATCAAATTCTCAGTGTGACTTCTGCTATAACTTCCTATAATGTGTTGTGTGATAACCTTGATAAATGTTGAATGTTGTGATTTCTTTCAGTCATATTTTCCTACATCAAAATTTGAAAAACATGCTGCTTGCCCCTCGTGGTCCTTGCTTTTGCTCATCTTGTGTTCATTTATTTTTGTCCCTTTGTACTTCAGAGTGACAGCCCAGCCATGAAGAAGGCAGTGTCCCTCCTGTCACTAACAACTCCCAACAGTAACCGTAAACGTCGGCGTCTCAGGGACACACTGGCTCAACTGACCAAGGAGACGGAGATCTCCCCCTTCCCTCCCCCACGTAAAAGGCCATCAGCAGAGCATTCCTTGTCCATGGGTTCTCTGCTAGATATCTCTAACACCCCTGAAACATGCAAGGCTTTGGCAGGTAAGTAGAAAAATATGCAGGACAGGAACACCTGTTTGTTGTAACCCTAAAAGCCCTTTTTATTATCTGGTCTAAGATTATTCTCATCCATGATTGTGATTAATTCTTCATTCATAGTTAGCAGTGTAAGTAACTGTTCAGAGAGCAAAGGAGACCATACTGTGACCATGAATAGGATGTTAAGAAGAACAAAAAACAGGAAAAGGAGAGTTAGGGCAGACAGGGAAGAGAGGAGGTCCTACCTGAGTAGAGGTGCCCTGCCCCAACCAGATGAGGAGCAGCAGCAGCCAGGTCAGGTTTGCCGATATTATTGGTCGAGTTCATGCCAAAGAAAATTCTGTTCAGTTCAATTTAAGTAATATAGAAAAAAATTGAAAATGATTGCCATTTAATCGCGCCATGCCAGACAGACAGTTTGGGCATGTGGATATTATCATAATTATCAGTGGGAAACACTGAAGAAGTAATAATAATCAGATCATCATTATTATTAAAACCAGCATAAAATGATATAAAAGAACTCATGTTTAACCATGATAAAAAGAAATCTTTCTAATAAATAGATCAAAGCAAATTATTCATCCAGTGAGTGTGTTTACATGCACATGTTTTTCCTCAATTGGATTGAAATCAATAGATTAAAGAGCCGTTTACATGGAAACAATTAAAATCCACGTTTACGTGGCCCAGAGCAGTTAATCAGATTCCTCACATGTTGCTTCAAACATATTTGAGTAAGTCATGTTTGTAGGTGGCGGTGCGTTTCTTTCTGTTAGTCACTGCCATGCTGTTGACTTCCTCATCAGGTCATTACACACTAACCCCACACCACCTCTCTCAATCCAATTCACATTTCAGTCCGCTCAAGCCGAATCTGATCAAATGGCGTGGATTTCACCTATATTGGAATAAAGGGGTGCATGTAAACATACTCAGTGACAACATCAAACAAATTCATTACTTATTAATTCATTTATAAAGCTAATAAAATCAATCCATAAAAAAATGTTAAGAAGTGTCAGTTTTAAGATAATGTTTGTGTGTCAGTTCAGAAATAACTTGCTTTTATGGTTTTATTTTTGTTTAATTTGTTTCTCTGATGTTTGAAGTTTGCTGCTGACAAATCACACAATTCCACAACTCATAGTAATTACTAAAAATAAATAGTGGGTGGACACTTGGCAGTTTCGGTGCAGCTTTGAAAACACAACATCTTCCTCGCTGCCTCTTTCTTGTTACTCCAGAGAGTTCAAAGCCATCCAAGAGTTCAACTCCAGCTTTGGCCAAGCAGTCAGCCAGGTGGCAGGTCTCCAAGGAGCTCTACCAGACTGAGAGCAATTATGTGGACATTTTAAGCACCATCTTACAGGTAGTTATGCGTCTGTGTGTATTTGCATGCACATGTTGATCTTTGCCATTTGCCTTCTTGTAATATCTCTTCTCTGGTGTACTCCACTGGGCTAACAGCCTTTAACCTCACAAAACTTGACAACAAAATCTGGGAATATTAGGTTAGCACCTTGGAGTTCTGTGTCGTGACTGCAGTTCTATGTGATTTTTGCAGTTAGTTAAAACTAGTTCTGTCAGTGTGTTGATGCTTTTTGATCATACTGGGTCTCTATGTTTAGCTATTCAAACACCCACTGGAAAAAGAGGGTCAGGTAGGCGGACCCATCCTGGCCCAAGAGGAGATTAAGACGATATTTGGCAGCATTCCAGACATATATGAAGTTCACACCAGAATAAAGGTAGCGTGTCCAAATGAGCATTTTTTTTTATGTTTTGACATTTTGACCAGGCCTTGTTGACCTTTTATTTTCTCTGTATGATGATTTGTTCAACAGCATGACCTTGAGGAGCTTCTGACAGACTGGTCAGAGGAGAGGAGTGTAGGAGACATCATTCTCAAATATGTAAGTTTAAACAAATATCAAATATACATTTGTTTGATTTTTCTTGCATATTATTTGGAAAAAAAAATGTTGTTATTTAGAATGATATTCAGAGGTTGTGCCCTTGATGCCCCTAACAGGCCTTAATCTTCTCTTTTTAGTCTAAAGAGCTGGTGAAGGCATACCCACCCTTTGTCAACTTTTTTGAAATGAGCAAGGAGACCATTGTTCGATGTGAGAGACAAAAGCCACGTTTTCATGCTTTTCTCAAGGTATGGCATTAGCATTTGTACTGCGTGTGTGTTTTTGGGCTTCCTGTCACCTTGTTTCTATAAGAAACAAGGTGACATATATGACATTGCTTCACCACAAAGTATACAGTTTAGACTAGGGGCTCCTAATCCGTTTGGCCTGTGATCGCTTAAGATGAAGGAGATATGTCACAATATCCTTAGTTACCTTTTGAAATTGTATGATTCTCTATCAAGTTCAATAACATTGCAGTTGGTACAAATCAGCAGGCTGCTGCACACACACCTCCTTTTAATTAGTGTGCAAGCGTTATTTATAGGTCCTATATTATACCCTTTTAACAACAAGTTAACAAAGCTCTACGAGCTCCACTGAACATGTCTCCAAAGTAGTTTGTTAAAAATACCTCTCAGATTAGGTATATTTGCCTGCCTCTCTACCCCTCTGTTCAGAACAGGCTGATTCTCATTAGAATTCATACATGCAAATGAGCTGCTACTGGATACGTCCCATATGTTTACTAGAGACATGGCTGCTGCTTCTGTGCAACCTTATATGTTCGAACCTGAGTGTGATCCAGAGGAAGGGCAGACACCTTTAGAAACACCGCCACTCTGTATGGAGCAGGATGTTTCTGAATGGTTAGTCTAAAATTGAACTAAATCTAATTAAACTACACCACTACATACAAGTAGCCTATTTGCGAGTGAACTCAGTTTTGTGCAGTTTTCATAGGTGCATATGTGACACCGTGCATTAATGACATACGAGGTAGAAAACTTGAAATACTGGAGGTAATATTTTCAGTTGGAGCTCCACGTACTTGTTTGACTACAGATAAACTCACCATAACAGGTTACTAGACGGCTGCTGCAGGTTGAGGAAGTCCCCTGTATAGCAGACCACCCTGCCCACAAAGTTGACTAAGGTCTTTGAGAAATCTTGAGCCCCAGTGACCCGGTCCAGGGGGTAGAGTGTGAATCATCTGATTTCACGACTTGTATCGCAATGTATTATATCCTCAGAAACGTCAGAATCTCAGCTAAAAACCACAAAAAGATGTCAACACTAACCGTGACTCCACATGGCACTTTGTAAAAAAACAATGTCTCTGCTGAAAGTGGAGGTCTTATTGATTCTATAACAAGTCTCATCAAGATCCAACAAAAACCGCCTGAACCAGCAGTGATAGAATGATAAGTAACGTTCAAACAATCGATAAACATGATCATAAAACCTGTCTTACCTTTTGTTGTCTTGTTTACAAGATGTAAATCCACAGTGATAACAATACATTCCCTGAACACCTACACATCCCATGATGCTTTGTGAGCAGTTCAAAGGTCAAAAATCGATTTTTCCTGCCTGGTAATAGGCAGTGATTGGATGACATCCTAGCTAGCGCTTGCAAGAAAAAAATGGCAGATAAAGCAGCTGGGCAGAGATCTGGGAGAAATCTAAATGGACTGTTTAAACACACGGTTTCTACCACAGGTGAATTTACTATTTAAATTCAATTCAATTTTATTTATATAGTGCCAGATCATATAAACATTTATCTCAAGGCACTTTACATAGAGAAGTCCAATATTTCCACAATGAGCAAGTGCTTGGCGAAAATGGAGAGGAAAAACTCCCTTTCAACCGGAAGAAACCTCCAGCAGAATCAGAGTGGATGGTCATCTGCCTTGAGTGTGAGTGAGTAAAGTTTTGTACCTTATTGCAAACATGACACATCAATGTTTTGATGCTATAGATCAACCAAGCCAAGCCAGAGTGTGGCCGTCAGACATTGGTGGAGTTGCTCATCAGACCTGTACAGAGACTGCCTAGTGTGGCACTTCTTCTTAATGGTAAAACACTTGCATTCAAATTCATAACATTTTTACACACTTGGGAAAAAAAATCCTCAGCTAATTAAATTTCACTGTCTCTTTATCTTTCTCCTTCTGTAACCATTTCATCTCTGTTCTTTTCTCCTCACTTTTATCTGCATGGTTTTCTGCTCATCCACTTTCCTCCAAACTTTCCTCTTCCTTCTTTCACCGTTGCAGATATTAAGAAACATACAACTGATGACAACCCTGATAAAATAACACTGGAGAGAGCAATTGATTCTCTGAAGGAAGTAATGACGTAAGTTAGCATGGCCTTACTCTTTCTGTTATATTATTTACAACCTGATGTGTGAGGTCCTTCCTGAGTGCTTTCTGTTATAAAAATTCTACAATGTTATATTCTAAATTCTATTTAGGGGCAACTCCAAAGAAATCTTGTAAGCCCCCACATGTATCTCTTCTGAGTTAGTATCGTGTGGACTAGCCTAACCAAGATAGATTAAAAAATATGACTTTATGGGGCTTAGTGGTTCCATAAACTCCAGATTTTGCAGACCATATTATCTATCAAATGTCCTGATTCATTGAGGTAATTTTAACTTTGAAATTGATGTTTTTTTTTTATTTTTTTTAAATGTCTCATGAAAATATATCTGAAGCCCAGAGAGATACACAGCAGTGACAAAAGCTGCAATGACAAAAGTTTTTGGTGCACCACGGCCGCCAGACTGCTCGGGTCCGAGCAGAGTGAGTGTCTGGCGGAAGCATGTGTGAGATATCTGACTGGACTTTTTTTTTTTTTTCAAATTAACAAATAGGATGTAGGATGTACTATACAGGCCCATTTATGCTCCCTTTATGTACGTAAGTAGGTACGTGCGTTCTTAGCGTTGGGCCTTTCATACTCCCCATGTGTATTTCATGTTGCCATGGTTGTTATCAATACATCCACTAGAGGGCAGTGCCGAGTGCAGAGTACCAAACTCCAACACAAGATTCAAACAATTTACTTTCAAAGAGAGAGAGAGTGCTGTAGATGGTGGTGGTTAAATACATTGTGGCATGTGGACGGAGATTTCTTCTTCATTGTTCCTTTCGGTGGTCACACTTGAGCTAGACTGCACAACACCACCCCCTGAAAATGGACCAAATTACACATGTAATAACAGACGAAAGGCTCCGTCCAACTCCGTATGCATATACTGAGTATAAATGGGCCTTACTGTGTAAAAGTTTTAGGCACCCCACGTTTTGTTTTAGCTGTGTTGTAAAGACCATAGATATTTATCTCTCACTTTCTTTAAGCAGATATAATAAGCCCCAGCAGCGCTTCAGTGACCAACAACCACAAGGACTAAGCTGTTGACTGAGTTGCTGTTCCACACTCAGATCACTGATAGACATGCCTAGCCTGACTTAAGCTGTTGGCAGATCCAGATGTGACAGGGGTCTTGACAGCAGCTGCTGATCTCACCTTGGTCAAAAAGGGAAAAGCTAGTGGCCAAATGATGATATCCAAAGAATTCTGATGAGGGGAAACTAGGGCAGAATTCCCCCCTCGGTGAACAATAAAGAGGGTCACCAGAGACCTAAAGCATGTTTTGGGTGGCCCCAACTCATAATGCCTTGCCAATATGCTTGTCACTGCAGCAAAAAAGTGCAGTCAAAGTGAAGTCAGCAGCTGCTGTCGAGACCCCTGTCACATCTGGATCTGCCACCAGTTTTTGTCAAGCTAGACATGTCTATCAGTGATCTGAGTGTGGAACAATGACTTTGTTATCAGCTTATTCCTTCTGATTCTTGGGCCACTGAAGCACTGCTGGGGAAACAAATCCCGGGGTGACCAGAGTCTGAATCCAGAATCATTAGTATATTTTATGTGTTCTTAAATACTTTGTACACATTTCCTGTATTTTTTTTTAATTTTATCTGCATAAAGACAGTGAGAGATAAATATGTATGGTCTTTAAAGCACTGCTAAAATACAACGTGTGGGTGGTGCCGATAACTTTTACACAGTACTGTAGATGTCTAAATGTAGAGATAGATATCTAGATATTTAGATGGTTTCTTACAGAGCTCTGTGGTAGACTTATCTCTGGCAACTTATCTTGGTCTCGCTGCCACTGAGTTCAGAAACGCTGAGAAAAAAAGGCGGAGCTGTATTTACCTAGCGTTGTCTCCTGGATCCTGGAGTTTGGATCAGTCAAATTGTATTAATTTTGAATCTTTGGAAAGTCACAGTGAAAGTTGTTGACCAGACTTTTTTTTAAATCTGTAGAGATATTGTCAAAACCACTTGCTGCATTTCGGGGAAAGTGTTTGCTTTAAAGTAATCTGTTGGATAGTATAGAATAGACAGTCATAACAATGGATATTTATACAACCCTGGAAAGATGTTATTGTAACAGACAATGTCACTGTTACAGTAACAACAGCATAGCACATACTGAATTACACCCTAACCATACACAGAGTTAATCAAGTAATCATACAAACAACTATGATATCTATTATATTAATGATATCATTGTGATTTTTTTTTTTTTTTTTTTGTCGGTCTACTGATACTGATACTTTGCTCCTTTCTTTGCACCAGTCACATCAATGAGGACAAGAGGAAGACTGAAGGCCAGAAGCAGATCTTTGATGTAGTTTATGAAGTTGATGGCTGCCCTGTAAGTTTGAGGATTTCTGTATGTGGTGGACTTCAATACATCAGTAAAGCCCTAGGTGGATACTAGAGTCACATCTATACCAAAGTACCAGAGTCTTTGCTGTAGCTCCAGACTGAAAAGGCACATTTTGATTGCATTTGCCATATTGTTTTTGAGATGTGTTGGGAAGTTGATTCATATTGGATTGACTGGACATTGTCTAGTCAATACACCAAGATTAGCCTATGTATGCAGAGTTTTTAAATGTGGCTATACCGGGTTTAAACAAAATGTTTTTTAAATGAATTAGCAACAAAATCAAAAATGATTTTTACTTTGTCATTGTGGATGATTGGTGATCAAAACGTATCCATTTTAAAATAAATCAACACAGATTTTGCAAGGGTTCTGAACACCCCCTCACAGAACTGCAGTGTACTGTGTAGTCTGTGACCAGACAAAAGTACTATATTTGCAAAAAGGTAGGAAAAAGGCAGCACAGACTAAAAATTAGGTCAATAAGTCTATATTTCATATAAATGATAAAGGCTAATATACAAGTTTGCCTCTGCAGGCCAACTTGCTGTCATCTCATCGCAGCCTGGTTCACAGAGTAGAAACAATTGCCCTCGGAGACCAGCCATGTGACCGTGGAGAACATGTCACACTCTTCCTCTTCAATGACTGCCTTGAGGTATGAATGCACATAACCACCAATAACATCAGATCATCTGAGACGGATTGTATTGACACCTAATATACATGTTTTACCATAGTCCAGTCAATCTAAACTATCTTTAACACTTACATGACTGTTTGCCTCCCTGCATCTCTTTTAGGCCCTGCTCACACATTACAAATGTAGACCACAGTAGTATACTGTATGTAACACCCATCTTAGTTCATAAACTGTGATTTCATTTAAGTAGAGATGTTAGAAGGTGTTGTTCTTTGTCTGTACATTGTTTGTAAATTGCAACCTGTTCATGCACATACTGGGATTCTTTGGCACATTCAGTGGTGAAGAGGAAAAGGAGCTAATGTCAAATGATCAATTCCACCGCAAATCACCTACCATATTTCACCAAACACAGACATCCTGTAATAATACTGGTCCCATGCGAATCTGCATCCCAGTGATTGGGGCGTAGTGTCGTCATCTCTGCACACAGTACAGAGACCCATTCACAGAAACTGCAGCTCAGATCCACTAGAAGAATGAAATTTCAGAGAATATTGAGGTGAATGACATGCGTAGCAGCATGTAATAAGGAACTTTTTTGTTTCAACAAGTTTAATACAAACGCCCTGACAGCCCGTTATCCTGACAACTATCCACTGTTCCTAAGTCCAAGGCTGCTTTGAAGTTTTATTTACTGTTGCCATGATGACTATATACTACATTAAACATGATCATTTTAACCCAAACAGTGATGTATAAGGGTTTTGGAAAGCATGTCTTCCTGGCGATACTTTCGGTTCAGCATGTTGGACAGAGCAGGTGTCACACACGTTACGACGAGCACAGCTTTGACATCATATATGGGCGGAATGTCAGTAGATTACAGTAAAATACAGACATTGCTTATCCTGTGCGAATGCACCGCAAGAAACACAGACATGGGAGGGTAATTTACAAGTTACTAGACTTCCCCAGGTAAAACTAATCATGTGCAAATGGGGCTTAACTCTTGCTTCATTTAATAATATTCACCTACATCACTCACACTGCCAAAACATCAGTGACTCGTGTAGTCATTTATTCCTCTGTTGTCTTTTATTATTCTCAACTCTTAATTTATGTTTTACTGCGTTAAATGATAACCAAGTCAGCTTCTGCATGTGTTTCTGATTGTGTGTATCTGCAGATCGCAAGGAAGCGACACAAGGTGATCAATACATTTAAGAGTCCACTGGGACAGACCAGACCACCACCACCTCTCAAACATATTGCACTGATGCCACTGTCTCAGATCCGAAGAGTGCTGGATCTGCAGGACACAGAAGGTAAGAGGATGAAGTTACTGCTCATCACCTTATTTGCATGTTGTGTAAGGGTACTTAAAGTGTATAAACACACTGATCACCAGCCAATGTGGCAGGTAGATTTTTAAAGAGTACCAGCCAATCAGAATTTCCAGTGCAACTGAATGCATTTAATCATACATTTAATAAAACAATTGTTTTTATTTATGTCTTCTTTGGTTGAACAGCAGCCATTCACTGCCCATGAGCCCTCTTGTATTAAACACCTCCTTTCTTTGTCTCAACTTACAGTGGGGCTGTTAAACTGATAATTGTGCATAGAATAAGAAAATGTATGAAACTTTCGGGGTTTGTTCTTGATGACATAAGCTTTAACACTAACCTCTGGGATATATAATTTTAAGGCCTGTCAGTGTTAACACATTAATCTATGCGATTAATATGACCCCTCCGCACACACACAGATTCAGGCTCAGATTTTCACAAAAGTCCTAAATAAATAAAGAGAAGCCAATTAAACAAAGGAGACAAAGATATGATACTTGATCATTTATTTACTGAGGAAAATCATCCAGTATTATATATCTGGGTGTGGCAAAAGTATGTGAACCCCTAGGTTAGCAAATAATGTGAAGATTCATAAAGAGTGTTCCAGTGAGAATGGGTGCCCTGTTTTATTTAAAGAACAGAGATCTATCAAAGTCTGATCTTCACAACACGTGTTTGGGGGTGTAAAATGGCACGAAAAAAACAAGATTTCTGAGGACTTCAGAAAAAGAGTTGTTACTGCTCATCAGACTCTTAAAGATTACAAAACCATCCCTGAGGAATTTGGACTTCATCAAGCCACAGTCAGACAGATTGTGTACAAATGGAAGAAATTTAAGACCACTATCACACTCCCCAGGAGTGGTCGACCAACAATGATCAGTGCATGTAACAGTCAGCAAGCCACAAAGGATCCCAGAGTAACTTCTAAGCAACTAAAAGCCTCTCTCCTATTGGCTAATGTTAAGGTTCATAAGTCCACCATCAGAAGACTGACCGGTGGTATGCTTGGCAGGGTTGCAAGGAAGAAGCCACAGCTCTCCAAAAAGAACATTGCTGCCCGTCTGTAGTTTCCTAAAGATCATATGGACAAGCCTGAAAGATATTGGAAGAATGTTTTGTGGACAAATGAAACAAAAATAGAAACTTTTGGTTTAAATGAGAGGTGTTATGTTTGGAGAACCTTGTGCCATCTGTGAAACATAGTGACGGTAGTATCATGGTTTGGGCCTGTTTTGTTGCATCTGGGCCAGGACGGCTTGCATTCATTGATGGAACAATGAATTCTGATTTATACCAGCAAATTCTGAAGGACATCTGTCCATGAACAGAAACTCAAGTGAAAGTGGGTCATGCAATAATGACCCTAAGCATACAAGTTGTTCCACCAAAGAATGGTTAAAGAAGAATAAAATTAATGTTCTGACCTAAGTCAAAGTTCTGACCTTAATCCAACCGAAATGTGGTGGAAAGATCTGAAGCATGCAGTTCATTTGATGAAACCCACCAGCATCTCTGAGTTGAAGCTGTTCCGTACACAGGAATGGGCTACAATTCCTCCAAGTCGATGTGCAGGACTGATTAACAGTTACCAGAAAGTTTCACATATATTTGCCACACAAAGATATGCGATATTGCATAATTTTCTCTGTAAATAAATGATCAAGTATCATATGCTCAAAATGCTGCTTCCAGTCCGGCCATTCTGTTGGCTTATTAAAGGAAAAGTTCATTGCCGCATTAAACTTCACCGTACTGCTGCTTACCCTCCTTCCTTCGTCACATCTGACACCATGTAAATTTGGAAAAACTTCTTGATACGCGAATTATGGCAAAACATCACATCCTCTGGCAGATTTGTTCTATGGTAGGTCATAAAAAGTTCAAACATTAAAACAAACATTAATTTTCAAAACATATAACACTTACATCTAACGCTTAGCATTGCTAGCGTTTAACATTGCTAATGCTTAACATTGTTAGCACCTAGCATCACTATAGCTCATGCTTGACCACATCATGTATTAAACACTTGAAATGACTTCAACCTGCTGAAATGGCTAAGGTGCATGTGTCATTCAGATCACAACACAGAAAAAAAAGAACATTTACAAAGTGGAATATGGCGAAACACTAATATTTGTTTTTGTAGTTTGATGTCTTGATCGAGATTGAAACACAAATTTTGATTAATTGCACGACCCGGGCAATTGTCCACTTTGACAACTGGCTCAAAACACTGACCCTGGAGGCTCACATGCTCTACACTAGTCTGCCTTGGATGTTTGCTCTTGACCACAGCCTTTATGCCAGGTGTCTCAGTCCATTTAAAGGACAGTTTTGTCATGTTCATATTTATTTGGAATTGTTTAGTGAATCCAAAGGACCAGTAAATTTAGTGTTTAGATTTGAAGGTGCTATAAGCCATTTGACGTTGTTCTGTTGTAGTTTGTACCAAATCAAAACAACAGAGTTAGTTGTCCCTCCAACTTCCACCACCCCCCGGTGTTTCTCTTGCCATGATCATTGTTCCAGCCAATCACAAACTGGTTAGTCATTGATTTGCTGTTATTGTTTTTGAATGTTATTGATTGGCTTATTCACCTTATGCAGAAGGTAAAAAGACTTTATTACAAGATAATAGTGTCAAAAAACCCTGCTGAATCTGAGGGAGTCTCTGGTGCCAAATGTAGGATCCCCTCTGTTTAGCCCAAGACCCTCTCTTTATATATGTTTTCTTATCTGCAAAATCTCACCTCCTCCAGCCAGAGAGGTGCCTCTGTCCAAATGATACATAACCTCTGACCTTTAAAATATATAACCACTTAGCCTTTAAAAAAAGGACATGTTTATGTTTCTTAAAACCATACATTCCTCAAGACAAAACAAAGAGGCAAACAGGAAAACACACTCCTTATGGTGACCCTGACCTGTTAAGATACAGGTCAGGTGCAGTCAGTACAGCTGATTCGATGATGAGACGTTAAATGACTTTCACCCAAATCGGGACTTAATTGCAATCAACATCAGTAAAATCAACATTCAGCCTCATAAACGTCCTGTATTTTAGCCCTGAGCTTTCAGACACTTTACTAATTAACAGACCAACCTCCCTTCTGGTTGACTGTGTGTTGCTAGGTGAAATATCACATTCACGTTCGAACCGGAAGGGGGCGTTAGCAACAGTTAGCTGGTGCAGCAGCTTTCTTGTGTTGTGTCAGCAAAATATCTTCTGTCATTATGTTCAACTTCAACACTGGCTACAGTTTCAGTGTGGGAACTTTCTCTGCCCGTTTTCACCTCAACACCTCCACTAACAGCTACTATCTTGTGTGTGTTCCATGGTGCAGCAGTGATAAACGTCCCCCCTGAAACAGTTTCCAGGCCAAAATAGGCCATTTAAACTGGTTTGGTGGTGAAATATAACTTCGTATCATAAGAAAAATAAAAAATGGTTTTCGGTATGAACCGGTATTACGCCCATCTCCATGTTTGTTATTGTTTTGGTGCACGGGAGGAGCACTTTGTGTCTGTGTGTAGTTTTCGGAGCCTGGACTGCCTTTAATGGAACATTTTAACACAGAAATATATCCAGATGTTAAATGATGGAAAACTTAAACATCTCTAACATAGATTGTACAGTGTTTCCCACAGAATTTTAGGAGACTGTGGCGGATGGCGTGGTGTTGCTAGCACTACCCCCTGGCACCCCGCATGCACGCATGCTCACCCCCCGCCCCATGGACAGTGGAAAGTTCAGTGGTATGTTAGAAGTTCACTGGTACAGTGAGGCCGGCAACACACAATGCTCCATTATTCAACTTAATAAAATGTGTCGCTGGAATGCGCCCGGTGCAGCCAGGAAAGCTCCAGACAATGTAGTAATTAATGGGAAACACTGATTGTAAAACAAACCAAAAACAAGTTTGTCTTTCTACAAATCTAACTACAGGTTAAAATATAACATTAAAATATAACTATTCACCCGACTCAACATTTGATACATTCAAACAAATTTTTGGTAAACTAATACTAATTTATAGTATTTGAAAGCAACCTTAATTATTTTGTAGGCCATTTTCCTTCTAGAATTATGACAAAGCAGTTTTTTCCAATCCACATTTTATATATACAACAAGATACTGACATGTGAAGTAAATTTGGTGACACTACAGTATATCAGAGTACAGTTTATTAAATAGGTTTGCGGTATCTCTCTTTAGTATTGCACTTTGTAGACTTTGTGACCCTGAGCACTCATTTTTCAGCTGACTGCTAATCCAATGTAACTCCAACAAGAAAGAGGACAGCTGGTTTGGATGAAAACAGGTTTGTAGTTCATGGTCCCCCTTAGTGCAATAAGAAAGATGTCTTGTTTGTGTTATGCAACGCTGTGAATTATTGACCTCTGGAGTTTCGAATCAGTGAACATCTTTCAAGTTTACCGAACTCTAATCAGGTTAATCTGTGCAAATTCTACATGTGCGTGCATGTGAACCACATGTGAATACCAACATGTGCATGTGAGTGATATTCTGAATTATTTTAGAGACTAAGTTCAACACCAACCCAGTCATAAGCAAAGGATAAGAGATATCTGAGCCTACTTGGTCTGGCAGCTAAGACGGTTCAGCTGAAACGCATGCAGCTGTCACTGGTAACTGGCTCTGCTGATGGATTGTACTAGTTCAGTGTCTGTGACTGACTCCTCTGACACCATTATTCATTCAAAAGGCTGACAGCAGACAGGTTTGTCTGTCTGGTTCTATACGTTGCTGATGAATGCATATAATTACTTCTTGCTGATGGTATTTCTGGAAGAATTTGGCATTGGCCAGATAGCGCAAACATTAAAAAAGAAAATGAAAGAAAGGCAATGGACTACTCAAAGGTTAATGACGGATCCCTAGGGAAAGGCTCCGAGGCTTCTTGGGACGAATAGACTATTGACTCCACAAAATATTTCAGGCAGTCACCAAGGATGGCATCTTACTAATACAAAAGAACTAATAAATTAAATAATAATAATAAAATAATGGGGAAATGCAGTGTTTACAGCCTCAACAACTGTATTGTGTAATTATTACAATGAGGAAAAAAAAACATGCAAAGTCCTTTCTTATAGTGAACAATGGATTTTCTGCCTATGGTAGAGCTGACATGTTGCATCACTACAAGCCCTCCTGTCACCTTGAAGCCTATTCCTATTTGATCTACTGAATGAAGATGCAGTTTTTATATATCCAATATTTTCAATTGTTATATCTAAGAGGATCTAAGAGTGATGATGATGGACCTTAACCCTTTCATACTAGAGAAATCCTTTGACAAGGGAAAAATAAATGCAATCAATAAACATAACAGAAAACCATGTGTTAAAACAACAGTAGAAAACAATTATCTGATTTTAAGATATTACTAGCAAACAGTTATACAAACATTTTTTACTGTTCATGTATGTTGTTTATGGCAGCGAGAGCAGCTCCTCAAAGTGTTGGTTGAGAGCAGCTATCACATGGCTGGTCAGGTAGCTGAATTAGCCCGACAGGAATGCCACCTGTCAGTTTCTGAAGCCACAGCTGCTGACTGAACAGCCTGTCAGGGACGGTTACACAACAGACCCAGACACCTTTCATTGTGGCCTAAGAAAGTGTCAGGGATTCCTTCTCCAGTGTGACCTGGGGATTCTTTTTCCAGCGACCGACTCTCTTTGCTCTTTGTGAAAGCTGAGAAGTGCGAGTTCCGCAATAGCAGCAGTGGACTCAGTTCAATTCAATTCAATTCAGTTTTATTTATATAGCGCCATGTCCCACCTGGAATATCCTTTACTATAGGCTTTATCATAAAGGAAAGTTTTTAGTCTAACCTTAAATGTAGAAAGGGTGTCTGCTTCTCGGACCCAAACTTGGAGCCGGTTCCATAAGATAACTGAAGGCTCTACCTCCAATTCTGGTCTTAGAGACTCTAGGAACCACAAGAAAACTAGCAGATTGTGATCGAAGTGATCTATTAGGATAATAAGGAACTATGAGCTCCTTAAGATATGATGGAGCCTGATCATTAAGGGTTTTATAGGCAAGCAGGAGGATTTTGAATTCAATTCTAGATTTTACAGGAAGCCAGTGAAGAGCAGCCAATACTGGAGAAATATGATCTCTGGTCCTACTTCCTGTCAGTACTCATGCTGCAGCATTCTAGATTAACTGAAGGTTTTTGATGAAGTTACTGGAACACCTTGATAGTACAGAGTTACAGTAGTCCAGTCTAGAGGTAACAAATGCATGAATTAACTTTTCAGCATCCTTTTTAGACAGGATGTTTCAAATTTTTTTGCAATATTACATAGGTGGAAAAAAGCTGTTCTAGAGACTTGTCTAATATAAGATACAAAGGATATGTCCTTATCAAAAATTACTCCAAGGTTCCTCACAATAGAACTGGAGGCCAAGATAATGTCATCCACATTAGCTACGTGATCTGAAAATGATGTTCTGAGATGTTTAGGGCCAAGTATGATAACTTTTGTTTTGTCTGAGTTTAAAAGTAGGAAATTCTGAGTCATCCAGGTCTTTTTTGTCTTTAAGACAATCCTGAAGTTTGATGACGTGGTTAGTTTCATCTGATTTTATAGATACAGTTAAGATAAGTACAGTTGGGTATCGTCTGCATAACAATGGAAGTTTATATTGTGCTTCCTTATGATGTTGCCTAAGGAAAGCATGTACAAGATAAAAAGAATTGGTCCTAACACAGAACCCTGTGGAACTCTATGACTGCAGTGACAGATGATAGATGTCACAATATACAACACCTTGATGGCACTGTTTGGTCTCACAGAGATGTTGGAGGATTCTTTTTTAAGCATTATTATTATTTTTAAACTTGATGTCATTTAATTTTAAAAATGTAGTTTAGATGGTGCTGCAGGAACATATACCTCCATGGTCTATTCAGTCTATTCAACATGATTTCAAATTGTATATGGAAACACTCAGTGCATAACTTGAGTATGAATGTCATAGTCAGGCCTGATTCAAGAAACAGCAACATTAAATGACAGATGTTAAACATCATTAAATACAGATAATCACTAGTTTATGCCTCTATGATTATTAAATTTGGATTTGGCTAAAGCTCTGAAATTGATTTTTGTTTTTCCCATCCGTTTCTCTCCTCTTTGCGTCCTCATTGTCTCATTCTCTCTCTTTTTTGTCACACACACACAGACATGCACACTGACATCTGGGACAGACAGCTTACAGCTAGTCCTAAAAATGGGACTAAAGCCAATGTCAGTTATTATATCATTAAAATTTTGATTTGTATTTTTTGATAATTACAGGATTTTGACATGTTGCGATCACAAATATAGCGCAAATTGTAATTTTAAACTCACTCCGTCACTGTCCACTCTTTCATGTCTTCTTTTCAGAGTGTGTGAATGCATTCGCCTTGGTGGTTCGCCCTCCTACTGAACAGGAAAATTTGTTGTTCAGCTTCCAGCTGGCCGGAGAGGAAACTGTTAAAAGTGCCTGGCTGCGAATTCTTTGCCGCCATGTTGCCAACACCATCTGCAGGGCTGATGCGGTGAGAAGCAACACACACACGACGACAAACGACAAAATAGGTAGCTTGACAGGAAACTTGAACATCACATGCAGATCAAATTTTTCTTTTCTCCATCGGTGTATCAGGTGGAACTCCACCATGCAGGGAGCAGAGGAGAATTGTAAACACCTGACCATGACAGAAATGACATGCCATAGTGTAAATGACATAAATAACATAAGGGTATTTACTTTGTTTTATAAAAGATACAGAACTGTTCTATAGGAAAGTTGACATTAAATGACCTCTGTTGTTTTCTGGCGCTATATAGAAAATTAAAAAATAATAACAATAAAAAATAGAATAAAACGCAATTAACTTTACCTTGGCAGTGGGAGAGGCGCAGCCCCCTAATATAATGAGAGGGGAAAGGCTGACCATGATAAATTAAGCTACAAGCTATAAAGTAATATTTGTTAGCTGTATCAATTCCTTATTGGTTTTAGTTGAGAGTATTGGTTTCTTTGAGAGTAAGAGTAACATAGAATATTGTGGTCTTATGACAGTCTGACTTTTTATGAGATGTTAAAACTTAGTGAGTTTTGACCTCACTGTATGCTATAGATGTGAGCTGTATTTAACAGAACAAACAGCAGAGGGTGATGTCTGCCTCACAGCTGCATTTTCAATGCCGTTTTCACTACTGCAATGTGAATACCAACTAGATGGAGCCCCGCTTGTTAAAAGAACTGCAGGATGAGGTGGAGAGAGACATAAAATGTGAATACCACTGCTCATCCCTCCTGCAATAAGCTTGACAAACACCATGTACATATTGCCAATGATTACGTTAATTGTGCAATTCACATCATCATTTGTCATTAATTGTGAGGCTGTGTTTCTGTGTCTTTTTATGACCAGGAGGACATGATTCAGTGCACAGACCCAGATTCACTACAGGTTAGCACCAAGGATATGGACAGCACCTTGAGCAAAGCTTCCAGGGCCATTAAGAAGACATCTAAGAAGGTAAAGATTATTAACCCTCCCTATAGCACCTCTGCTAGCTGTCATATACTGTATACTGTGTATATATATATATATATATATATATATATATATATACACACACAAAAAGAAGTACCTAAATTTACTTTTATTTGACATGTACTTTTTTTTTCTTTTGGATCATCTTCAATCTGCTAACATCTCTTGGTGCATACAGCAGTATTTTATGATCCAAGCTTTGCATAGCTATAAAACCTTTTTGATGTCACAACCACATAATGTTATAACGTGTGCTAGGAACTTGGAGAGAATCAGGAAGAGTAAATGGCGTCAGAACTGATGGATACCAAGTGCAAAAAGTTACATCAGTCACTGACATTCTCTGGATATGTGTGTTCACCAGGTGACGCGGGCATTTTCCTTCACCAAGACCCCAAAGCGTGCGATCCAGAGGGCGTTCATGGCCAACAGTACTCCAGATGAGAAAACCCAGATGCTCAACTATGAAAGTCGCATCAGCAGCAGCTCCACTCTAGCTGTAAGTCTGTTTATGTACACAAAGAAATCATTGGCTTGTTATTGGAAGACACATGAGCTGTGCTGATCAGGAACTAATTAATTACTACATTGATAAAATAAATAAGGAAAGAAAAATATGAAGTGAAGGAAATAACCTTTTTTAAACATGATCAAATCAAAGACATTCAAAAAAAAAAACAGAACAATTATTGGAAAAAAACAAAATACCACTATATCTATTATTTATACTTGATGTATTATTGCAAAATGATGTACTGCCTGTGATGTACGTCAGCTTTGGTTGAACTGTCAGTTGATTCCAAAGAAGAGCAGCCGAACCCACCCCCCACTTCACCCTACTTGAGATAAATGCCATTCAGTTTTAGTTGTATAGTGCCAAATCATAACAGTTATCTCACTTATTATACTCCTATTATACATTAACATAGAATAGATAAACCAAATGGTTCCCACAGTGAGCAGCATTTGGTGGCTACGGAGGAAACACTCTTTTTTAACAAGAGGAAACCTCCAGTAGATAGTAGTATGACACAGTATCTGCTTTGACTGGTTGGGGTGAAAGGAATTCAGAGAAAAGATAGGAAAAAGGAAAGGGAGGGGAAGATGGGGCCGAGGGAGAGGGACTAGAAAAATGTACTATTACAGCTAAATCAGCTAAGGCAACCACAGGTGCAATATTATTGGTGGGAGTGGAAAATAGCTTATGTTTGCTCCTTTCTTTTCTCCAGAGAAAGACCAGAATGAAAATTTAGTCTTAAAAATAGTCTTAAATATATTTTCCTAAGATAAGGCCTTAAAAAGTCTTAATTTGTCTTAAATCCAAAGGTCTTAAATTTTAAATCTTAATTTTAGAGTTTCTCCAGTCATATCATTACAAGGTTTTGTATGTGTGTCTGTCTGTGTGTGTGTGTGTCTCTGTGTCTGTGTGTGTGTGAGAGAATTGAACCGTCTGTTTGTTTTTAAAATTGTGCTTTGTGTTGGAAAAAATTAATTAATTTATGGCGGCCAGTGTTGATTCTCTGGAGGTCCACACATTGATCATTAATGTAAAAGCCTGTGGTCTTTTGCGAAGTTTTCCACTGTGTTGCTTTGTTCGCTTCCTCGATTCTGTTAGTTCTGGTCTGAAATTTTGTTTGAGATGGTATTAAAAAAGTCTTAAATTTAACTTGGTCAAACCTGTAGACATCCTGTGAGTGTTTCATGAAAGTCCAAAGTAGTCAGGTATCAAACTGCCGACGTTATTTCCTCAAAAACTATGGTTGAGTATCTTAATCAATATGACATTACAAATAAGTATGCAACAACATGGAAACATCCTATCTTTGTCTCTCATAACTTACACCTATAAGATTGCAGCTAGCTCATATATTCAGTGCTTACTCTGTGGATAGCTGTCCATCCAGCCCCTCGACAAATGACTCTTTTGGACTTTTATGAACCGTTTTATGAACTTTTCTACTGTTTCTTTACCACTACTGAATTAAACAGATATAGTGTTATGTTGGTAAGGCTCCTGGCTTTATGCACAGGGCTTAGAAAGAGATGTTTAGAGAGATGAGATAAACGTAATAAATATTACCCTGGTCGTTTTCCCGTCAACACCATCTTGAAAGTGAAAGGTGATTGTTGAATGCAGAAGTAGAATATGTAAAGTATGAAATCCTTATCATCCGAAAACAGCCCTAGGATGTCTGAATCTCCAGATTTTTCCTTTGTTGCTGGTAACTCAGCTTTGGTCTGGATTACTCATGTAAAGAGAGGGACAAAGCTTGCAGTTGCAGTGATGACAGGAGTATTTGTTTCCAATAACGTCAGACATGCGCAATGGCACAGTTTGCTGTAGCCCACCCTTCTCACCTACCACACACGCTCCGCCATGCAAACATGCTCTGTTTACACCCTGCAGCCAATGACACCCTATGCATACAGGCATCCACACAGTCACCACACTAGACAGAAAGGCCATGCCCACAACACAGACAAGGATGACAACGGGATAAATTTGTAAAACATCTGTTTCAAACAGGTCAGACATGCTGTATAATTTACACACACTTTCAGATGCATGTGTCATGATTTGATAATCGTGTTTTTTCAAATTGCAATTACACTAAGTATTTGTCCCTAAATCAGAAATAAGATTACCATTTGTGTTGTAAACTAATAGGATGCTAGCTTCTGAAATATTAACCAAAACACATCTGGCTTGTTGTGTATTTTATCAGCGTGAGCTAGCAAGCTAATTAAGCTTACATTGTCCTAATGCAGTGATTCCAACCACTGTGCCACGTCACATGAGTGTGCCTTGGGAATTATCCAGTTTTACTTACGTATTTATTTACATACATAAACACTGTCCTAAAGAGTTTGAAAACATTGTAAAGGGTTTTCAATAGGCTATATTGTAGACAACAAACATGATATAGGGCAAAAAGACAGAGGCTACACTCCACTGTTTCCTTCTGTGCTCCAGTTACAGACAAGTGTTTCTGCTTTTTGTTTTATCTTCAGTGTTTTTTATCCCCATATCTATTGTCACCCTTGTCAGTCTTATTTTTCTTCATGATATGTAAATCTCTGCTCCATATGTCTCTTGTCTAGATGTGTCGTTCTACCTCTACATTCAGTTTGAGTGATTGTGCCAAGAGCAGTGCCGTGGTGCAGCGTTCTAACTCACTCGACCACCCTCCTGTCAGAGCCAGAGTCCCTGTCTGTATCCGTACCCCCTGCAGCCCTGCCCAAAACCTTTCCACTAATACTGGTCCCAGCCCTGTCTCTGACTTCAACCACAGTCCCTCCACCAACTATTACCCTATTGTCCAAGAACCTAAGTCCATCCTCCATGCTTCCCTGATGCAGCCAGCTCAAGCACATTCAAGTCTCTCCACCTCCCAGCAGGCCAACACTTCAGCCTGGTCCACATCCACTTCTATTCCAGCTTTTCAAAACTCCACTCAGGTCAACTCCAAAAACTCAGAGCCAAAATCAAGCCAGCACGTATCCAGACACCTTCCCTCTGTGGGGTTCCAGCTACGGTCCCTGGCTCATGTCAAAGGCAGAACCTTTTCTGAGTCATGCAGGGATCCCCAAGTCCCCTTGGACCAACGCAAGGCTGTCCTGACCAGTCAACGCAGGGAGACTCTCCTCTAACTGGTCACTAAAGTCATTCATGGAGCCTAATGTGAGCAAACATTATTGTTTATTCTCAACAAGGGGCACATTTATCCTAGCAGAGAACACAGCAGCTGCTGTGTTCTCTGTATTGTGCTTTTACCACCCAATTACCATTGGTGCTTTTCTGAACTCAAATCAACTCCTTAGAAGCTGAGACTCTGAGATAGTAATAAAATTGATAAGGGTTTGAGCTCTAAACCCCAGTGTTTAGATACCAGGGGGTAAAATATTCCAGTGCTGTGGATGTCATTTTTCTCACTACCTGATATTAGCATAAGTCTGAAGGGCAGAGATTTTAAGGGTTGATTTGAAATAACACTTTTCCTATGAATGACCCAGATTACTAACTGGTGGTGGCTGGGAATATTCACTCGGTGACTGCTGTCAATAGTGTGCTGGATACAAAAAGGGTGTGATGGAACCGACACAAAGTTTTGTTGAAAGTGGAAGCCTGTTTTCCTTCAAGGGGGAAATGGTCTCTGTAAAGGCATGCCAAAATGTGCTTTATGTCTATTTAGCCTGGTAGTGAAGTTAGTTAAGTTAGTTCTGTGTTTCAATCTCCATGTTAGTGCATTAAAAAAATCAAATTTGATTATTCATTCATTTGGTTAGTCATAATCATTGATGTTGGTTATATCCACATATACATATGGTTATGACATACTATCAGTAATAGCTCATATATAGTAATAGCATTTAATTTACATTAAATCCACCAGCCTGTTACCAGACAGATCATGAAATAGAAAGAAAATAATGACCTGATCTACTACCTGATCTTTTGTATGTTTTGCTGGAACTGATGGATGCTCCTTTGATATGGACCAAATCTGTGTTCTTCATTTGGAGCTTGGCACAGAGGAGGTCCACATGTGGCATTATGGGGTGAAAAAGATCCAGAAAGGGCTTAAAATCTTCGAGATGACTGTGGCTACTTTCGTGCTGTTTATATTTTAAGAAAGATGTTTTAAGGTTTTTTGCTCCCATTATTGACCACAACATTTCAGTGCAGGGAAACCAACCAAAAAAAAATCATTACTAACATCAAATCCAGCCAACTTCATTTTTCATAACATGAATAAGTGAAACCACACGTTTAACTCCGTCCTTGGTCACTTGTATGCTGCTGGATTCTTAAATCAAGTTGGTCTGAGCCAAGCTCCTTTATCTTGTTTTTCTCCAAGTGAAGTCTGAAAGAAAAAAGCTACCAAATCTGCCACTTTCTTCTCAAGTTCATCTGGTCACATCTGTTTATTTCAAGTTATTCAAGTGAAAAACTCCCTTTTAACAGGAAGAAACCTCCAGCAGAACCAGACTCAGAGTGGATGGTCATCTGCCTCGACTAGCTGGGGTGAAATGGGATGTAAATTGAATGGCAAGGCAAGGGTCACATTCGCTAAATAAGAACTTAAAATAGTACTGACTGGCAAGGGGTGCAGAAATGTGCTCTGCGGGAAGAATCTGTTAAAGCCAATGAGAGAGCAGAAACTTGCCAAAAGTTGAAGGACCTACATACAGATACATTTGTCCAGCGTCCCACGACCAGGAAGTGGATATATTTACATAGAACGTATTACATCAAATACAACTCATTTTTAATAAATGCTGAGAAACACTGTATGAGTAATCTGTTTTAATTAATAATCATTTATATTATATAATTCATTTATATTTAATGGGGAGGTTGGGTTTTTTTGATTGGGGTGGAGCCCTAGTGCCCTGTATTTACAAGCTGCCACTGATCACTACAACAGATCAAACTGTACATATACACAGACTAACGATAGTTCTGTACTTAGCCATGCTTCGCGCTAAGTATACTTAACTAAGTACTGCTGTGTTATGAGGGAAGGAAAATGGGGTGAGGATTCTTCAGGTGCAGTTCATCTGGTTGTGTGTCTCTTGTGGCTGTATGAAGATATAATTAATTACTCGTTTGGTTTCCTTTGTCCAGAGTTAGTTCTATTGCTAACTGTGTCATTGCTTCTGTTGCTTGTGGATCCACCAGAATTTATGTCATAGTTGTTGTTGTTAACTAATCCTGAGGTAGGCTTCTGTGATGCTCCCTTAAAATTCAGCAGGTTGCTCTGAGCAGCCCTGCGAAGTAAAACGTTTGTGTAGAAGTGAAGAGTAGAAGGTTAGCATAAAATAGACGAGCTAGTCCTGGTGACTCATGGGTCCTCACAGTGACCAATAGTTCAATGGGCAGGTTTCACACTTAAGTGTAAAGAGGTGAAAGATCCCGGGAGACTGAGTTTGGTGGCCATTTTTGTCAGTGAAACAGGATCATATGTCTCATCCTTCATTTTTACTGTTGTTTATAAATGGTTTCCATATATAAACAACAGTCATCCTTTAACATCATTGTGTATTAAAGTAGTTTTCTATTATTTATACCTCACACACATCTTTCTTCTACTTACAGGCACACCATTCCCCCTCCATGGTCAGCTTGCCTTCCATGTTTGAGAGGAAATACCACACATTCAGTCGTTCAACTACCCACCTCATCTGACATGCTGCTGCTCAGAAGCTACTGGCAGCGTCTCATCTGCTTTGCCTTTACTCATACTGACAGCCAGACCTAAGTAGACAGGCCAAGGCTGACAGTTTGTAAAGTGTGCAAGGTTAATGTTTGTCCACCTGGAGCTCTTAACAGGCTTTATAGATCCAGAGAAAATTGCACAAGCTAATGGGACATATATATGATATGAGGAAATACGAGACCTTTCCAGCTGCCATCAAGTGTGCTTTCTGGCACATGTGTTGTTCATCAACTTGAAACCTGTCATAGGACAAATTCAACTGAAACTGTAAAGACTATGTCACAAGGACTCAACTGCAATGGTACTGTGTCTTGCTGGAACTTGTGGAAGTTGTGTTTGACTGGTTCTACCTTTTAAACATGGAGGTTGTTTTGTTTATTGTCTGCATTTGTTGATAGTTTACCCCAACATCATTTATGTATTTGTTAATGTACCTTACAGATACAGTTTCTAACCTTATGTTTCCTGCTCTTTTACTATGTCATGAGTTTTACTTTACTTACTCTCTGAGAAGTTTTTGTATTAATATGCATCTAATGTTTTTTTTTTTTTTTTTTTTAATAACGGGTTGGACTGAGTTTAACCTAATGGAATATTACTTGTAATTAACCCTCTTTCTTAGTGTCAGCTGATAATAGCCTCCAGCTTTTATAAAGCCTCTAATTTCCCCTTTAAGAGATTCACATAAGAAGAGTACAAGTTGCTGATGCTTTTCTGTATGCATAACCACGTTATAAAATACAGTTTTAAAGTGTGTCTACATTGTGTCATATTATCTGTGTCCATGTTTAAGAAGCAATAATGCATCAGTGTATATATTTATTCTTGAATACATTTTATCCCTGTTTTCTTTGCTATTTATGTTTCTTTTCCCACTTTTTATTGTTGTTTCTTTAATTAAACGTCATCTCTGTATTAAAGGCACTTAAACATGTACACAAAGATTTAGCTTTTTCATTGTTTCCTTGTACAGCACCATAGTGTAGAAAAAAAAGTCATTTCACCATCACCATTCATTTGTTGGAGTAGATTAAATGTGCCAGGTCATTTCTAATGATGCAATAAATTCAATTTCTTAGTTTTGAGATAAGGAACTATTAATTTTCATTTAGTCGGAACTAAATGAATTTGATTACATTAAATCTGATTTGTTGGAGATACAATAAATAAATAGTACTTCAGAATCCATACAGAAATAACAGTATTACAGTAATAGTATTACAATTACAGTAATATTTTTTAAATGTATTGTCAATAGAGCATTCACTTGAGACTGCAAGCCCAGGCAGACCAACCTGTGCACCACCTGGATTGTTTACAAGAAGGCCTATGACTCGGTGCTGCACTCATGGATACTGGAATGTTTAGAGATGTACGACATCAACAGAAACTAAGCACCTTCATCAACAACTCAATTGTCTGTGGGAAACAACTCTAGTGGCCAACTCAAAGCCAATTGCTGTTGCCATCAAGTATATTTTGTTAAGACAGTCATGTCACAATTATTCAACCCCTATATAACAGGGTTGGTTTTAAAGTCCTGTTGGATCTTAGTGCTGCATTTGACACAATTGATCATAAGATCCTATTACATAGACTAAAACATGTTGTTAGGATTAGAGGCACTACACTTTATTGGTTTAAGTCGTATCTATCAGACAGATTCCAGTTTGTTCATGTAAACAATGAGTCTTCCATACATACTGCTGTTAGTCATGGAGTTCCACAGGGTTCTGTGTTAGGACCAATCCTTTTTATACCTTTTGTACATGCTTTCCTTAGGCAACATCATCAGGAAGTACAATATAAACTTCCATTGTTATGCAGACAATACCCAGCTATACTTATCTATGAAACCAGATGAAACTAACCAGGTCATCAAACTTTTTTTCCACCTACGCAATACTGCAAAAAGTTTAAACATCCTGTCTAAAAAGGATGCTGAAAAATTAATTCATGCATTTGTTACCTCTAGACTGGGTAACTGTAACTCTCTACTATCAGGGTGTTCCAGTAATTCCATCAAAAACCTTCAGTTAAACCAAAATGCTGCAGCACGAGTACTGACAGAAACTAGGACCAGATCATATTTCTCCTGTATTGGCTGCTCTTCATTGGCTTCCTGTAAAATCTAGAATAGAATTCAAAATCCTCCTGCTTGCCTATAAAACCCTTAATGATCAGGCTCCATCTTATCTTAAGGAGCTCATAGTTCCTTATTATCCTAATAGATCACTTCGATCACAAACTGCTGGTTTACTTGTGGTTCCTAGAGTCTCTAAGACCAGAATAGAAGGGTAAGAGCCTTCAGTTAGCAGACTCCTCTCTTATGGAACCAGCTCCCAGCTTGGGTCTGGGAGGCAGACACCTTTTCTACATTTAAGGTTAGACTAAAAACTTTCCTTTATGATAAAGCCTATAGTTAAGGATGGTCCAGGAGGGACGGGCCTGCCTGAACAATATATTACATGTCATTAACACTCATCTCGTCATTAACCCCCCCCGCCCCCACCCCCACCCCCCCCCCAGGCTGTTCAGTCAGCAGCTGTGGCTTCAGAAACTGACAGGTGGCATACCTGTCAGGCTAATTCAACTACCTGACCAGCCATGTGATGGCTGCTCTCAACCAACGCTTTGAGGAGCTGCTCTCGCTGCCCGAGAAGCTCCCCCTACGCTGAAAGGGTTCATGGTATTAGTCAGATTATTATGTTACGCTTGGCACAACCAGTCTCAAAGACACAAAGAGTTTCAAAAACAGGGAAGTACAGCTTATATAACAAAAATCCAACAAAAAAACACATTGACTGTAAAATAGTGAATACAAAAATTCCAACAAAAACCCACAAAAGGCCGGCTGAAGACAGTGGGGACTCTGCAAAGGTGCAGGATAAAAGAAAAACATGGCAGGCTGGACAAGGCGGGACAGACAGGGAGGAATAATCCTGAACGCACAAAAAAACAAGATCCAAACATAAGCATGAGGATTTAGCAGGTATTGGAAGTCTTGGAGCCAAATGATACCAATGGTAGTAGAAAAACGATCTGGCGAAGACTGGGAGCAAAGACTGGATTCTTCAGCAGAAGGAGGTGAAAGGTGGCAATCAGGTGGTTGATTGAGCTGCAGGTGAGTGAGGACGGATGATCTTGCACTCTGTTGTTACTCTGAAGTTACTACACTAGAACAACAATTCTAGGGGAAAAAGGAATTGTGAAAAAAGCAAAGTTGAACTAAATTAAACTAAACCAAATTAAGCTAATCTGTGTCTGATATCCTGAATTACATAGTGGTCATCTCAGATTGTGAGAAAGAAGGAAGCCTCTAAGCTATTATTCAGATCCAGTGTACAGTGTAAAATGTGTACACTTTAGTACTGTTTAATGTTTCAATGTTTAACTTCAGGGTAATTCAAGTTCCATTGTACAAAAAAAAAAAAAAAAAAAAATCAAACGTCTAACAAATGTAGTGCAAGGCGTTTGAAGCACACTGATAAATAATGAGTGTCTTAGTCACCAGTCATTAGACTCTAGTCTCTCTCTTCCTCTGCCTTGGGTGCTGTGAAAAATTAAAGATGCAAAAATTATAAAATGTACTAAGTTGGAGGTCTTTGGTTTTAATCACTACACATCATGCTCTTCAACACTGTTCAGGCTTTACTGTTGTCTTTATTATTACTACCTATTTAGTTCCTTTTTCTTCTTCTTCTTCTTCTTATTATTATTACTTAGGTACTCTTGCCTTTAATGAAGAGAGATGGGAAACAGGGAGGAGTCGGAAAAGACACAGGAAAGTACAACTTGGTCAGGATTCAAACTGGCAAACAGTGGAATGGCATATACGCCAATGTGGTGCTAGTTGGAAGTTTTACAGAGGTATATGTTTGTAGATTTTGTCTTCGACATTCTCTAGTGTTTTAGACACCTGAAGTGCAGACTGGAATGTTCCACACTGTTCTTTGAGGTCTCCAAACAATGTGTGTAATATTGGTTGGTCTGTAAAAGGTCCAGGATGACTCCTAAATGACCTAATGCAGCCTCATTAAATCCCCCTAGAATGAAATGCCCAGTTTTCCCTCCCCAGCCAGTAAGCTCATGAATATTGAATTGAGCTGTGCACTGATTAGTTGGTTTACAGCAAAGGCAGAGAAGGTCCACTGATGCTACAGTGGCTGACAACAGGTTTCAGAGTTAAGTGGTGAGTTAATCGATGAGTCATGAAACTTCAACAGCAGCCATCATGCAGAAACTGGAAATGAATGTGTCAGAATGGTAAGTTTTATCACTTAGCCTTTCTAGCAACCACATAACATGTAAAGTTAGCTGTGATAACACTAGTATTACAAAGTTACTGTATCACTGCACCATAGACTAGACACTAGCATAACGTTGTCTACTCTTTGTTCTTAGCATCAGAAGAATATTTTAATTATTATTTTTAGAATTATTTTTCAATATTAATAAAAGCCACAACAAATTCATATAATATATTATAACACCACAGCTTGGTTTGTCGCTATATTTTTGCATTTGTGATTTGGTTTGTAAAAACTGTAATTTGTGCATTTCTCCTCTTGTCTCCTCTTGTGCTGCCTAAGCCAGGTCATAACACTTGATCATAAACTCTAAATTAACCAATAAAATCACGAACTCCAAAAATTTGTTCTGAAACACAAAGAAAGGAACGAAGAGTGACAGAAAGGGAAATCAGGGCACCAGCTCCCTCAGCTTCCATCATAAACCAGCACTATAAACTTTGTGTTTGTATGAAAGGGTATGTCCGTGCTTAATTCAGCCCATATGAATTCAGCTTTATCTGCAGGTAAATCACTGACTGGGTAAGTATATTCGGACCAGATTAATAGACTGCAGAGGAAAGTAAAAAAAAACAAAAGCAAAAAATAAAAAGAAAGATGATAAAATGTTTCAATGCCACACTCACTCAGACACCCAGTGCAGTGATCTGTGTGTAAATGTGTATATATATGTGTGTTGGCGATGCTCAGGGAATATTTTAGAGCCACTCTTCGAGGCTCTCCATAGATTTTGCTTTTAAATGATGCTGATACATTTCAAATTAAATGACAGGTGGGAGAGGTGAGTGTGTGTGATAAAGTCTCCATGATATATAGCCTATGATGCAGCATATTTTGCTTGAGTGTATGGGAACAAGTTAGAGTAGGTGTAGTAGGGTAGAGTATGCATAGAGTAGTAAATTTAAAGCATAACACTTTGTTGGCTTAATTGTCTAATTGCGATGAGGGGTTTGGCAGATTAATAAATAGTTCCTAAATATGCGTGAAGAGGCCATATAGAAACGATTTAAAATACTAGCTTCTAGTTCAAGAGTGTAAGGATAAGGGATGGTAGGTCCTGTGGAAGTGGGCTGCAGAGGTTTTCCTGCCAAATCAGTCTGGTGGCTATTGTCTGCATTGGGCATGGATGAAAGGAGCAAAGAACAAGCAACTTGTAGGATGGGGGAGGAGGTAGAACATGCTTCTTGCTGGCTTTGGAGTAGGCATGACGGATGGACGGACGTCCATTCATCCATCCCATACTCAGGGTCAGGTGGGGGGCTGGAGCCTATCCCAGCTCCTTATGTGCGAAGGCAGAGTACACCCAGGACAGTCGACCAGCTCGTTGTAGGGCTGGCATGTGCCAAACAGGGCTGCTTCTAGCCATTTGGGTGCCCCAAGCACAGCAGCTGAAAAAGGCCCAGGATCATTCCTTAACAGCCTAATGCAACCTCATTAAATCCTCCTAGAAAGAAATGACTGGCTTTTCCCTCCCCAATTGGTAAGCTCATGAATATTGAAATGAGCTGCTCTGATTGTTGGTTTACACCGAAGGCTGAGAAGGTCCACTGCTGCTACAGTGGCTGACAGCAGGAACAGAGTTAATCAGTGAGTTAATCGATGATTGGAGAATTTGATTTGTCGCTTTAGTTTGGCATATATGATTTGGCCATAACAACTCAGCTTTAATTTTTTCCTTTGAACAAAACACACTGAATTTTAGTCATCTTCTTTATAGAGGACTAGAAAAGTCATACAAGTCTTCTCCACCCCAAGCATAAATATTGACTTCTGTGAGCTGTAAAGAAATAACTGTATTGTACCAATGACAGGCATTGTTTAATAAGACTATTAATTCATCCCACACTTCTCCCCCACAGTGCGCAGTGTGTTTCGGTTGCTGGTTTGGCATGAGGTCGTCTGATTTGCAAAGTAGTTTGCATTGGAATTATCGAGCAAACCATGTTTTTGTAATGGTGGACTAGGTGATCTGTTGGAATAGAGTTTTCTCTCTCTCCTGCTATCAAGTCAGTTTTATTTATGTAGCACCAAGTCATAAGAAACATTTATTTCAAGGCACTTTACATAGAGAAACCCAACATTTTCCACAGCACTTTGTGAAAATGGAGAGGAAAAACTCCCTTTTAACAGGAAGAAACCTCCAGCAGAAGCAGACTCAGAGTGTATGGTCATCTGCCTCAATCAGTTCAATATGATAAATAATTTCTTAATTTACATCTTTGATAATCATTGTTCATTTAGTCATGTAACCTTTGTGCATGCACTACTATCTCAGCTCAAATAGGGGTGGCCTGGTGGCTAAGGAAGTGGACTTGGGTCCAGACGGTCCCAGGTTTGAATCCACCAAGCTACCACGTCCCATTGAGGTACTCCTAAGCAAAGTACCATCTCAATACACAGTCCTAGAAATTATGCACTGTATTAAGTGATTTAATGTAGTTCATACTTACATACTGAAACATTCAGCTTTTTGTGAATGTTTATTTCTTATTTAAATGAATGAAAGAGTTAATCAAATTCACTGAAGTGTAGCTACTTTTTCAAACCATGGTAAGGCCTTTGGGAAATACATAACATTCAAATCCTGGTTTACACAGTCAAATTTGAATTTATTTGCTACTGAAGATAGCCATTCTTTGATCTTTGTCTCCTAATGTCTGGTATCTCTTCCTCTCAACAGGTCAATCACTGTTAGATCACTTGGGACTTTAAATGCTGAGAATCCGGGCTTTTAAGCGCCTAACTCATTGCACTGTCAATAGATTTTGAAAAAAAATTGTAAGGTTACCTCTCCTTCAAGTACAAATTCGAAGATTATTATGCACTTAAAATGTTATTGATCTGATTAAGTACAGTTGTTAAGATGAAAATAATCCCCGGCTACCAAGAAAGTGCATTTGTTCCCAGGAAATGGTCTGAGTGAGCTGCAAATATCTGAAAAGATTCTTGTCAGAGGTATTTTTTTCCACTTCTTTTTCTTTTCCACTACTGTTTCACTACATTATCCTCCATCCTATTTCCTAGCAGTAAAGTGGCAGGAAACACATATTAAACATTAGCTACACTGCTACAGGTCTGCCTGCAAATCTGGTACACCAAAGGCATTTCAGTATCTTATTTCAGAAAGCAGTTTCTTTGTTTGTTTGTTTGTGTGAGAGAGAGTATAAAGTAAAAATCTGTTGTCTGGTGCTTCTAGTGAGATGCATGAGTTATTTTTCATAGAGGATGTCAGGTGGACACCCGCCTTCATCAGTGTTTCGGTGACTAGCCCCCGAGACTTGCTGAGGACTCAGTGGCACCTCCTGGCATCCCAGGTGTGCCCCCCTCTGCACTAGGTCCCCTGCTTAGTCAGCTGCTACTGCTGCTGTCTTGAGACCCAGACACTGTCTGTCCTCTTCATCCAAAGTCAGCAAATGAATTGCTCTGCAGCACTGGAAAGAGAGTTGATGGCCCCCGCTGGGCTTCACCTCAGATCCCCAGATCCTTAAGCAGCCTGGTTGGTGATTTGTCCACAAACCCTCTGCAGCTAACCTCGACCGGGTAGACCATAGTCTTCCATCCACGCTGCTTTGTGTCCTCTGCCAGCTCTGAGTATTTGAGGCCTTCCGCTCAGGCCTCCCCAACAGCATCCTCCCAGGTCACAGTCAACTCGAGTATGAAAGCAGAGTGAAGTGAGGAGGACCAGAGCACGATAAGGCAGGAAAGCTGAGATCTTTGATTTTGATTTATTCTCACAAAGAACCTTTAGACAAGATAGAAAAATAATATTAAAGTGGGAAAACACTATCAACCAATTAATTGTTTCTTGTTAATATACAGTGTATTATACTGAATGAGCTTTTTCCAGAATCAGCATGTTTGAGTGAACAGTAACATCATCCATCTGGAAAAATTGTTCCTTAGTCCTATTTGTAAATCACATATAGTATCTCACACATTTGAGCACACCCCTCACATTTTTGCAAATATTTTATTATATCTTTTCACAAAAAAAACACTATAGCAATGTGTGTGGAAAATCTAACTATATTTTCTTTTATATTATGCATTGCTTAATCATTTAATAAGAGAATGTCATCATGATTTTTGCTGCCTACAACCAACCAGCGACCTTCCTTGAAAAAGATCAAACTGTTTCCTCCTACTCTGAAGCATCCTGTTCTGGCATATAAGACTGTGTTAGAAGCTCATTTCTTTGGATTTTTTCACTTGCCTTGTAGCAGAGCACTGTGTACTCTGTAACTGAATCCCCTTGCTGCAAGTAAAACTTATCTATCTTTTGAACTCATCAACTACCTCCTCCTGATTGTGTGCTGTCTGCAAATTAATTTCTGGGAAGAATTTTCCTGACACAATGAAACTTTGATACAACTAAAAGTAGTTAGTGTAGTATAGCAGTATAGATTTACTGTCCTCTGCAAATAACTCAACACACAGCAACTAATGTCTAAGCAGATGGCAACACAAGTGAGTAAACCTCACAGTGAACAAGTCCAAACTGTGTCCAAAGTGATCACCATTATTATCTAGCACTGCCTTAACCCTTTTTGTCTTGGAATTCACCAGAGCTGCATAATTTGCTAACCCATTTGAGCACCTGTGGTGCATCCTCAAGAGGAAGGTGGAGACAGGCAAGGTGTCTAACATCCACCAGTTCTGTGATATCATCATAAAAGAGTGGAAGAGGATTCCAGTTGTAACCTATGAAGCTGAGGTAAATTCCAAGCCCAAACAGGTTAAGACAAGACACAGCAGGTGAAAGCATTGATTTTTCATTAGATTTTGGGTTACTTTGCATCCTTAACCTGTAATCTTTCACACTGCTATAAAGAAAATGTCAAAATTACACATTTAGGTGTATTTTATTACACTTTGTCGACTTGCGCCTGTGAATTTTACTGATGATTTACCAAGGCAGCTTTCTTGCGCACCGTGTCATATCACAACCAGTCTCAGTCTAATGCCGTCTGTGGTGTCATTGTAAAGTACCCAGTCTGGTGCACAACTTCATCTAATTCAAATATGGATAGTTCCATGTATCAACCACCACTCGTGAATGTTTACAGGGAGCTTTAAATATAAAAATGAAATCTTATTAGCTGGAATCACTTTCTGACAACACTCATTCATTTGTTCAAATATGTGATGTGGTATACTCTCATTCCTGGTTATCTGGACATTGAATTATTCAATTCAGTTTTATTTATGTAGCGTCCGATCATTAAAACATTTATCTTAAGGCACTTTACATAGAGAAACCCAACATTTCCACAATGCGCAAGCGCTTGGTGACAATGGAGAGCAAAAACTCCCTTTTAACAGGAAGAAACCTCGAGCAGAACCAGACTCAGAGTGGATGGTCATCTGCCTCGACTGGCTGGGGTGAAATGAAGACAGAGAAAAGAGAAAGAGAAGAGACAGAGGAAAGACAGGGGAGGAGGACGGGGAGAGGGGGAGAAAGAAAACAGGGAGACCAGTATGAGACAATAGAGACTAGATGTTTACAAGTAGTTGTTAAAGCAAAGTTATCATTACAATTAATATTACAACAACAGCAACAACAATAATAATAATAACGATGATAATGTCATCAAAGAATTTGAATCCAACTGCTCTGGAGTCAAAGCTACTTGAAAAAGAGAAAGGGGGTTGGGGGCACACAACTGCGAGAAAGAGCAGATGAGTGTTAATAATATGTAATATATTGATATCAAGACATGAAGTTTGAAGGAGAGACAGAGACGAGAGGAGTGAGGGACAGAGAGAAGAGGAGCAGTGAATTGTCAGAGTTCCCCAGCAGTCTAATCCTATAGCAACTTAACTAAAGGATGGTTCAGGCTGGTTCAATGTCCCACCTGGACCATCCTTAACTATAGGCTTCATCATAAAGGAAAGTTTTTAGTCTAACCTTAAATGTAGAAAGGGTGTCTGCCTCCCGGACCCAAACTGGGAGCTGGTTCCATAAGAGAGGAGCCTGATAACTGAAGGCTCTACCTCCCATTCTGGTCTTAGAGACTCTAGTAACCACAAGTAAACCAGCAGTTGGTGATTGAAGTGATCTATAGATAGGATAATGCGGAACTATGAGCTCCTTAAGATATGATGGAGCCTGATCATTAAGGGTTTTATAGGCAAGCAGGAGGATTTTGAATTCAATTCTAGATTTTACAGGAAGCCAGTACAGGAGAAATATGATCTCTGGTCCTACTTCCTGTCAGTACTCTTGCTGCAGCATTCTGGATTAACTGAAGGTTTTTGATGAAGTTACTGGAACACCCTGATAGTAGAGAGTTACAGTAGTCCAGTCTAGAGGTAACAAATGCATGAATTAACTTTTCAGTGTCCCTTTTACACAGGATGCTTCTGTTTTTTGCAATATCACATGGGTGGAAAAAAGTTGTTCTGGAGACCTGTCTAATATGAGATACAAAGGATATATCCTGATCAAAGATTACTCCAAGGCGGCCAAGAGGCCAAAGTGATGCCATCCAGATTAGCTATGTGATCTGAAAATGATGTTCTGAGATGTTTAGGGCCAAGTATGATAACTTCAGTTTTGTCTGAGTTTAAAAGTAGGACATTCTGAGTCATCCAGGTCTTTATGTCCTTAAGACAGTCCTGAAGTTTGATGACCTGGTTAGTTTAATCTGGTTTCATAGATAAATACAGTTGGGTATCGTCTGCATAACAATGGAAGTTTATATTGTGCTTCCTGATGATGTTGCCTAAGGGAAGCATGTACAAAATAAAAAGGATTGAACACATAACCCTGTGGAACTCCATGACTAACTGCAGTACATATGGAAGACTCAATGTTTACATGAACAAACTGGAATCTGTCTGATAGATACAACTTAAACCAAGAAAGTGCAGTGCCTCTAATCCCAACAACATGTTCTAGTCTATGTAATAGGATCTTATGATCAATTGTGTTAAACGCACCACTAAGATCCAACAGGACAAGAACAGAGACAAATCCATTGTCAGAGGCCATAAGAAGGTCGTTGGTAACTTTCAATAATTCTGTTTCTGTACTTTGATGAACTCTAAACCCTGACTGAAAATCTTCATAAAGACTATTCCCATGTAAATAATAACATAGTTGAGCAGCAACAACTTGTTTTTGGACTTTGGACATAAAAGGGAGATTTGATATGGGTCTATAATTAGATAGATCACCTGGGTCCAGAGTAGGCTTTTTAGGTAGTGGCTTGATTACTGCAGCTTTAAAAAGCCTGTGGTACGTAGCCTTTTACTAGAAATAGATTGATCAGACCCAAGATGGATGTGTCAATTAAAGGTAGGACGTCTTTAAACAGCCTGGTTAGAATAGGGTCTAAGAGACAAGTTGTTGGTCTGGATCAAGAAACTGTTGTAGTCAATTCAGAGAGATCTATAGGAGAAAAACTGTCCAGATAAAAATCAGCTGTTACTCCTGATTCCAAGTCTACTGCACTGGGTGAAATATCAGCGCCTGAAGTGGGAAGGAGGTAACTAATTTTATCTCTGATGACAACAATTTTATTTGTAAAAAAAGTTCATGAAGTCATTACTGCTAAAGTTCATTGGAATAGACGGCTCCACAGAGCTATGACTTTCTGTCAGCCTGGCTACAGTGCTAAAAAAGGAACCTGGGGTTGTTGTTGTTTTCCTCAATTAAAGAAGAATAGTAAGAGGCTCTGGCCTTTCTGAAGGTTCCCTTATATTCTATGAAACTATCTCTCCAAGCTACATAAAATCCTTCTTGTTTGGTTGAACGCCACTTCTTCTCTAGAATCTGTGACTGTTGCTTTAAAGCCTGTGTTTGTGAGTTAAACCAAGGAACTCTCCTCCTCTGATTCACTACCTTCTTTCTCAGTGGGGCAAAAACATCAAGTGTTGATCGTAGGCAAGATGCAACACTGTCAAAACCATGATCAACCTGTGCAGCAGTAAATTTAAGATAGTCTTCTTCTGTTGTATTCATATATGGCACTTCGATAGATAACTGTTCTTTGAATTTAGCCACAGCATCATCAGACAGACACCTACTGTAGTGAAACTGCTTCTCAGTTATGTAATCTAACACTGTAAACTAAAACCTTATTAAGAAATGGTCAGAGAGAAGAGGATTATAAGGAAATATTATTAAATTGTTAACATCAACACCATATGTGAGAACAAGGTCAAGGGTGTGTAAATTCAGAATAAGGACCAGGTGGACGATACACAGTAACTATCAGAACTGTTTTTTGCATTTTCCAGATTGGATAATCAAGATGGCAGCAACAACGCAACGATTTAAAGGCAAAAATGGTCCTTGTAATTAATAGGATTGTTTTGGCTATGCTGTTTAAGAGAAGTAAGAATATGCCCTGATGGCCAGGAGCAAGTTGACATCCATGTCAGGCGTGCTCCCCTATGGTTGGGAACACCACGCGTTCTAGGCTTTGCTGTTATTTCTACTTTGGTTTATTGCATTGTTTTCTTTCAGTCTTCTTTAAAAAGAATCCTTATTTGTATTATTGTTTTTGTAATAAATTTAAATTTTATTCAAATTGTTTGCGTTAATGTGGTTCTTGGTGTTCAGTCAAAATATCCGCCTTCATGGATGTAACTGGTACCGCACCATAAGAGAGCGCCGCGCATAAAATGCCAAACACTGTGGCTACAGGCAAAGACAAGTCTCGCATGAAGTGTTGTTGGCTGCAAAGAACAACACAAACCCTTACACTTTCTCCCAGCCAAACGCAACCAAAGAACTGCATGGCTCCATGTCATTTTCATTTATGTCCCAGCAACAATTGGCCAGAATCTTGTGGTGTGTGGAACCTCTTCAGGACAGAACCTGGGAAAGAACACAGTAGGATTAACCAGCAGACTGTTTACAAAGCGCCATGTGGAGAGGGGGAGGTCTCAGTTTGTGTCTTGGATAAGTATATCATGATAGCTATATCATCTTCTTTGTTTTTGTCTGTGCCCTTCTTAGGAGCCTTTTTGGAGTTCTTGTCAGCTGGATTCTCAGCTGGATTCACTTGTGGCACACAAGTCCAATATCCTTTGGTATTACTCAAATCCTTCTCTACCCCACTTTCACCAGCTCTTCAACTGTATGAACAATGCCATGTAATCGACTAGCTAGTCAAGGGTTGCAGGTGTTCAATCTCCTCTTCTGGCATATCTGCCCACCACCTTAAACACAAGGCACAATAGTCATATAAAAAATCTCTTAAACTGTGAACAGGTTCGTACCTTGGTCTGAAGTTGTTCTTCAAGTTGTTCTGCTCAATTGGCAACTGTTGATCGAGTAGCCACCTACCAACTATGCGCCGAGCCTTTCAGGACAGAATTAAGTATACCTTTAACTTCAGTATCACTCAGTGTTCTTAGAGACAGAATTAAATTCTCACACTGCTCTATGCATTACGTGGCATCAATAGAGCTGGATTTATCAGGCCAAACTGTGGAAATTCAAGTTGGATAGGAGATTTGCCACAGGTAGCCTGTAGGCCTACAACTGTGCCCTCTGCACCATCTATAGGGTACAGAGTAGAATGGGGCTGAAGGCCTCCATGATGGGCATGATTTAAGTATTGATTTTTGAAGATATACTTCCCACCTCTTATCATGTCTCTGTGAACAGGATACAATAGCTTGGTCAAGGTTTTTAATTTGTGTGTCTATAAATTCTTTTAAATGTTCACCCAGCCTATCAATTGATTCCTGCATTCCCTTTTCACGGCTTAAGGTACTTTCAATTGCTTGCCTTTGTCATTCTTCAAGAGCACATAATGACATAAAACAAATAATGAAAAATGAAAATGCTCCAGACCTATGCACCTTTAATTTGTCACAACACTATGTGTAAACATAAAATAAAGTCTTAATACTCCCCGTATGGGCCACCAATCTTAAACACTCTCTAATTCTTCAAAAGGGAGATTTATGCAACGCTCTTAAGACTATTTCATTAAGACTAGCACTGGACTAGCAATGTAGTGGACATCTAATGCGGACACAAGCAAGATGCGGCGGCCTAGATTTAAATCCCTGAGTCTCTCACTAGCCCACGATTGTTGGCAAACATGCAAGAGATTGTCTGAAAAAATGTAAAATGCGATACACTGTCTAATTCTATGTCTTTAGAGTGGCCCTGGCACTGCGTCTGAGGGGGGTGTAGGCTGGGGACAGCAGGAAGAAGAGATGGTCTACCGATGTGAGGGAGGGGCATGGCCTCTGTATGCATGCTTAATGTTGGAGTAAATATGATTCATTGTTCTCCCTCAAGTAGAACAGTTGATATGTTGATAAAACTTCAGGAGTACAGTCTTTAGGTTGGCCTTGTTAAAGTCTCCTGCAATTATGTCAATACCATAAGGGTGGACCCGCTGCTGTTCGTTAATGGTGTTCAGCAGGAGAGAGTGTGCTATGTTTACATGTCATTTGGTGGAGCGTACAAAGCCGTGATGATCACTACTCTGTCTTGGTAGAAAAAAAGGCTGACATCTTACAGACATGTAGCTTCACTATATTGTACTGATTATGAAAGTTATTGGCCTTGACCATTCAATACAGACTTGTGATGGTAAAATATGGGGATTTTTGTTTTAAGGTGAGACAGAAGGCTTTCCTTCTTAGACAACATTAACCAGCCTAAGAAAGCTTTATCTTTTCAGTTGAACAGGGCATTCATTGAGGGCATGTAAAAATATGATTTATACACAAGTTGTTATGTTTGCTGAGAAGATAAACTATTCTAGCCTGTTGCATTCCGAACATTGTTATTTTTATTATTTTCATTATTTATCATTTTTGTTGAAAAGACTCGTCATGCTAGTGACCAAGATAGCTTAAAGACATTGCTATTTTAAACTATTAAAGGAGGACTTAAACACCTGTTTTCGACTACTGCAAACTGTTCTTTGAGCCTCTATATAGCATGTAGTTTTGTTTGTGCTGAGAATGGCCCAGGAGTGCTGCTAGTGGGTCTAATACAACCCCATGATAAAGCCCTACAATAAAACAACTTGTCATGTTAGTCAACGACTTGTTTGGAATGGGCAGAATAGGAGGACAGATAGTACAAATTAATTTCGTGCAAATGCATGGATTTCATGTGTTGGTGACAATATCTGGTCATTGTCTACAAGGGAATGAAGACCCCCATACAACAAATTGTCTAACTGCACAATTCAGGTAAGTGTTTATGTGACTGAACAGCTCCTGTTACGCTGCATTCTTCAATCGACTTGTAGGGCTTTCTTTCAACATGGCGGCAACTACATGGAAACTACCTCAAAGTACAGCCTGTATAAAAAGTCTGCTTAATAAACGATCTGCACACTTACAAAGGTCTCAGTGCCTTGTTTTAAATGTCAGGAACCTTGTTAAGTCCCATTTAGGCTCCCTTTGTGTACATACATAGTTACGTGCGTTCCTAGCATCGGACCCTTCATACTCCCCATGCGTGTTTTGGGTTGCCATGGTTGTTAACAACACATCCACTAGAGGGCAGTGCCGAGTGTAGAGTTCCAAATCCTGACGTAAGTTTCAAACTATAACAAACATGGCAATGGTGAAGGAGATCATAGCACACAGTCCAAGACAGAGATAAGATTTGAAAGAGATTTGCTCCTCAGCAAACACATCAACTCTTTTAAGTGTTCTCAGTGTAATATTTTAAGAACTTGACATTTTAGTTGAAAGAGGATACAAATTGAAAACAGTCTATTTAATTTCCCTTTTTAATTTAAATTGCTCAAGTTGACTTGACTTTAGTTTTTGGTTTTAACTTTAGAATGTGAGTTAAAAGAGTGCATGATTGTATGTCCTTTTGACAAGATAAAGCAAGTTATCTCAAATGTGTGAGATAATATAGTGAGTTTTTTTTTTTAACTGAGACAATACCTGAGCTCTGATTAGTTTTGGTTCTGGCCCTTAGTTAAATTGACAAATGTCCACTGGTTTAAGGTATGAAGGGAATGAGTGTGGTAAGAATTGATTTAAAGGAAAACATTGATAGCAGGTCTGTGAAAGGGCACAAACTCTCACTTGCAGCATGCAGGCATTACTTTCTGCTTTGATACTCAATGTTGATTGAGATGTACATCATGAGTTGAGGAATTATCCTGTAAGGCATTTTAGGTACAGAGAAGAAATAAAGAACACTACAACAACTTTAATATACCAAATAGAAATGTGAAAAATAAATATATCAAAGCTGACAAAAACCGGAATGTTCAGGGAAATCGACAAGTTCAGGGAAATCGACAATCGACAGGCACAACACTCACAAATTATATGAGAATAATAAACATGCTGAGCAAATTGTGGCCTTTCTAGTAGAGCATTGCATTGGAGACATCACTGCTGTCTGAATTAGGATTCACCTGGATCTGTGGACTTGTGCCATATTGTCATTTAAATACCCATAAACTTGTGTTGACAGAATCTGTCTGAGGTTCCCTAAGTAATATTAAGGAATCATTAGTATTACGGATTATTTCCCTTATTAAAAAAAAAACCAAAAAAAAAAAAAAAAAAACCTCAAACCTCAAAACAAAATAAAACCAGGCAGCCAAATAAAGACAGATATAAGGTCAGAATGCAACTATGTGCATATTTCATCAACTCTACTGGCACATTTTTCTTTTCAGAGATACACTTTTCAAATCTTAATGGATTTGGTACTGTTCAGTATTACTGAACCCACACTGAAGCTGGTGTCTTATTTCAACAAAGGTGAAGGTTAGCAGTGGTGCAGATCAGCCTCTTGTGGTTGAAATGAGTATTACAAAAGCTAACACATCCTGATCATAAAAAAAGAGTTGCCTCTCGTGGCAGGGTGGGATGGTTCTTTTCACTTGTTACAGAATCACAAAGAGTGTGGATCTTGCTTCAATTTTATTTCTTCAAATGTCTCTTCAGTTGTTACTGGAGTCAGAAGGAGAAAAACTTAATAGAAAGAATATTTATAGAAAGAATATTTATAGACAGAATATTTTTTGATGACATGGGTATACAGATTCTATGTGTTATGCGGGTGTTATTATATTGTTATAAAAATGTATAAATAAAAATATACCAAAAATGTGATTATAATATTCTTCTCAGTCTGGGCAGAGACAAAAGCAGCAGAATGAGCAGATGAGTTGTAAGAGGCAACATTGAGGTTGTTTCTTTTTAGGAAAATAAACAAATCAGTTAAAGGGCACACTTCCATTCAAAACTCCCTAATATATATATATATATATATATATATATATATATATATATATATATAACTTTACTATAATAACAAATAGTCACTTAATAGTCACAAAAGTCACTTTTTTTCTCATAGCAGTTTTCGCAATGTAAATGTAAAGGCCTCAAATAATATGTCTAACAGGAGCAGAGCTAGTTAAGAGTAGAGGATGAGAAAATAAAAACATGTTGATTTTCATGGGTAAAACACACATGCAGAAGCAGTATGGCTGATAGGGTCCTCCTCATCTAACCACTGTGCAAAACAAATTTGGGCACTGCCATCTTGTGGTAGTAAAGCAATTTGATGCAAAGAAAGCAGTAATCAGGTATAGAGGGGGTGGGGGATCATCAGTGCCATCAAACTGATGAGGAAACTTGAGGGAACATCTCTAAGGGATCAATAACATTTCTATCTGCCTGTCTGTCTGCCTGCCTGCCTGCCTGTCTGTCTGTCTGTCTGTCTATCTAACAGCAGCAGGTTTTATAGCAGACACATACGTTGCTGAAGTAGTATTGGTCCAAGGTCCAAAGGCTAGAGGTAAGACAAAAATTATCCCTGGACAAGCAGGATTAAATGTTTGTTGTGGAAAACAAGCACGCACTATCCTCAGCGTGAATGTTGTGGATGAGGTGGAAATTGTCGCAACATCATGACACAGAAAGACTAGTAAATATTAATGGATTGAGGCAATACTGTACTTGTTGCTCAGAGGTAGGCTACAGTGATGGCTATCACTCTTCCTATTAAAAATAGTGTGTGTGAATAGTGTGAATGGGTGAATGTCATCTGTAGTGTAAAATACTTTGAGTGGTCAGCAGAGGACTGAAAGAATACTGTGTAAATGCAGTACCATTAACATTACCATTTATCTTTCTCTTTCTTAGGATAATTTGATTTCAAAAATTACCTGTGCTGTATTTTCCAAAAGGCCAAGGCCTTATACTTTTACATTTTGTAAGTCTTATTGCCCTGTTGCAATTTCAGTTCAACATCATATTTTATAACCTTTAGTTAAGCTACTATAGGGTTAGACTGTTGGGGAACTCTGACAACACACTGCACCTCTTCTCGCTGTCCCACACTCTTCTTGTGTTTATATCAATATATTATATATTGCTAACATGCATCTGCTTCCACTTCTCTTTTTACAGGCAACTTCAACTCAAGATCTGCTGTAACCACATCCTACACCATTATTATTATTATTGTGTTAATGGTAATGATAATATTCCTGTTGCACCTGTTGCTGGTTGTAATACTGTATGTTGCTTGTTCCTGGTCTCCCTGTCTTTCTCCTCCTCCTCTCTCTTTCCTCTTTCTTTTCTTTTTTCTCTCTTTTTTTTTTTTTTTTTTTTTGCTTTCACCTCAACCAGTCAAGGGAGATGACCATCCACTCTGAGTCTAGTTCTGTTGGAGGTTTCTTCCTGTTTTTTTCCTGAAGTTTTTCTTTTGCAATGTCACCAAGTGCTGCTCATTGTGGAAAATACTGTCTTTCTTCATTCTATAATGTAAAGTGCCTTGGGATAAATGTTTTTATAATACCCCTGCCTAGAAGGGGATGGTGAACAGATTCATGTTTCCCTGTAGGTGATTTTTAAAATTTCTCCATGCACAAAATTGAAATACAAGGTCCATTTTTAGTGTGTATGTGTATTAGGCAATGTAACACCAATGTCATGTCTTTATTTTGCTTATAAACTTATTTTACCTTCTGCTAAGTCAGGGAAATATACAACTCAACTTGCCATCATCAAAGCATTTTAGCCTGTATGCTCTCTCTCTCTCTCTCTTTGTCTCTGTGTGTGAGTGAGTGAGAAGAAGCAGCAGCATCGCAAATGGAAGTGTTTTCATTTCCAATCATTTTGGCTTTGGATTAAAGCTGACCCATTTTTACTAATGGAGCTTGCTTTGGACAGGAGAGATGGGTGGATGAGGGCAAATCAGATTAATGGTTATTATATACCTACATAAAAATACTGGTGTTCCTCCATTGACTACAGGGTCACTCCTTGTGGGGCCTCCTGTAAAAATCAGACAAAAATAGAACTTGTACAATATTTATGTAAGGTATTCTTAAGTAAGGATTTTTATTTTTTCTTGTTGATTGTTATGTTACTATAAAATAATATAATTTTAAAATTATATTAATTAATATTTTCCAGTTTTCTTTAGCAAAGTCACATTTTTTGCACTTCACAGTTGCTGTCATTTTGTATTACAATGAATCAGTTTAGTAGCTTTTGGCATCTGATAAGATAGCCTCTTGAGTGCCTCCTATTGGAGGAGATCTTAGTGTATGCAGCACACTGCAGATTATATATCTCATCTTGTCTGGAAACACCCTCATGGAAGGAAGAGTTGCTGGGGAGAGGGACAACTAGATTAACTTCCTAACCTGCTGTTCTAAGATCTGATCCTGGATAAGTGGCTGAAAATGAATGGATGGATAAATATTTTACAGTTTTTTTGTTTGCTTTGACCTGAATCCTTTGAGAAACTGGTATCTACTTGGTCTTCATAATCACCATCTCAGCAGAGCAGAAGTTATTTCTTGCAAATGTGTTAACATATTCATTGACTCACTTCATTGATTCACACATTTTTACAGCCTTTTACAAAACAGTTAACACAGATGTAATTGAAGCAGCTCAAACTAATTTGTTTGGTAACCAGAGACCATCTGCTCCCAACTATTAGAAACTACCTAGACCAGTATGAAATCATTAAGGCACCTGTTTGACACTCCTTCACACAAATCTTCAATCAGCAGTCTGTAAACCCACAAACAATGCCACCTCTGTGTTGTTTTTTGAAAGCATGGCCTAAAGAGGTCTAAGGCCTGTCAGGGTGACAGTAAGAGGTAGATGGGCCCGAGGAAGAGGAGTCCAGAGGAGGTGGAGTAGGAACAGTTCATACTTCAGATGACTTTCAGAATCAGATTCTTGAAATTTACTGGATGTTCAGAGCCTGAAATTTTTGGAGGATCTACCAATTACAAAGGTTATGAAAGACTATTTCAAACATTATCTGTTCTCAGAATTGTAACTTTCTGCTCACACTCAATAGAGAATGCTTTTCTCTTTCAGGAATAATTCTTTGCAGGATATAGAATAGCCATCAGTAAAGGTCACAAAAGTACACAAAGTGCCCTTTGAACCTATGGATTCAGTCTGCATGGGATCACAGACATCACTATGAATCAGCTGCAACTTATGTTTGGAGTAAATTTGTCCACTGGTTTGTATGGTTTTCTAGACAGCTTGCCCTTCACTTGATACACCACGACAGACAGGCAAACTTCCCTCGATGTCCAGCTGATACAACCCGTCGACAACCCATCTCAGTGATCCCATGTTTTGAAGAGCTCCATCTTTTCCATGGCAGCAAGATTTCTTGACCTGCTCTCTTTTCTTTTCAACTTTTCAACATTTTAATTAAAACGTTCTTCCTTTTTATCAGGACGGCTTTTTTGTTTTTCCTTTTCTTTTATCATGTTTTTTGGAACCATTAGCCTATTGTTACACCAGTGATCAGCTGATGAAACTGTGCTGCTCAGAGATACAACCCGACAAGAGACCCCAGATCCTGGTGGAGATAAGGTGGATGCAGAGCAGGAGTAAAGTGCAGTGAGGAGAAAAGACGGTACAAACCATCATTACATCTGTAACTATGGGGAATATACGATCTCTCCCCATAAGATCAAGAACTCACGGCGTTGACCAGCCTACAGAGGGAGTAGCTACTGGGAGAGCAGCAGCAGGTGCTTCACTGAGACCTGCCATGGAGGCTAATGAGACCGGCAAGAGGAAGGACGTGAGGATCATGATGTTTATTAAGGAGAGAGATGGTGTAACACTGGAAACAAAAGTGTTACTGAGCAGCTGCTCACAGGACATTGATCTGTTAGCTGTTAGTGTTCGTTCGTACTACATCCACAGGAGTTCTTGCAAGTCATCACTATAACTTGCTGTCGGCCGACGCTACAGCTACCTGTGACCTCTGTCATGTCCTAACTGAAAAGATTGACCCACAAGCTACCTCCTCATCTCTGGACCACAAACTATTTATTTTATTTTATTTTTTGTTAACTTTTTTATTTTTTGGTTAATTTTTCCCCTTAAAATTTCCCCTTGTGGCACAAATAAAATATATTCTATTCTATTCACTGTACAGTGTATAGGAGCAGTATAATGTGAGCCATAACTAAGATCCAATAAAAACTTTCATGCATCTCTTAGCTCAGTTAGTAAGTAGATGCACTCTAAGGACACCACTGAAGACCCAGGTGTAAAAAGCACAACCCTACACTGGTGTAAAGGAACAAACACTGCTTCTATGTTCAGCCAAGAACAAGGTATAATTAATTGATCACGAGTGGCGTTCATCAGGCTCAGTGTCTAGATTAGATTATAGATACACAGATTTTTTTCCAGCGTGATAAAACAGAGGTGTGGCGTGAGAGTGCATGACGGCAGACAAAAGCATGTGTCTCACACTCATTGCGTGAGACTTGGCAGCCCTGCTGAATAGACTTCACAATAGTCTTTAAAAAGTCAGTATTTCATAAATTTTGCAGTAATTGCTGATGTTCCTCCATGGACTCAACATTTTTATGCGGGGGAAATGCTTTGGTTTTCTTGTTTCAAGCCATTTTAGCATGGTATGGAAAACTTTGCAGCAAGACACAGGTTGATTTTAAACTATTCTCATGAATATTCAACATCTTAATCAGCCTGACTCTGATTGGCTAACAGCTGCTAATGAGAACCTGGCTACTAGCATTCTTTACTGTGAACAGTGGAAGAATTTAGTTTACTATTGTTACAACCCTGTGGGTCTTCAGTATGTTTTAATTTTTCTTGTGCCATTGTGTTTTCCTCCCCTTTCCCCTTCTTACTTTGTGTTGCAGCTGATCCTAATTGCTAGTCCGGCTCTATTGGTCCCGAATGGAGTCCCAGCCCTTTAACTCCAGGCTGTGACGTCAGTTGAGAGGGGCGGTAATTTCGAAAGAGCTGTCTGTCGAGAGCACTGGGGGGACTGCTGCCACACCACCTGTCACCTGGGCCAGCTGTGATGCAGTCTCGTCACCAGCCGTGGTCAGCTGGTCTGCTGAGGCCTAGTTTTTAGGCCTATCAGTTTGTCTAGCCATGTTCTTTTTGGGAGCCTGAGTTTACATCAGTTTTTTTCCTATTTTTCTATAGTTGTTTTCTGTTGTGCATATTTTTTTCGCGATCAGTAGTTGGCCTGATTTCCTCCCGCACCACCTTTGTTAAGTCTCGCCCTAGACAGGGACTTAACACTATCACCTAGTTAAAAAGTTAGCAGTTTTAACTTGGTTTCCTCAGAGTTATATATATATGTATATATATATATATATATATATATATATATATATATATATATATATATATGTGAAGTGCAGTGACTCTGGGGTTAGTGCTGTTGCCTCACAGCAAGTCCTGGGTTCAGCTTCCAGGTTGGGTGCAGGCTCTTTCTGTGCTGAGTTTGCATGTTCTCCCTTTGTCTGCATGGGTTTCCTCCCACCGCCAAAAACATGCAACACTGGGGATAGGTGAATTGAGCATACCAAACTGCCCATAGGTGTGGATGTGAGTGCGAATGGTTGTTCGTCCTGCAATGAGCTGGCAACTGTCCAGGGTGTACCCTGCCTATTGCACATGGTTATATGGTAACATGGTGAATCCACAATGAACCCATGTCAGTGCTGTTAGTAAACTCATGATTGCCCATTGATCTAAAAACTTAAGTTCAATCATATAAAATAACTGGGCAACATGTACATTGTTGAAGTTCTTTTCTTACATAGTGCATAAGACCGTTGTTGTTCCGCCATCGTTGTTGTTCCGCCATCGTTGTTGTTCCACCATCATTGCTGCTCCGCCATCATTGCTGTTCAGCCACCTTTTTTGTAGTGGTATATTTTCAGATGAACCACAACACAGAACCACAACAAAGTTATATTTAATTAATTACAGGTACACAACGGTTTTGTGTGGCATGGCACCTTTAAGGTTAACTGTAATAAATATTGACATAGTGGTCAAGTTATCCTTGGGTGGTTTTCGAGATTGCATCATTTTATTGTTTAGATGAGTTGTGTGACAATTTAATTGTGTTTCATTTTTAAATAAAAAGGTGAGCAAATTCATTACATATTCTAGGGAAAGAAATTCTGGGGCTATCTGATTGAAAGGCTTAGTAAGCTTATCAACCATTGTAAATAGGAGTATTAGTCTTACTAGTATTGTTGATGTTCTTTTTTATAATCTCAGAAAAGCATTGCTGTTTAGTTTTGACTAACTCATAGTTACAAAGGTGTTGTTTGTAGAGGTGAATTTGAAGTTTGATTTTTCTGTACTTGTACTCTGCTTTCCTGCATACACTTTTCAAGGTACATCAAAGTGGTTCTCCATGGTATTTTCTGCCTCCTCATATTTGTCTTAGTTTTGGTAGGTACAGTAGTATCAATGACATTTGAGTTCATTGAGGAGTTCTTTTTAAACAAGTTAGAATAGGTCTATGGGCTATACAAAACATGTTCATAAAGTTATGTTCACAATATCACTCTCACATAAAGAGATTTGACAAGGTCTTGTCAGTTTCAGTCCCTTTCAGAATGAGCCGTTTAAGGGCTCTGTCACTTTTATGCAAATGAGCTGTTGCTGGCCACGCCCCATCTGTCCCACGTTTACTCTGCTATAAATGGAAATGACAGAAAGCAGAGGCGCTATCCAACCCTATATGTTTGACTTCGAGCCAGATCCAGAGGAAGAAGAGCCACCTGCACAAACACGATGACTGCAGCAAGTGGTTTCTGAACGGTTTGTCAATTTTTTAGCACAGACTTTACATTATACATAATAGGTCACACGATGTCTGCAGCAGCTGGAAGCGAGCCCTTAGTGTGTGATCGATCATCCAGGTTTGCACCCAAATGTTCACTCTCTTCAAAATGCATTCAACATCTACAGAGCTGACCATGGGGCTTTACAGCTGCTGGTATTAGAACATTATTTTTTTCTTTCCTACTTATTAGTTTTTTTTTTTTTTTTTTTTTTTTTTTACCAGTATTTATGGCACATCTATGACCCAACATACTGCTTTTTCAGCAAACAGATTTCAGTTTTAGTTTACTTGTTTTCATGTCACCAATGGCCTTACACACTAATACTTATAATTGGACAATGGCCTGAAAATGATTGGTTTCTTTCTTATTATGTATAGCTATTATTTGCAAATACAGTTGTATCAAACATACACACAACAAATTTAGAAATATCAAAACATATTTATTACACAAAGCAAAAAACATATTTTCAGCCACCTTGAAATGTGACAATTGTACTTTATCTGAAAGAATTGACAGACTATTTAACCTGTTAACTAACACAGTGTTCAACTTTTAGTCCTTACCACAAGTATCTTGCCAACAGGAGCTCTGAGAGTTGGTGTTGGGGATTCCTCGGACATAGAATAATGGTTGTCATCCAGTCGTGTGTGTGGTCCCGCACATACCCTGTGCAATATCTGACAATCACAAACACTTCTGTCTGTCCCAAAGAGGTTCCACACAGCACAAGTATCTGGCTGATTGTTGCTGGGACACCATCAAAAATGAAATGGAGCCACGCAGTGCTTTGGTTGTCTTTGGCTGGGAGAAAGAGTAAGGATTTGTGTTGTTCTTTGCAGCCAACAACACAACACAAGATATGCGAGACTTGTCTTTCTAGCCATAGCGCTTGACGTCTTATGTGCAGTGCTTGTAAAACCAGCAGACCACAATGTCGGATCTTCAACTAATATAGTGGGCAGGGCTTGGGTAAGGGTTGACTGGTGAGGGGTGGTTCTAAGCAAATTCCCTTATCCTGATGTCAGAATAAGGGAGAAATCCAAACGGCTGGCAGAAGCACATGATTCCTGACTCACAGAAAACGGATAGATGTATTTTTTCCTCCCTTGAAGTGGTAATTGGAGCAGTAGAGACTCATATGAAAATACAAAAGCACACAAAAAGTGAGTTTTGCATAATATGTCCCCTTTAACACTAGAATAAACAATAATGGTGTGTGCACTTGGGCAGAGGTCAGAAAAAAAGTAAACGGGACAGGAAATGCCATTAGCTTTGCCTCTACTGTGTGAACAGATTAACTAGATGGCTCAGTCTGAGCTAGGTGCCATCTTAAAATATTATCAGATTACTGGTCCTGTTTGCTCTTAAATAGTCTGAGCACATGTTTATATAAATGGATGTATTTTAGTTTGTGTAGTTTGTACAGTGCGCAGTGCCTACTACTTGGCTGTTGTAGTAATAGCCACTACATAGCAAGCTAGCCAGTAGTAGGCACAATTCGGACATACTACACTACCCCCATCTTGCCTGTCTTGTGACCCGGATATTTACATCAACGTCATGATTTTTGCGGCTTGAAGCGGAGGGTCAGCTACCTTTTCAGTCATAGCGGCGACTTTTTACTCGCATTAGTGACGTGAATCACAATGGACATGTTTTATTTAAGTACATGTGGCTTTTATTTACTGAACAGTCTGCATTTACGTTTTAATGCAATTGCTTTTTAAGGTTTGTATAGAAACTGTCGGAAGAGGAATTATACATCACAGGATATCTGAGCCTTTTGCTGGTTCTCTGTTATCCCTAAACAAACTTTGAATAAAATTTTAATAATATCAAAATAATCTCTCCCTGGCCGCTGTCTCCATTTCCATTCACTAACAAGCACACAGGTGTGGTTGTCAATCACTGTTTACTCTAAGTAATTAATTCATCCAAGTAAATATTGGATGTCACTTTTAGCAGGCAAAGTTTCTTCTTCTGTGGTTTTCAACCTTCTGGGATAGCATAGTGTACATCGCTTGCATACTGCAAAATCCTAACGGAAGTAGTAAGCCATCCGGGAACCTTTTGCCTACTACTGAAAGCATACTAAGGTATTCGGACCTACTAGATCGTCACACACTTAGATCTGAGTTTCTGAAAACTTCAAACCTATATTGCTTAATACCAAATGATCTGAAACATGCTACTAAAGGACTGTATAATTGCTGATGAGAGAACATTGACAATAAATATTTTTTTGTACTGAATGAAGAAGTGAAAGTATTAATGGCAGACAGCCACCAGTCAACTATGTCCAGTAGACACGTTCACCAAACATCCAAAACCAAACGTTCACATCACCAACACCAAACCAAACATCAAATAACTTTCTCTTTTATTTAACACTGGAAAATGATTTTATTTTATATCCATTAATTTAATATTTTTTTTATTGTCTTTTGTTCTCTCTTCTTGATTTAGTGCTGCTGCAAAGGACATATTAAATACATTTGAATTAATATTAATGTTTCAATTTGTCTTAAGTCTTAATTACCTTGTGCATTTTAACTTTTTATCCTGTTCCAACTTTGCATTTACAGCTATCACTAAGTTTGTTGTGCTTTATCACAATGATTACCTATGCTGTCACAAAAAAAATTATGCTAACATTTTAACTAATATGAAAGAGCATATTTTAAGCTCTTTTTGATTACAGTTATTAAAAGACTGTAGCCAGTTCTGTTGCAGAAAAAGTCATAACAACATTTACTGACATTTAACCATCACCAACTAGTCTCATGACATGACCGTATGGCTCTGTGAATGGCTGCTATCAATCCTAAGCACCTCTCTATTATTCCACCGTTAGCTGCTTTACATGAACATTATTTATGAGAGACAGGATTGTGTTTACAGGAGTTGTATTCACCTATCAACCTATTGAAAAAGACAATGTTAACATATTTACACTTACAGAGCTGAAGTCACATTTGTTGTTATCAAGCTTGGCCTTTCTCACAGAAAACAAGACTTAGCCTGAAAATGGTTTTGTTCAGATAAGACAGACCGTGAAAGTGGGACAGGCCTGAGGGCTAAGAGACTTAAAGGTATGACACCTCAACATTCTGTGAGTCCACAGGTGACCACAGGAGATTGGACATCAATGCTGTTCTCGTTCTTTTTCATATTCTTTTACAATGTTAACATAGCTGTGTATTCTCCAACACAGATCACTGTGATCATTAAGTAGCTGGATTCACTAACAAAATATTGTATGCTGCCTTCTCAATATCTTCACAATATAAACTTCCATTGTTATGCAGACGATACCCAGCTGTACTTATCTATGAAACCAGATGAAACTAACCAGGTCATCAAACTTCAGGATTGTCTTAAAGACATAAAGACCTGGATGACTCAGAATTTCTTACTTTTAAACTCAGACAAAACCGAAGTCATCATACTTGGCCCTGGACATCTAAGAACATCATTTTCAGATCACATAGCTAATCTGGATGGCATCACTTTGGCCCCCAGTTCTACTGTGAGGAATCTTGGAGTAATCTTTGATCAGGACATATCCTTTGTATCTCATATTAGACAAGTCTCTAGAACAGCTTTTTTCCAGCTACATAATATTGCAAAAATCAGAGGCATCCTGTCTAGAAAGGATGCTGAAAAGTTAATTCATGCATTTGTTACTTCTAGACTGGACTACTGTAACTCTCTACTATCAGGGTGTTCCAGTAACTCCATCAAAACCCTTCAGTTAATCCAGAATGCTGCAGCACGGGTATTGACAGGAAGTAGGACCAGAGATCATATTTCTCCAGTATTGGCTGCTCTTCATTGGCTTCCGGTAAAATCTAGAATAGAATTCAAAATCCTCCTGCTTGCCTATAAAACCCTTAATGATCAGGCTCCATCATATCTTAAGGAACTCATAGTTCCTTATTATCCTAATAGATCACTTCAATCACAAACTGCTGGTTTACTTGAGGTTCCTAGAGTCTCTAAGACCAGAATGGGAGGTAGAGCCTTCAGTTATCAGGCTCCTCTCTTATGGAACCAGCTCCCAGTTTGAGTCCGGGAGGCAGACACTGTTTCTACCTTTAAGGTTAGACTAAAAACTTTCCTTTATGATGAAGCCTATAGTTAAGGATGGTCCAGGCAGGACACGGGCCTGCCTGAACCATCCTTTAGTTAAGCTGCTATAGGATTAGACTGCTGGGGGACTCTGACAATACACTGCTCCTCTCTGTCCCTCACTCCTCACGTCTCTTTCTCTCCCTCACACTTCATGTCCTGATATTTATATTTATATATTACATATTTTTAACATCATCTGCTCTCTCTCGCAGTTGTGTCTCCCCCTACCCCTTTCTCTTTTACAGGAAGTTTTGACTCCAGAGCTGTTGGACTCCAATTCTTTGACAACATCATCATTTTCATCTTCATCATTATTATTATTATTATTGTAATATTAATTGTAATGATAATTTTACTTTAACAACTACTTGTAACCATCTACTCTCTACTGTCTCTTCCTGGTCTCCCACTTCTCTTCCTCCCCCGTCCTCCTCCCTCTCTTTCCTCTGTCTCTTCTCTTTTCCCTGTTTTCATTTCACTCCAACCGGTCGAGGCAGATGACCGTCCACTCTGAGTCTGGTTCTGCTGGAGGTTTCTTCCTGTTAAAAGGGAGTTTTTCCTCTCCATTGTCACCAAGCGCTTGCTCATTGTGGAAATGTTGGGTTTCTCTATGTAAAGTGCCTTGAGATAAATGTTTTTATGACCTGGCGCTATATAAATAAAATAAATTGAATTGAAATGAATTCTCAACTTGTTAAATGAACCTAGAATTAATACTTTAGCAAACATCTAGAGAACTGCTAACATTATTGCTGACATTACATCGACACCTGCTCCATCTGGGAACTGGTTGTATTAGAGAACAGTAATGGCAGAGGGATTACTGATGATGCCCAAAACAGTGGGGTGATCAAAGGATCACAGCTGAATCAAGTTCTGAGAAAAAAGATGCCCCGAAGTTGATTACAAAATTATTACAACATTAATTTGTTCATGTGTCCTTTTGTCTGTGGAAGAAAAATATATTAAAAGAATAATATAACACCTGCATTTCTGTGGGGGCCATGACCCCCAGGGAACATATGCCTAACCTGAAATAAATCTGATGAACTGCCAAGAAATGACAAGTAAAAACAAAACAAAACAATAAACATTCCTCCTGTTGCCTCCTATTGCATCTGGATCAGTGGTGGAGAGAGTAGTGAAAATCTGTACTACTGAAGTATTGTTACATGACTATACATTTACTATATTTTTGCACCAGTACTTATACTTGTGATTGAGTAATATTTCAAAGTATTCTTCTGAACAATAACTCAGAACAATAAAAGTCCGGTCGTCTTATATTTGGGGTACAGAGACCCGGGGGTCTAAACCAACAGGTGGTGTGAAACGTATTCTCCCCAAATGAGTCAGAGCTTCTTCTTCTCACTCACATATACCAGTGACCTGGATACCTGGACAGTGACCTGCTTGTGGGACACGTTTCAGCTGGCAACATCACATCCATCAACTTTAACTGTGTTTACTTGCTAAGAGCTTGTTTGTTGTGGTGACATCATATAGTTCAATCTTGGATCTTTTTTTCAACTTTTCTTCATTTACCTGTTTTCAATCTATTGATAACTTTACTAGCTGCAAAAATGTATTTATGTGTTGCCTGGGAACCACATGAGTCTACTGGTTCCATGGGTGTGTTAATGCGATAATGACATTCATTTATCATGTCTTTGGCTACACATTGGCTACACCCAAAATAGTACTTAATTACTGTAATGTATTTACTGTAATGTACTAGATGTAATTAATTACTTCCACCACTGAGGTGTATCATCATAATAATCATATTAATCAATATTATTAGTTTCAGACCAATCAGCCAGGGCATTGTGAATTGCTGGAACATTTCCTACTTATGTGGTGAAATTTAAATTAACTATTTCACCATTTCCACACATTGTGAAAAAACAAATATACTTTTGAAATTCAAAATCATTAACATCTTAACATCGTGTTTACCAGATGGTATGATGATTGGCCAAGGAGAAGTGCATCAAAATTGATCATGTATCAAAACACACAAATTACAAACACTATTTTTTCTGTAGTTAGCGAGTGGTGCTATTCCAGACAGGCAGTTTGGGCATGTGAATATAATCATAATATATCTATAATAATCTCATTCACATATCAAATTTTGCTGTGGAGTCCGAATCCCAGTGGGTCCACCACCCACTGGGGGATCCACGGGGGACCAGTACCAGTGGACTCTAGGGACATGAAATGTCACCTCGTTGGTGGGGAAGGAGCTGGAGCTTGTGCGGGAGGTGGAGAGGTACCGGCTAGATATGGTTGGGGTTGCCTCCACGCATTGTTCTGGCACTGAAACTCCTTGAGAGAGGCTGGACCCTCTACTATGCTGGAGTTGCGCCAGGTGAGAGGCGGAGGGCAGGTGTGGGCATATTAATTGCCCCCTGGCTCTCTGTCTATGTGTTGGAGTTTACCCCAGTGAAGGAAAGGGTTGTTTCCCTGCGCTTTTAGGGTCAGGGAACGGGTCCTGTTTGTTGTCGGTGCATATGCGCTGAACATCAGTTCAGAGTACCCAATCTTTTTGGAGTCCCTGGGACAGGACGGGTAAGTCTATGCCACTAGAGGTACTAGAGAGGAGAGTCCAGCTGACTGTCAAACCTCAAATTCAGGAGGAACAATGCGGTTTTTGCCCTGGTCATGGAACAATGGACCAGCTCTATACCCTGAGAAGGGTGCTGGAGGGTGCATGGGAGTTTGCCCAACCTGTCCACATGCACTTTGTGGATCTGGAGAAGGCTTACGTCCGTGTCCCTTGTGGTGCCCTCTGGGCAGTGCTCAGGAGTATGGGGTGGATGGCCCTCTGCTGATGGCCATCTGGTCTCTGTATTGTCAGAGTCAGAGCTTGGTCCATATTGCCGGTAGTAAGTCGGACTCATTCCCAGTGGATGTTGGACTTTGCCAGGGCTGCCCTTTGTCACCGGTCCTGTTCATAATTTTCATGGACAGGATTTCTAGGTGCTGTAGACAGGCTGGGTCAAACTCAGCCTGTCTATAGCGGGGGTGGATCCCCACCACAAGGGGATGCTCCATTTTTATTCTTTAGAGAAGAGAGCAGAGGACTCATAAAATATCTCCATCGTCTGCCACAATGGTGACAGCTCTGAGGGTGAGACAATCCATCCGCAGAAGGGACTGGTTTGTCATGTCTGATCTGCAGGTCGCTTATTTCCAGGTACCAATCTGGAAACAGCATGAGGAGGATTTGTGACGCATTCAATGGCAAGACGGGTGAGTCCAGTGTCCCGGGGATCTTCCTTGCTCCCTACACCTTTTCCATGTGCATGGAATGTAGTCCTGTCACCTCTACCACAGAGAGGGATCAGGGCCTGTATTACCTGGATGACTGGCTCCTGGGTACTCATTCAGAAAGGATGAATGTCAGGGTCAGGAGTCATTACTCCTGAACCACCTGCAGCATCTAGGCCTTTGTCTACATTGGGACAGAAACAGGCTGGAGCCTTCGCGGGGGCGCAGTTCCCAGGCCTAATGGTGGATTCCTGGGCTGTGCTTGTCTTGGACAAGGAAGAAGCAGTGAGAGGTGTCTCTCAACTTTCTGGATGGGGGCCATGATGCCCGTCAGCATCATCGGTCCAGGTTGTTCCCTTGACTCGTCTACACATTTGCTCAGTGCAGACTGCAGAGGTGTCTCCTGCCTTTTGCCGCTGGAGGAGGGGCTGGCTGCTGTCAGGTGCTCAGGGTGTACTTTCAGTGGCTGTAAGCATAGGTAAACAGGCCAGTTGCTTGGCTGTCTTAAAACCTCAGGGTCTAGGACAGTCACAGGCCCGTCTTTCCCACTGGTTTGTGGATGATATTCATTTGGGTCTCCTATGTGAGTGCAGGGGCTCCTTTCTCCTCACAGGTAGGGGCACGCTCTGCTTGGGGAGCATCACTGCGTGTGGTGCTCCTGCAAGGGTGAAGTGTGCAGCACATTTCCCTGTTTCTACTGGATCACTGAGGCTGCAAACCTGTTCTTCAGTAACGAGTGCTCAGTGGGTCTCTGCAGTGTGGGCTGATTTGAGCAGCTTCTCCATCTCTGCTAAAACCCTGGTTAGTTACAATTACAAAGTCAGTCTAACGATTCCTTAAAGATGTTCTGCTTTTCCAGTTTTGAAAGTTTCAGTGCTGATCAATATATGTAATAATTTAATGCAATAAAAATTGTAATAAGACTATTTGTTTTGGTTCTAGATGAGACCGTTCTCCCTTAATAAATCTATGATAATACCTAAAATAGGTAGCAACAAAGGGGACGTAGCATACAATGTGAGTTTGGGGTGGATGAATGGGTTGAAAACACTGTTCATTTCCCCTTAGCACTGATTTACTTGTCCAAGACAATGTGTTATTTTACCACGATGACAAAGATCTGTAAGCCTGTTGCTGCTATGTTTTCATCTGATGATAAGAACAAGTGACCTACATGGTTGTTTAAGTAAGATGACTTGTTATTTTTGAAAAAAAAAAACAAACAAACAAACTAATGAGCAAATGTCAACTAAAGCTTTGCTAAACTGTAATATTGTTTCCACTCACTATTATTCTTCTACTTCTGGGTTCTTCTACCAGTTCAGCATTCCTCCAAATCTGATGGGAGTTATCATGATACTTCCTCTGATCCTCCTTTTTAAGTCAAACAGAAGCTCTGATCCTTATCTCAAATCAGGGAAACCTGTCTGGGCCACCAGGTGGAGCAGACTTGGGGATGTAGCTAGCTGGTGAGTATGTGGTGGTAAAACCCTGTTCTATATAGTAACAAAACCTAACATAAATATCACTATATGCATTTCATTCCCATCAAACTATTCAGTGAACCCTTGTATTAGTATTGGGAAAAATATTTGGGTGATCCCTAGTATTAATATTGGGAAAAAGATTTGGGATCCGAATCATTACCTGACTCCCTAAAATTACTCACGAATCATGAATCTGGACGTCTGTTTAACTGAGTCAGTTGAGTCCTGATTGCTATAATCAATATACGGCACCATTCAAATATCTTACATTTCACTCAGCAGAGAAACAAAACGTACCAATTCCAAGCAAGCAGCGCAGTTGCAGAGTTGCCGATAAACTTACCCAACTCAGAGTTGTCAGTCGGGTGAGTTTTGTTTCTCTGTCGAGTGAGTGAGTGACTCACGATGAGTTCTTCCTGTTGTTGACTCATATGGCTGCTGTATAAGCTTGTTGCCTACGTTGTGAGTGAATTAATAATCTGCTGATCCACTCCACATACATTTTAGACCACAAGATATTAAAATATTTTATCTTAGTGGTGACACTGACCTCATTCATTTTTTGAAGAGCCTAATTTTGAGCTTTAGGTTTAGGCTTATGCTATTTGATTTCCAATGACAGGTTATTGTAAGTTTTTATGCTATCATATTAGACATTTATTATTATTATTATTATTAATAGTAATAATAAGTGGATATGCTTTATTATGTCTCGAGTGAACATACCAAAGTTCTTGCTAATACTGGAAACACTTTCTCAAGTGATTCACACAACCCGGCTAGTGAGTGACTTAGTATTAATTTACATTACTACCTTGTATCCTGTATTCAGGCCATTTTACCAGGCTTCCCTTCATTCATTCAGCTTTTTCCTTTAATTTACTTATTTTAAATGTGTATAATTTCAGTACATCATGTTTTACTATTTAAACTGTTAGATGTTATTCTTTTTCCCAATTGTACTAGTTACTGCTTGTAAAATACTAGTTACTGAAAAAAACTTTATGTCTACTGCTTGATCAAGATGGCCGAAAAAGCATTCAACCAATGCTTTTCTCTTTCTTGTTTTTTTCAGAAGGTTATTCCTACTGACATGGAAGAGAAGTTACACATTTTCCTCAAAGGAATTAAAAAAACAGTCATCAAAAGCTAACTTTTCATTGATTTCTTATTTTTCACAGTCAAGGATAGGGTTCTCACCTGAGGGACACACTGACTCCAATGCCTCTTCAAGAGCAGCTTGTGGTGGTGGCGGGCGGGGGATTTATATTGTGGAGTTCCCTCCAAGGCCGCTAGGCGCGTCTCTGCTCCATGAAAGCTGTCGAGAGAGAGTTGGGGCTGGAGGAGAGGAGGAGGTGGGGGCGGGGGGAGGAGAGCGGAGAGAGAGGACGGTGTTTTATCAGCCAAGTGCAGCCTGAATCGTGAGGAGCGGACGATGGGGAGAAAAATCCCACTCTTGTTTCCAATTCTCCAACATTAGGGTAGTGTCATTAACATGTAGACCGGTGCGCGTCCGAAGACCCGGAGGTAACGGCTCTTTCCTGTCTGGGAGAATGTATTTTTCATTGTAGCTGTGAAAATAATTATAATTAAAAAGATTTGGGATTAATAGCGGACTTATTTGGACTATAAGGTCGGCCTTAATGTTTCGGTGCGTGTGTTAATGTTGGACCATATTTAACTAGAGTTTCTACCGTTTGGAGTGATAAGTGCGCCAGTCGGCTTATTTCCAACGCTTGAGCGACGGGATTTTTGAGGGCTCTCTGGTTTTTGTAAGGAATGCACCTTACCCCAACGGGACGGAACGCACAGAGGAATAATATCTGAGGTGGAAAAGAAGACGCGGATGGGATCTTTCCTTCACGGTAAATCCACATTCTTCCACATTTAATTCTGTCCCAAACACTGTTGAAGGCTTTAATACTTAAAAATCGAGCAACTGCGATGCAGCGAGCTGCTGCTCTTAGTTCACGATTTATCCAGATGAGGTGCCGATGGTGAAGGACGAGGTGAAGTTCAAGTGTAGGTTGGCATAATGAATGTGCCTTTCTTTTTACCTCCATGTGACGTTTTCATCGGGGTTAGTGGTGAGTGTTGGAAAACACACCCACCCGCCGCCCCCCCCCCTCCACACACACACACACACACACACACTCAAATACACACAGCAGAAAGCAGCGTCTCCTCCGCCTCTGTCTGCCACTCTGTCTCACTCTTTTCTAAGCCCATGGATGCACAGAGCTGCACACGCTCACCCAGAGAGCTGCGCAAAAAACAAACAAACTACTAAATGAATTCAAATAATGTGAAATAATGTTCCTGTTGAAGTAGTCGGGTGGTTATTTTGTTTTGTGCGTCCAGGCTCCTGTATGAATGTAATGAACATCAACATTCTAGTCAGCATCCATCGTTTACCACCTGCAGACTGTATGCGTGCCAGTAAGTCTTTTTTTTGTCGACAGCTGTCTGCTGATTATGATCTTTGTGTTTATAACAAACACGTCGATTTTAGTCTCACTGTCCTCTCTCAGATCCAAAATGAGCGAGGAAAGTTGCGCCCGTCGGCCGCTGCGGGGGCACTATCACCATATAAAGCTAGATGAATGCGGTATTTGTGTGTGTGTGTGTGTGTGTGTGTGTGTGTGTGTTTCAAGAATTTACCACGCTTAAGTAGAAAGAATGGAAAAAAGCATTTGCATATTGAGGTGACCCTGAAAGTTAGTCTGAAATGATTCCCTACGTTCACATTTGCCATAAATATGGATAATAAAAATCAGGGTCCATAATGGGATTCTGGGACTGGGTGCTGATTGCAGCACCATACGACCCACCCAAATTTACCTGAGCCTGTTTCTGTAAATTAATTGTATTAAAGAAGAGAAAATGTCTAACATTAAGTGAAATCCAATGTCTGTGTTATGTTTGATATAGGTGGAATGCATGAAGCACAATTACAAGCAACGTTTCTGATGAGTAACTTGACAATAACTAAAGATAATGACTTTTAGAGGTTAATGTTTCATTCATCCAGTAAAGACACACTAATAGAGATTGAGTAGTATGAGATCACATGTCAAGTACACAATTGAGGAATAAGATGTATTACTCTGGTACACTTAGCCTCCTGAGGCTGATCGCTGATCTCCCTGCACTTGTGTCTTGCTTGGTTTACCCACATCCTTCTCTTTTACCATCTCTATGAAATGGAGGGACCTGTTTTATTTATTACATATTCTTTGTTGATTTGTCCTATGGTTGGAGACTGTGGATGTGGAGGCTTGGGATTTTCTTTGATCAAACGGGTTTAGTGCACTGGTACATTACACCAGTGGGAGACTGTCTATGTAATGTCAATGGTTGATACAGTGGATTAGCAACAAAGTTTTTGGAGCTTCAGGAGCACCAGTCTACAGTAAAACTGAAAAGGTAGACAGAAGGTGTATCCACTGGAGGATGAGAGACAGTGAATTGAGCCTGTTTCCTTTTTTAGATTTTCCAGTCTGCAGACTACTGATAATGAGTGAACACCTTGAACAACATGCTCCATACTGAGTGTGTAGTGAGCTGTTCAATAACTTGTAAATGGGGAAATTTCAGTTTAAATCCACAAGGCTATACCTGAAGAGTTAACATATGGTTGTGATTTCTGTTGTAATTATAATGGTTCATTTCACAGTGGGGGCTATTTTTAAATTGTGAACCAATTTAGAATGTGTTGTGTCAACTGCATGAGTCATGGGATATTACAAACTTACAGCAAATGAATTATTACCAGGTGATTGGAAAGTGCATCAATGTCCTTTAATTAGTATTTAAGCAATCATTTTGTCCAAGGATTCCATTTTACCATCTATAAAGTGGTCGTATGTGAATATGTGTTTGTGTAAATTCAATTGCAAAATAATAGCTAGTATAACATTATAGTAGCAATTAGTTTGTCTGTTTTAGTCATGATGATGATTTGTTTAATATTTATGATTTTTAAAATTGTCATATGGGTCATTTAACTGTAAAGATCATGATTTGTATGCCACATGGACACAGTATAGCAGCTTAGTCTAAAGACGAACTCCAACTAGGGTTGCTGATTTTATACTTGATGTTGTTTATTTAGGAGTAAAGTGAAGATTATGTGGTATCAGTAGTGTAGAAGTACTGCTGAATAACAATTATTACAATATTTTAAATAAGCATAGTCTTTTACTGAGACAGCAAGAAATAAATTAGGTATTGACAGGGACACAGAGGGGGCAGAGTGGTGAATCTTTATCTGAGAGAAAAAATGGTTCTGTTTCTCCACTTTGTTACTTCTGGAAGCAGGATAATATCCATTGGACCAAACTTTGCATCAGTGAATTTATGGAGTAAATTCCCAACATAACACAGCCCAGAAAAAACAACCAACCAACCAACCAACCAACCAAACAAACAAAACAACTCTTTTGTATCTTATTGCATTTGGAAGACAGAATGCTGTGTTACATGTTGTGATGTATGTTCTTTACAAAAGAGTCACATAAATAATTGTTATTTGAATCATGCTTTCTCATATGCATTGCTATTTCTTCAATCACCAAAACTCTTAAGTGGAAATGTTTTTCACTGATTTGGGATGTACAATGGTACGCTGCCTATGACTGGTTCAAATGGTGTTCACACCATATATGAACTAGCAATCCCCTGATCGCTGTTAAATCAGTTTAAGACCACCTCTTTGAGGTGTTGCCTTTTGCCTATTAATTCTTCTTCATTCAGGCTGGTGAGAACATTGTTGTGGACTAATGACAGGATTATGCAATATTATATGTGTAAAGCTGTCGACACACTGTGGTAGTGGCCACCTCATTACTTCGTCACACCTTATGATGGCCGAGGACTGGTTAATGGGGATTTTACTCTTCAATGTCCCTCCCTCTGAATCATTGTACAATTGGCATTGATTCGTGAGGTCAGCTGCTATAAAGACACATACCTGAAACCTCAGTGGTTTCTTTGTGGTCTTAGCATTACTGGGTTTTTAAAACCAGTTCTGATATTACCCCTTGTCTGTAACTAATATAATGACTGAAATTCTTATTCTATACAGAATACCAATAGTTGTTAGTTCGTCTGTAGTGGAAATGATTGTTTCCACTCTTTGTTATATTGTTTCTGTTTCCCTGATCATATACTACAATTATGAATGTATGTATGTATATATGTGTATATATGCAGTAAATGAGTTTAATTAAACTATGACTCAAATGTCAGTTGGAAATTTTGTGTTTTGCCCCTCAAAGATGATGCCAGTGTGTGTGAGATACCTCAACCATCCACCTAAATCAGATAAAAAAAAACTTCTTTTAGTATGTTGTACTGAGTGGAACAAGTGAACAATACACACAAAAGTCAACATCAGAAAGTTGTGCTTTGACAGTCTTGGTAATATTTTGTGTTTTGACACACTGAAAGTATTTGGACTGCAGTAGGTGCACAGTGCTTCTCTATGCTGTGACTTATTATTGTTATTTTTTTTTTTAAACTTTTATAATATTAAATAATATAAAAGAAAACAACACTGACATAAGAACTCAGGTCACATCAAAATGTGTGAAAAAATGGAAGCTGTTGGAGGTGATGGTGTTGGTGGTGATGGTAAGTCACTCCAAGTTGTCCAGACATAGGAAACGGTCTGAGACAACACAAAGAAGCCATGACATTTGTTACGGCTGGTGGCTGCTGAAAACAACTCTGTGTATTGAGAATTCAGTTGGACTATGCAATAACTCAAAAGTCCAAGCCAGTTGTTTTTAAATTAATGGTGGGGGGGATTCTCTGTCCCGCAGAACATCAGTGTCCGGGGAGAACCCACACTTGTTGAAGCAGTTCTTTGCTTACTGATGTGGATGTGTAACCAGTGCTTTGTCTTATCTGCATACTGTAATCCACAAGGGTACGGGGAGAGAGTGATAAGGAGGTGAGAACAGAATGTGGAACAGAATGTCCTGAGTTTTAAGAGGGGCATTTCTTCCTGTTATGTTGCCATGATGCATTTTGCAGATCCCCAGGCAGTAAGAATATCTGAGAAGTAGCTGTTAGAAGTATATCATCAGCAAAGGGTTCAGTACAGAGACTTAGTGTCATAATGCATAAATGCGCTTTCTAAGACTATGCTTCGTGGAGAGTTGAGAGCTGATTCGTCATTGTCATGCTGTTTCTGAGAATTATATCAATACTGGTTATACTGGGGAGTTTCAGTGGTGCAATGTTGAAAACCAATTGCAAACACAATGATCTGTGAAACTATGAAATATGAGAAGATGAAGTCTGCAGAAATGTCTAAAATTATTTATGGGACACCTTAATCAGTTCAGTTTCATGTAATGCTGTAGTCCCCAACTTCATTAGCATTTTCAGATCTTTTTTCAATTTACTCAGTATAAATGATTAGTATTATAATAGTATAATATAATGATTAGTACTAAATATTAGTATTATATATTATTATTCTATATTATTAGTATTCTTGACAAAAACCATGACATTACAATTATAGTTTAGATGACCAATGAAGACACATGTATGAGGTAAAATAAAACCCTCCTATTCTGTGTCAGCCAGGCCTTCATTTGTCTGTCTCATGTTTACTGTTATCGTCACTATCAAACTGAAAATGTACAATTTTAATTGGCCGTTGATTCTCTTGCGAGTCCTCCTGTGTATTGTAGCAATGGGGAAGCTAGATGGGGGACTTAGATCATGTTACTGTGTATAAAGTAACTGTTCTTAGAAGTTATGTAAATGGAGTCAGTTTCAGTGAATTGATGCAATGACTTGTTAAAACACCTAGTTTAAAATATATCATGCTGTTGTTTTCACTGTAGACCTTGCAGCAGGTGGCAGCACAAAACTCTCCTCAGACTCACTGCAATGTGTGCCTTGAAAATGGCTCCTGACAGAAATGTCTGTATGGAGCAATGGGAATGTGTCTTCGTTGATACCAAATAGTATCTAACTGTATCTATCTAATAGTAACTAACTGTGCTTTTGCATTTGAGTGGATTGAATATTGGATTGCATAGCAGATTGCATACCATTACATGCTTTATAAAATGAAGCTTTTTTTTCTTACTCTAGCAAAAAATTGTCTAACTGAAATCACTTACCTGTAGCTCCTACTTTGTAAGCAGATATTATTTTGCATTTTGACATTTACAATCAAAATAGCTGAAAATTAATACTGTGATAACAATCAATGAACTTTTTCAAACTTGAGGTTATTTGAGTTAACTATTAAAATCTCAAACATTCTGTAGTTGACATTTGCAGCATAGTGTGAAAACACTTAAACTGTTGCATTGTGTTAGGTTAGGTTAATCAATCAAGCCATATAGTGTATGAGGACATAAGGTCTGTACAATGTCAATTTAGTGTGCATCTTGTCTAGCCTGCACTGTAAAAAAGAAATAGTTAAGACAACTTTAAATTTTAAGATAACTTTTTGCAGAATTTTTGAGTTTGCAGATGAACTCAGATTTCTACATTTTGAGGAAAACTTCTTAAAGTAGTGTCAATTTACTTTTAGTTTTGGATAACTTTGCCTTATCCATGTCCACAACAATTCCACAATTGTAGTTTTACATAGTAAAAGTAACAGTTCGTTTATCTCATTAATTATAACAAAGCAAATAACAACCTCACATTCTGCAAAAAAGGCTCATATCACAAAGATTTGCAAACAATAAATAAATAAATAAAAATAAAAAAAAGGTAAAAGAAAAAGAGCAGTCTCACTTTTCAAGCACCTGACAATTTGTAAGCAACTGATTGAAAGTTCCATGAAGATGTGCTTAATAGTTTTGAAAGTGTAGTTGTGTTCTTCCTGGAACTCCAGCACAATATTGATGACTGTGGGCAGTACATTAACTGCATCTTTATCTTCAAGAACAGTGAGTACACCTATCTGGTCTGTTTATCATCTAGATCAGTCTACTGTTAAGAGCAGAAAGATTGAAATATTGCCGCATGACAAAAATTCTAATACAAATAAAGTGTAAAGACAACAATTAATATAATATCTACCTGTTCATCAAGTTGTTCCAAGCTGTTTTCCATGATACAGTTTCAGGAGTCGAGGATAGTATGTCTCTAAAGCTGTTCTAAAGGACCCCAACAGTTTCTTCGGTGGCGGTTGAACTCCTGGCAAACCTGTACAACACACATACAACACAAACACAGACACCTAAAAAGCTTCTATGATTGTACTTTCAGAAGAATATTCAGAAACTCACTTCAGAAATTCAGTTACTTTTAAATCTGCTGTCCAAAAGTGTACAGGAACTAAACCAAAATTCTAAGATAATTAATTATAGAGAAATATCTTGACTTTTCATCAAGAGACCAAGCTCTCCTGAATTTCCAAGACCTTGGGCTTCATCTCCACAGTCTCAAAGTTCAAAGTTCTTAGGACAGTACATGTGTAGCATTTAGTTGCACATGTGTCTAAGCAAATGAATGCTTCTGTGTGTGTGTTTTTACCTTTTACCAGTCTTCCTCTCTTGGTCTGGCTGACAGATGTACCATGTAATTTACTGAACCTGGTTTAATACCCTGCATTCAACAAAAAAACATGTTTCTTTAAACATTAAACAGATATCCATATGTAAAATCATAGAAAGGTTAGTTAACTTTCCCCTTACTAGTCCCTCTGGGATTTCACAGACCTTTTTTTGAGATTGTTCCTAATTTGCCTGATTCTACAGTTAATTGGGACAATTGGGACAATTTATTATACATTCAGGTCAACTTAACACAAATTCTTCAAAACTTTGTTGAAGTATTTGCTTGGCCCCATTTACATTACAACTAACTATTTTATTTTCACTGAATGCAAAAATCTTAGTGAGACAGACAATTTTAAGTGTGTGAAAGTTTTTTAGTGTAAATTAAATAATGTCCTTGCAGTGTTATACTCTCAAAGGGATCAATAAAGTGTCTATCAATCTATCATCACTCACTGAGCAATATATTTGGAATGCCATGTTAACTTCAGGTTGGGTTTTCGGGCATGGCTAATGGTTGGCTAATCTCTCAACACCAATGCGTTCCCTCTGCAAGGCTGTCATGTGTCACTGTATGTCTTTTGTTGTTTATCATTTTGGAGGACTGTGGTCACACTGGCCGGTAGGGACTGACATGAGCAAACCCAGAAATAATTAGCCACCAAAGATTATGCCACAGTGAAAGTGACATTTAGATGATAAATAGCAAATGGAAATGAGATAAAAGAATTTTCTCATCCTGATGTTTGATGTGAGCATGATCTGAATATCTGGACTGTATCTGTAAGATTTAGAGCCGATTCTTTGTCGTGAATGAGAAGAGCCAACTCCTGTCGGGGAGACCCAAATTCCTACTGCAGCTCCTGCTCAGCTCTGCTGAGAATCCATGCAGGCAGGGGCGGGACTTTATTTTGATGGTAACACTATGCAGCCAATCACATTCGAGGACAGACTAGGATAATACCATTATATGAAAGAAGGAGGGGGGCAGACACTCTAAAGACAGCAAGTGTAGTGGTACAGGCCAGATACACACAGAGCAAGACGGGGAGACTGATTTAAATACGAGGACTTTGGGAAAAAGTATAATCAAGCGAAAAACCTCAGAGAAGCAGCATCTGGCTACATTTCAAAAACATTTGAGACTGCAAAATGGAGGGCAGAATTTGCACATTGAAAATGTCTAATATAATGTTGACTTTATTTATTTGATTTGTTTGCTGTGGTTCTGTTTTCAGATTTTTGATTTGACTAAAATGTCAAACAATATTAACTGTGTGTTTATGCATTTTCCACTAAGCTTTGTATAATCATTAAATTTAATATACTGAGTTCACTAAATTCCAAGTTGATTTAATGCAATATCAAAATTAATTTTAATTAACAAAAATAATAACAAAATTACATTCTTTTTCTCTTTTATTTTTCTGTAGAAGTTTACAGTGACATTACAACAAATCACATCAAAATATATGGATGAATACAGCCCTCTGTTTTTAATAAAATTTACACATTAATATACCATAAAGCTGCAAATAATAGCTGAGTGGCGAATAGACGCCTGTCTCTTTTTCTTAGGGCCAGCAGCACATTTGGGCAACAAATGCTAGTCTCAAGTAAAGCCTGGGTCTGATTTTCTCCTTCTTGAATTTCACTCATTGTAACTCCCCTGCACCCAGAACAGAGCATGTGAGTGGGTTTCGCTTCAGTTCTGCTCTGACACTGCAAACACCACTTGCACACTGCTATGCACACTTTTAAAAAGACGGGTCTACATTGGGCAGCGTGCATTTAAAGACAGGGCTGACAGCTGATGTGCCATGCACGCACCGTGACCACAGACATGTCTGCTGTGACACATCCACTGATAAACAACAATGAAACATTTAAAACGTAAAAAAACATTTGTCTCATATAGATTCCTGTCCCCAATAAACACAGGGTCTGTTGAGTCATTTGGAAAATAAACACCTGAGCTTTATGGTACCAATTTACAAGTTAGCAAAAAACTGGAGCAGAAAAAAAGCACCTTTCAACAACCATACCCTCTCCTTCTCTCCCTATGCTGTGCAGAGTGGAGAACCAAGTTTTATGTGCTGTCGGTCAGGTATTCAATGCAGCTAGTGAAGACTTAGCTAACAGAGAAGAACATCAGTTCTAACGTTAACTACTTGAACGTACAATATGTAATGACTAAACATATGATAAATATGTTTAAGCTGTGTACTTACTGTCCTTAAGCAATGTTAGCTAACAGATAAAAATTATGTCAAACTGGTAAACTGTAAAATGCGTGATTTCTGCTGCCCTCAATGTTAAAACAAACATTCCCACTGACAGTCAGATTCACAACATCCGGGAGACATCAAGCTGAATTCAAGCTACCAAGCTTTGAATTAGTTAAAATGGTGGCCCTTCACAACTCAGTGTAGATAAAACGGTGTAGTCATGACTAAAACTTAGTGATTTAAGGCCATTCAGCTTAAACTCATTAACACTTTTGGCTATGTCTACAAATTAGTAGAATATACTTAACATGTTTTAGTAATGCATTCAAACTTAAATCAATTACGTACGTTGTAATTAAAGTATTTAATTAAATACAAAGGCCGGGCTAACCATGTAACTTTGAGAAGCTTTAGGGGCAGATGTCACTTCTTTCTTACACTGTGCTGTATTTCAGTGGAAAACAAGGGTGTGTGCAATTATGAAATGAAATTTATTTACAACATAAGAATAATCTTTGCTGCTTTGACCCCAGCATGATACAGAGGTGGTGGAGGAGCAAGAGCATTGCCATGAGGGGTCTCTGAAACAGTGGCCTGAAAAGAGGAGGACGGGCAACCAGGTTAAGGTGTTAAAGGGGAGGAGGTGGGTTTTGATACTGAAATCACAGTCAGTGGTTCTGACTTGGTGAGCATGCGCAAAGATAGTCTTCCTCACTGAACTTTTTTATATATGGCTAGGTGCTTAATATACAACTTGAGATGATATTGTTGATCCTGTCCTGTGTCTTACATCCATCCCTGACACTGCTGCCTTCAAAGGTTCTAAATTATTTCACGTTTCTGGAAACTGACAGCTCACTCAGGACAGAGCTGAAAAGTTGTTGTTGCCGCGGCAGCCAGTTTGACAGCAGCGTCTCATTTTTTTTCTTTTTTCCTCTTTTTTGTCTCTTTACCTAAACTTTTTAACATGTTGACATGTTGCCATACTGAGACCTGTCAGTGGACAATAAAGCTTACGAGACCGGCAAGAGTAAGGATGTGAGGATTGTGATGTTTATTAAGGAGAGACTGAGTAACCCGGGGCAGTGTTACTGAGCCGTACTACATCCAGAGGAGTTCTCACAAATCATCATGGTAACTCGCTGTCAGCCAATGCTACAGCTACCTGTGAACTCTGTCATGTCCCAGTTGCAAACATCACACCCACAAGCCTTCCTCCTCATCTCTGGAGACTTGTACCTTTTCTTTTTTTCTTTTTTAACCTTTTTATTTTCCTGTTAATGTATTTTTCATGATTTGTTTATGCTGTCAAACAGATAAATTTTCTGAAATCGGCATCTCTACATGTATGACAGCCATTCCATCTCAATGTTTGTTGAATTCCAACACAAGCACACCTCATTCTACTTAATGAGGTACTGATCAGGTAATCACCTAAACCTAAACCTAAATCTTATTTTATGAGGACAATTATAAAAAAAAAAAAAAACACCCCTGTGGTCATCACTATCCTCTTGCAATAGGACCAGATGGATGGTAAAAACAGTGCTAGTAAATAGTGCTTAAAAGTAATTGGATTAAAAAAATAACTATTGGCCATGCCAAAACATTTAAAGAGAAAAGTTTTAAGTTAGAAGGCTTCAATCCTGGCTTTACTAGCAGAGGATTGCTTTCATCCTTATAATTTTTAAAACAATGGTTCATAAGATCATGGTCAAGCAGCAGACACTGGGGGACAACCAAGCTACAGATGTGCAGAGGGTGAAAACAACTCTCCTCTGACTGGAATGACTGCCAGCTCACTCAAATGTCACTCATCAACTGTAGGATGACATCAAGTGACCTACAAAAAGAATGGCAAATGGCAGCTTGGGTGAAGCGCACAGCGAGAATAGTTCTAAGCAGGTTCCTAAAGGTAGGGGTTAAGTCATGTAAAGCTAGAAAAAGCCTTCATTAATAAGAAGCAAAGAAGAGCCAGGCTGAGGTTTGCAAAACACCATAGACAGGAGTGAGGTCATCTTCTCTGATGAGTCCAATTTTCAGCTTTGCCCAACACCTGGTTGTCTATGGATTAGACAAAGACCTGGAGAGGCCTATAAGACACAGTTTCTCGTACCCGCTGTGAAATTTGGTGGACGACTGGTGATGATCTGAGGGTGCTACCGCAAGGCTGGAATCTTTGCAAAGCATGAAACAATCCACATACAAGGTTATGCTGGAAAAAACTTGCTTCTTTTTTCTCTGACAATGTCCCCCAGCTATGAGGATTGCCTTTTTTTCAGCAGGACAATGCTCCATGCCACACAGCTAGGTCAGTCAAGGTGTGGATGAAGGACCACCAGATCAAGGCCCTGTCATGGTCAGCACAATTTCCAGACCTTGGAAACACAACAGCAGTGTGAAAGACTGGTGGAGAACATAACAAGATGCATTAAAAATCATGGTTATTCCACCGAATATTGATTTCTGAAATCTTCTTAAGTTAAAACATTAGTATTGAGTTGTTTAAAAATGGGCCAGCACTGGGGTTAGCGCTGTGGCCTCACAGAAAGAAGCTCCTGGGTTCAACTCCTATCAGTACCAGACTCAAAAGCATGACTAAGGGTCAGGCAATTCCAAAAATCAAAGTCCATTTAATCAGAGAAAGAGGCTCGGTACACAAAAAGGGCAGTCAGAACCAGGCAAAGGTACAAAAACAACAGGCAAAAGGCAGATCCAAAATAACAAACACGCATAGAGCAATGAGACACAGGTGAAAACAATGAGGGCGGCGACAGGTAATCCCAGAGGCAGGAAAAAGAACAAAGGGATGAAGTAAAGCTGACAACACTAAGACAGAGACCCGAATTGACAGTAAAATAAAACAGGAAACAGAACTGACAGACAGGCAAGACATGACAGACCCCCCCCCCCCTCCCAGGACTGGATTCCAGACGGACCAGGACGATCTCTGTGGTAGTCAGCGATGAGAGAGGGGTCCATGATATTGTTGGCTCCGGGCCATACCCCTCCCAGTCCCCGAGGTACTGCAGGCCTCGTCCTCAACGCCTGACATCCAGCAGCTTCCTGACTGTATAAACTGGTCCTCCATCAATAAGTTGGGGGGAGGAGGAGGTTTGGTAGTGGGAACCAGAGGGCTTTCGACGACGGGCTGGACTGAACTGACATGGAATGTGGGAAGGATCCTCATGACCTTAGGGAGCTGCAGCCTCACAGCAACAGGGTTAATAACTTTCGAGACAGAAAATGGTCCAACAAAGTGAGGTGACAGTTTGCATGACATACACTTGATCTGTAGGTTCTTGTTAGAGAGCCACACCCTCTGCTAGGCCCCAGCGACAGTCCACAGCCTTCTTTTAACAAGAGGACTTTCTCAGGAGGGTCTGACAAGCCAGGGACCAGAATTTGCGGAATTTGCCGGAATTTGCGGACCATTGCTAGGGCAGACGGAACCCTGCCCTTCTGCTCCAGGGCAGGGAACAGTGGGCGCTGAAACCCATTGACACATTGAAAAGCAGTTTGAAGAGCAGTTTGTTCATTGGACCGTCAACGATATCCGGAGAACAGGTTGACCTTGGCTCCGATGAGAGAACGGAAGGCTCTCCAAAACTGAGACGAAATGGGGACCCCGATTCGAGACCATACTTTTAGGGAAACCATGATGTGTGACAATGTGGAGGAGCACCACCTCAGCCATCTCCTTAGGCAAAGCTTAGGCAAAAGGACGAAATGGTCCGGTGACAAAGTCCATAAATGCATGACTAGGTAATCATAATGTCCTGAGTCCTCTGGTGTGGACAGGGAGTACAGGCGGCCCTTGGGGGGTGACGAGCCAGGCTGGAGTTTTATGGCGCAGTCGTATGGGTGATGGGGAGGCGATGCCAGAACACAGGCTTTGCTGAAAATATCCTTGAGGTCATGATAGGAACTGGGACCCTTGGAGAGAAATAAGTCTTCTCCGTTCAACTTTAGTAGAATATTGGCCCCGGTGACTGGACCTCTGTGCGTCCGATGATAGGTAGACTGGTGAGACAGCCCTGACAATCTGGGGACCTCTTAGTAACTTGGCCTGTTCTCCAGTCAAAGCAGGGGTTATGCTTCTTGAGCCATGGGTATCCAAGGACCAGGAGCAATTAAGGGGATTGGAACAGGAAAAAACTCAGGTTCTCAGTGTGGTGGTCAGGAAAGGACAATTCAACTGGTTGGGTCGAGGCTCAGTCTCTCGGCCACCCCGTAGTCCTTAAAGTTGGCGACGGACCTTAACCCACCAACACCACCTGAAAGATGGACAGAGACACAGAGGACTATGAGTACGGCTCACCAGTCTCTCCCTCTTCACTGATGAGCCTGGTCTTTTAACGGACATGAATCATGCAGATGTTCCTTCTGGCCACAGTAGAAACAGCAGCCCTCCTGCACATGACGTTGTCACTCTGCAGTGGACAATCTGGTGTGGCCTAGCTGCATGGGTTCCTCCAGGACAGCAGGGAGCGCTGGCAGGCCAGAAGCAGCTTGCAGAAAACTGGGATCCTCTGGTTCGGGTGCTTTCTCCATCTGAGTAGGTCCAGGTGGTGGGAATCGGAAATGGGATTGCTCTTAATCCCTCTCCGCCAGTCGATTATCGATCCAGACCACCAGAGTGATGAATGCGTCAAGATCATCATGGATGTCCAGGGGAACCAGTAAGTCTTTCATGGAGGGTGACAGCCCGTGCAGGAAGGCGTTGATCAAAACAGAGTTATTCTAACTGCTATCAGTCGCGAGAGTGCGAAACTCGATGGCATAATCAGATGCTCATCTCCTTCCTTAGCGTAGACTGGCGAGTGCTCTGGCTGCCTTTCTACCAGGGGACACCCGTTGGAAGACGCGAATGAGCATGGCGGTGAAGGTCGAGTGCTGAGCCCAGTCTGCCATTGCCCGCTCTGCCATCACCCAAGCCTCAGCTCTGCCAGTGAGATGGGAAATGATGAACGCCATCTTCACTCTCTCCGAGGAAAAAGCCGCTGCTCGCAGTTTGAAATGCAGCTCGCACTGAGTCAGGAATGACCGGCAGTCGGCGCAGTCACTGGAGAACTTCTCCAGTCTTGCTAGACCGACCGGCGCCTATGGTTGTGGTCATCCAATGCCAGAGTTGATGTCGCCATGACTGCAGACGGTTGAAGAGAGTTGGTCGTTCATTACTCAGACCTCATGGCGCAGCGAAGACAGCTGCTCATCATGGCGACAATTGTGTTCTCCGTGTACCTGGAGTACCAAGTGGATATTGGCTGAGTCCAATTCTGGCGTGTTCGTGCTATCAGGACCAGAACACAAGGACTCAAAAGCACGACTCAGGGTCAGGCATTTTGAAAAATCAAAGTCCATTTAATCAGAAGCAGAGGGTCTATACACAAAAAGGCAGTCAGAACCAAAGGTACAAAAACAACAGGCAAAGGTAGATCCAAAATAACAGGCAGGCTGAGTCAGTAACATGAAGTCAGGAACAAAACACGGCTTGGACGAATGCACACTAGGAACGAGACGAACATGCAAAGAGACTGGCAAAGACGGGTATATATAGGATAGGGGAGGAGACAATGAGACACATGTGAAAACAATGAGGGTGTCGACAGGTAATCCCAGAGGCGGGAAAGAGAACGAAGGGATGAAGTAAAGCTGACAACACTAAAACAGAGACAGGAAGTGACAGCAAAATAAAATAGGAAACAGAACTGACAGACAGGCAAGACATGACAACTCCCAGGATTTGAGGTTGGGTGCAGGGTCTTTCTGTGTGGAGTTTGCATGTTCATGGTGTGCGTGGGCTCCCTCCAGGAGCTCCGGTTTCCACCCAAAAATTCATGCATTGGAGATAGGTGAATTGAGAATACTTTATTTGTATACTAAATTTGTGTGTATATCTGGCCCTGCAGGAATTCTATGGCGCTGTCTAAGCTCAGTGCCTTTGCTCGTAAGCAGCTCCACCCCCCTGACCCCAAGTGTGGGATAAAGGGGTAGAAAATGGATGGATGGATGGTTTAAAAATGAATATGAACTTGTTTTGTTGGTATTATTTGACATCTGAAAACACTTTTGTTATTTTGACCATTTGTCATGTTCTTCAAATAAATGCTCTGACTATCTTTATTTGGAATTTGAGAGAAATGTTGTCAGTCGTTTCTGGAAAATAGGCAATGTAAACTCATCCCCTTTAAGACAAAGTTATAAAACAACGTCATGAAAACAAAGCTGCACAGCATCACAGCAGTGGCCATCAAAATTCTGCTACGGTCTCCTACCTTGCTGGCTTCCTTGAGGCTCTCATATACAAACCTCACTATCTGACTACAGTCAGGTGCAAATATGACTTGGCCCCAAAAAAATTCTAACAAAAGCTTTCTCAGTGGTTTACAGTGGAATCAGAAGTACTTAAAAACATACTAAAAGTTTACCAAAGTTTGACTCATAGAAAGGCCTCATTTTCAAAATGGCGGTTTTCAGGTTCTTAAAATGATCACTACACCTACGTATTCCTCCTAGACCAGGAATACTGGTGCCTGATGCATGTTTTGGCCATATAATATTCTAATTAGAATATCTGCTTGATAGATAAGTGATTAATAGTATAATTTTATATCAGAGCAATTGTTAACATGGACTTTTGCCTAGTGTTGGTGGTTTCTGTGGTTCATAAATATTCTTTTGATTCCTATAAGGAATAAATCCATTTGAGCCCTGTGGTATTGTAAAATTAGTCAAAATAGGGCTGCCACATGAAGGCTCAGTAGCACTAATCCCTTTCATTTTTTTGTGTATATTTTTTATGTGTTTTTTTATAATGCGTTTTTTTTTTTTTGCCTTTTGTTTTTTTTTTAAATATATTTTTAAATACTCTTCTTATTTATACATATCTTTTTCTATTTTCTTCAGTTCTTTCCTCTTATTCTGATTTTTATACTTTTTTGCACCATGACCTTCACTAGATTTACCAGTTTTCACACTCTTCCTCCCATAGAGGCTGGGTGGTTCTCACAATTCCCAACTTGACATGGTCCAGAAGCAGGGATGCATGGTAGTCCATATGCCCTGCAACTGCACCATTGGGTTTAGTAGGCAGTTGTGCAATTACAGTGGATTATTTGCAGGAGGCTTTCTGGGGCAGCAGTCCACCAATTTCCATCCCCAATCCATTGTGTTAATGTCACCTTCCTTTCCAGTCCACACCATGATCTGGAAGTAAACTCTTTGGCAGTGGCAATCGTTCTGGGGTAATAAATGATATTCTTGTTAAAAAGTCATAGCGCATAGAGGCTACTCTTTTCACCAAACAACATCCGGTACTCTACAACATCGCCATAGGTCCCATGGTTCTCTATGACATTCCTTGCTTAACCCCATTGAGAATCTTTGGGATGTACTGGAGAAGACTTTGTGCAGTGGTCCGACTCACATCATCAATACAAGATCTTAGTGAAAAATTAATGCAACACTGGAAGGAAATAAATCTTGTGGCACTGCAGAAGCTTATCGAAACAATGCCACAGCGAATGCGTGCTGTAATAAAAGCTAAAGGTGGTCCGACAAAATATTAGTGTGTGTGTGACCTTTTTTTGGCCAGGCAGCGTATGTACAAATTGTAATGAGAAATCATTTTAGAGGGTTCACACACAGGCCTCTGTTCGGGCTAATTCAGGGTTGTTTACAATCAAAGTTATACAACTCCAATTTAAGTTACTTTTAGGTGTAATAACTTTTACATTGAATGTGAAGTCAGGGTTGGGTGTCCAAAAACACGTACTGAGTAGGAGTTACATGACAATGGCTAAATGGTTTACAACTCTGGTTCACCCCAACCAAAGACAAAACTTTATAGTAATCTCACAAAATCATGTATTCCATAAGTATGTAATCATGTCAGTGCAATTTAGATCTAATGGATTTATAGACCCAGAAAACATGGGGTTAGACACCAAGATCACTTGGCTAGGTGAAATAACTAAAGAGTTAGGATATTTTAAGGGCTTCTTGCCTATCTTGGATGTCATTTTGAAGATGACATCTTTCTAGTGGTCAAACTTTGGTAAGCTTTTAGTATGTTATTAAGGACACCTAATAGTATACAAAATAGCTGAGATATATTTTGTTAGAAATTTTTTTAGGGTTAGGTGGGTTTTTTTCATATATGCACACGCCTACTAATTAAGTCTTTGAAGCAGACTTGAACTCTTGTTGTTGGTGTTAATGCAGTTGGAAAAGACGAGGTGGAGAAAAGAAAAGAAATGCAAATGGAAATGATCAGGGAGTTATTATGAGGCAACCTGCTTAGTTCCCCTAGATAACTTAGTATATTATATGTGTGTGTGTTTGTTTGTGCCGTGCTCACCTGTGTCTCTCGCCTAAAGGGATTCAGCTCAATCTGAGAAAATGTGGTGGCAAATAAAGCCACTCCACCCCACCATCATGCTAACCTACCCCTTTCCCACTCACCCTCGTAAAAACGAGGAATAAAATGTCTGGTGAAGCAAATAGAAAAAAGGAAAGCTGCAGTTCTTCTACCACCCATGCAGATAACACTGGCTTTCCACTTTATCCATGCCACAGTACTCACACCTGCACTGGCCTGCTTAGTATGGACGCCCACTGACTGAATGTGACTGTGACTGACTGTGTGAAAGAAAATATCCACACATCAATTATGCTCTGCTGAAATAATGGAATGAATATAGGGCAGGCAGATTGGTGCTTAATGTACTCATCCCTAGTGTGAGGTTATTTGTTTGCTTTTGTTTCAGTAACAACTACTTGGTGAAAAAAGTTGAGTATCTCTATGGGTGCTGGAAACAATGCCAAATCCAGACCTTTACATATACACTGACATACATGTTAGTTTGTGCTTGTGTTGTTAATTTTGATGTATTGTTTTTAGTTACTGAACTTTGATTTTTCTAGAGTAGACTTGCAGTATATGCAGTGAAGGTGGAGGATGAGCAGAACTTGGGGAAAGAGAACTGACACATTCTCACAGTGTTAGCATCTCTCTCTCTCTCTCTCTCTCTGTGTATATGTGTGTGTGTGTGTGTGAGTGAGACAGAGGTGTTATGAAATGATTGAAATAAAATAGACAAAGGGATGGGGAGAAAGCTTTAACATCACAACTAAAATCTGATTTGAGGATTATGCATGGCAGTGATGAGCAGAGAGACGGATGGATGGATGATGGGAAATAGAAAAAGGATACAGATCAGACAGACTAAAGCACAGGCTGTTGGAGTGTTTAACTGGGTGACTGACTAAGCCATAAGTCTCCCGAGATCCCTTATGCTCTCTCTCTTTATCTGTCCTCTCTCTCACTCGGCCTCTCTTTAAACTAACACTATGTTCTGCATGGTGACAAGCTAGTATGAAATGATTGGCCTTTAGTTTTCCCCCGACTGCCCTCTTAGATAATCACTACACCTTCTTGCCGGCTTCATATGCTGACTCTGCTTTATTAAAGCCAGTCTCTCAATAAATTGTATTACTGTGGCAAAGTGTCACTGCTTTGACTGGGCTTGATTTTGAAAACAGCCAACAATAAACAGTGGTCACAGAAAGTATTCAGACCGCATCCCATTTTTTGACATTTAACTGTGTTGCACATTTAATTTTCCAATAGCTGTCCTCTTTGTCTATCAATGAACAACAGCATTAAAAACAGAACGTATTCAGGATCTTTGATGTGGCCACAAATTGGTCCAGTGCTTTATGTTTGCCCTTCATGTTATGTACAAGGAATGACCACAACAAAGTTGTGATGAGAGAAGTCATGTAATACTCGGATCTTTAGAGGGATTCGGAGTCACTCACTGATATGAGTCAGGTTGTATGAGTCACTTGACCCAAAATGTGCAAGAAATGGAACACTTTGTGCAAATAAGGTTCACTAGCAATATTATTATTAAAAGAATACAACTTTACATTATCTTAAAATGTCCAATGTGTGAGTGTTGACTAAGAATAGAATACAGCAGACAACAAAAAATGCAGAACCATTTTTAACAACAACTGTAAATAAAATCTGAGCTGAGTAAAATACAATCTTACATTATCTTAACAACATGCCAACAAAAATGCCTACAACAATTTGGTAAAATAGAAAAATTATAATCAAGTAGCTTACATAAGCCTAAACCTAAAGTTCAAAATTAGGGTCAGTGTCACCACTATGAAAAAATACTTTATTTTCTTATGGTCTAAAACATATGTGGTAATATGTATGTGGGGTGGATCAGCAGAGCATTAATTCACTAATTGATTCTTCTGTTGTTAGTGACGACTCATGAGTCACTTACTCACTAACTCGACTAAGGACTCGAGTCGTGTTAGTTTTGTTTAGTTTAGTTTTTTGTGACCATGCGAGTGACGACTTGCGACCGCGAGTGACGACTTACAGCCACTAGTAGCAAACCGCTACTTGTGGCTGCCTGCTTGTCACTTACCCGACAACCGAGTCAGGGTAAGTGAGTGAGTGTTTGTGCTACAGTTTGTGCTGCTTGCTTGGAGTCGGTACATTTGTTTCTCTTTAGAATGCATGTTAACAGATTAGGCCATTTACACCGCATGCATGCCCCGCACATATCCCACCCGACCACGCAGACACAGTGCTGCAACTAGGAAATAGAAATCAAGTCTATTTCTCTGCATGGGAGGTAAGCGAGAGGATGTTTTCAGCCAAAATTCTATTAAGAGGTATAGCACAACTATACATTTCATGTTAACTATGCTATCAATGTATGTATTGACATGGATACCTCAAAAGCCTCACAACTGTGTGAAAAATATGACTACTACAACTGCATGAAACAAAAGATTAGTTTGTACTATGTGCAGTTATACTTTCTAATCATTGTTTAAAATAAGAAAAGAAAAACAGAGAAACACATACTATTTTTTTTAAAGCGACGAGAAACAGGTCTATGTGCACTTTTAAAAAGATAGGGCTACATGTCGCATACACACAGGGGTGACAGCTGATGCGCTGTGCATGCAGACATGCCTAGTGTGAATTACACACACACTCCCACGCTGCTCATGTACAGCTTCCACCCCACACCACTGTTCGGTGTGAACCTGGCCTTAGCCACCTGAACAAACCCATTAACTGGGCAAGGCAGACCTTGGCCAGGGAGACAGTCCTGTGCTGAGTTGGGAGAACCTGCCAAAAAGATGACCACCTCAGCAGCCCAACATCAATCAGGCTTTTATGGTAGAGCAGCAAGATGGAAGCCACTTTGAGTGAAATGCATTTGACATTCTGCTTGGAGTTCGCCAAATAGCAATTAAAGAATCATGAGAATCATGAGAACATGAGAAAGATTATTTAGTCTGACAAATTGTGTGGTACCAGGAGCTGTTTAAAACTGGCTACAGCTTCATTTATATGAAATGACAGAATGGTAAAATGTGCGAAAGGGTCTGAACCTGAGGTGACAACAGTATATGCCTGTCTGTTAACTCATCTCTCATGCACACTATTTAGTTGCAAAATGTGACAATACAGTTATATTCTAGGAGAATGAGATATAGCACTTTTCCTATTTCAAAACTGAGAATAATTTGAGTAATTTTAGATGAAAATACATTGCAAAGCAATATTTACATTTGTGAAAATAAATTCTACTGCCAGTTTTCAAAGGATTGAAATTTTTTGCCATCTGAGGATAGTAACACCATAGAACATTTTTATGAGATAACATAATAGGCATGGCCTTTTATAGACATGCAGGTTAGCTTAATAAATGATCGTCTGTCTTCATACATGTCAGCTTCACATTCACATTCTGGTACCGGCTCCTTTAGCCCTCAAGGATAAGCAGTATAGCAAATTAGTCTCTATCTTACAGCACTAAATAGCTTTATACAAGTACAAGTTTTCATCATATTTTTAAAATCAGAAAAGTGTATGTCACAAAAATGTACACGTCACTTTAATACATTGATAAATGTCATTGAGCATCAGTCAAATAGTAGGAGTTGCGGCTCTAGGCAGCTGTGGAGTAACTCAGACTGAGGGGATTCAGCTGGTTTTTGCTATGCGTTTACAACAATTCTGTACTGGCCAGGATGTGAAACATCAAAAATCATGTGGAGAATGTGAAGGAGAGGTGAAGGGAGAGGGGAAGGAGGAAACTGAGGGAAAAGAAATGGAAGAGGAAGACAGAACAAAGAAGATAAAGGTAGATGTTGAAGGAAGAAAAAATGTCATCAGTAAGAACACTAAATTTATAGAAAAAATGTAAATGTAGAACTCACCCCAGAACCTTTTCATGTTGAGCAGAAATTAATGGTAGGGAATATTCATTTTCTGCTTTTCATATCCAAGATATCAACAACAGAAAATGATGAGACAGTGCAAAATTATAAAAATCAATACTGTTGTGTAAATTCCATTCATAGCAGAGAAGAATGTGAAGAACTAAATGTAACACATGAAAGATAAAAGTAAATAAGTCAGTAAAATTTTTATTTGTAAAACACATTTACATACAGTTTGCACTGCCCAATGTGCTGTACAGAACAGAAAACAATAAAAACAATAAAACAGTAAAACAATTGGAACATTAAAAACATGGGAAGGCCAAGCAATGCAAAGAGGGTTTTAGCCTAGATTTAAAAACAACAACAGATAATGCACTTTTCATGTCAGGTGGCAGCTGATTCCACAAACATGGAGAAGGGACTGCAATGGCCCGTTTGCTCTGCAGCTTCAAATGAGATCAAGGGACATGCAACAGATCTTTATCACTAGATCTAAGAGACCTGGAGGATGAGATACTATGAATAAGATCAGGGATATAAACTGGTTTTGTCCATTAAGAGTCTTAAAACCAACAATAAAATCTTAAAATGGATTCTAAATTGGACAGGGAGCCAATGAAAAGAGGCCAAAACAGGAGTAATGTGCTCCTGCTTTTTGGTAAGTCAGTAGTCTTGCAGCTGCATTCTGGACCAACTGTAAACATGTTAGTAGTGACTACGGAAGTCCAAAATAGAGAGAGTAGCAATAATCAAGGTGTGAAGTGATAAATGCATAGATTACCTTACCAAATCATCACAAAACAAAAATGGGAGTTTCCAGTATCAAGTCTTATAAGTAACACATTCAAGATGTTCTTGTGTTTTAGGTACATGGGCCAGACGTGGCCATCGAACAGGCCTGGTGGGTCTGGCACCGTGTAGTTCCTAGAGCCCCTCCTCTTTTATATCTGTGTAGCAGATAGAGGATGGCATCGTCCACGCCCACCTTTACCTAGTAGGGTGGCAGTGGGTCGTATTCATGTTGAACCTGTGGTCAAGAAGACGAAGCAGTAGCCATTCCGGTGTCTTCATTAAATGTGAAGTGAGGGCAACTGGTCCAAAGTCTTTGAGTCCGCTGGGGTGTCTCCTCTTGGGACCCGGTATGAGGCATGACGTCTTCCGCAATGTAGGAACCCTCCCTACACGTAGACTCAGGCTGAAGACATGTTGAAGTGGCTCTACTAGTTCCACAGCACCTTGAGCATTCTTGGACATACTCTGTTTGGGCTGGCTGCCCAAGGAGTAGTCTCCTCAACTATCCTCTGTTCTGACCTGATCTGTGGTGATGGTGGGGGGTGGAGGGGTCGCTGTCTGATAGAGATGGTGTAGGTGGAGGGAGGGGTGACAGGGGAGAGAGGTATATAGCGAGTGGATAGCAGTGGGGTGGTCACTGTGGCAGCAGCAGAGACTGGTTTGTTGAATCTGTTGTAGAAGTAGTTGAACTGGTTTGCTCTCACTACATCACCATCTACTTTACTGTTTGTCTTCTTGCAGCCTGTGATGGTCTTCATGCCATCCCAGACCTCAGGTTGTTTTCCTGCAGTTTCTTTTCCACCTTTCTTTTGTATGCCTCCTTTGCTTCCTTCAGTCTGACCTTGAGTTCCCTCTGTGCGCGCTTCAGCTCAGTCAGGTCTCCACCCTTGAATACCCTGTTCTTCTTGTTAAAGAGGTCCTTGACATCACTAGCAATCCAAGGTTTGTTGTTTTGAAAGCAGTGTACAGTCCCTGTGGGAACTACAATGTCCATACAAAAGTACAAGTAGTCAGTCATGCAGTGTGTGACCTCACTGTGTGGGTCCTGTAGCATGCTCCAGTCAGTGGACAAAGCAAGTCCCTCAGAGCCTCCTCTGCCACAGGAGTCCACTTGCTGAAGGTGTGTGTTGTTTTGGGTTGCCTTCACACACGAGGTTTGTCCTGAGGCAGAAGGAAGGGGGATGGTGCTGTATGTGTCACAGTTAATGTTAGCATACAGAAGGTCTATTGTCCTGTTTTTCCTCGTGGGGGAATCCATAAACTAATGAAAGTCTGACAGAATGGAGCCCAGTGTGATATGATTGAAGTCCCCAGAGATGGCTATGAAGCCCTTTGCTTATTGTGTTTGCAGCCTCGCAACCATGGAGTGGATGACGCCATGCACAGCATATGTGAGTGCTCATGGAGGGATGTAAACACACACAACAATGGCGTGTGAAAATGTAATATGGTCGGAGACTTACTTCCAGTAACTTAATGTCCCTGCAGCAAATAGTCTCTGTCACTGTTTCATGGCTGGGCTTGCACCACCTGCAGCCTTGCTAGCGCCACAGTTCCTTCGGGGTGGCATCTGTAACAGTCTGGCTGGCTTTCCTCCATAGTGCGAGCAGTTCATTTCCTGAATAAACTTCTGCCATTCCATTGCAGAAAAAAATATATTCATAGGATAAATACAAGAAAAACTTAGAACTTAGTCAAAATATAATAGGTTCAGTGAACAAAAAGATAAAATAATAATCAACAATAAAGACTAACTGAACTATAATATAAAATGAGGGAAGTGAAAACTTTGAGTTGTTTTGCTACTCAGTTACAAGAAAAGGAAATTTATGAAAGAAAAGATTGCTCATCACTTTACTTAATCTTTTCTTAAGTTCTTGAGACAAACTAGACAGAATGAACAAACTGGAAACAAAACTTAAACTGAAGACAGAACAACGAAGACTGAATACAAATGAAGACTAGAACTGGAAAGGAGAAGACTAAAGCAATTAAACTGCGGGTAACAGTCCCTTTTCCACTGCGAGGGGCATGATGTCACCCACTAGGTGTGATAAAGTTTCTTAATTTCTCTGTTGGCGTTCTGTTGATGCTTGTGTAAGCTAGTATATGTCTTCAGCACTATTCTCTTTCTTATTCACCATGACCTAATTATGCAATCCTACAAATTGGTATTGAACATGTATTATCTTTACAGCACTTTCATATTCCACACTGTGTGTGAAAATCATGATGATGACATTTGTGATTAAGGACAATTTCTTATTTTGACTAACCGAAGATATTGTTATTTGCATTTTGTTATTTATGAATGCATGGATGAATGATTCTTTAAGACATCTAAATAATTCCTGTATATTACAATAACCATAACATGTGAAAGACAAGGTCAAAGACAAATAAAGTAACATCGATACATAGCCGAAGTCTGGGTTGTTGCATTAGGCATTTAGTTTAAAGGAGCCTTTAGGTGTCAGTATGAACACATAAAGCATTCTACCTGAGGTAGAATGAGGTGAGGTGGTCCCAACTGGTCCAAGTTAGGTTTGATCAGATAATAGAGCCAATTCTTTGTTGCGAACGAGAAGAGCCGTCTCCCATCGGGGAGAGCCGATTCTTTATCCGGCTTGACAACCGCTCCTGCTCAACTCTGCTAAGAATCCATGTGGGCAGGGGTGGGACTTTATTTTGATGGGCGCACCATGCTGCCAATCATGTCAGACTAGAATCATACCATTATGTGAAAGAAGGAAGGAGGGCAGATACTCCAAAGACAGCAAGTGTAGTGGTACAGGCCATGTACACACAGAGAGACAGGGAGACTGATTTAAATGCGATGACTTCACGAAAAAGTAAAATCAAGTGACAAATGACAGAGAATTTCAAAAACAATGGCAACAGTAAAGCGGAGTGCAGAATTTTCACACTGAAAATATCTAATATAATGTTGACTTTATTTATTTATTTGTTTGCTCAGGTTGTGTTTTCAGTTTTTTGATTTGACTAAAATGTTAAACAATAGTAATTGCGTATTTTTTTTTTGAAATGCATAAAAATAAGGCTTTTATGAAAACACTGAATGAAAAATTGCTTACCAACACAATAACCATTCATAATTGCGAAATTAGGCTAAAATAGAAGGATAAAGGGATACTAAATGAAGACCCGTTTGGGACCCGTCTTGGGAGCGAAAAGAGATGACTCTTTGAAAAGACCCGAACTTCCCATCACTAGTTTATTGTCACTGAGGATTCTGGTCCATGTCCTGTGGATGGGTTGTTTCATCTGTTTTCTTAAAGTGTGATCTCAGATCTCAGATATATATATGGACAGACAGATTCTGACAGTCTCCAGTGTCAAGTTTAATCTGATGAAAGGCATAGAGGATATGATGAGAGTGATTTATGAGGGGCTGTTAGTGAAATGCTTTCACAAACACAACTGACAAACACTCTCACACAAACAACTGAAATGCCCTCAAACACATATGAAACGATTCACACATTGTACGGAATATATATATATATATATATATATATATATATATATATATATATATATATATATATATATATATACTTAAAAAATGCAAAGCATGTTTGAATCATTTAACAATGCTGTAATATTATACTGGGGAATTCATACATTTGCTCTTTACTTCAAAAACTTGACTGACCAACCCAGACTAGTAAAAATTCAGCCAAATTCTCACTCATTATTTAGCTATACTCAAAATTCTGTGTATGTGTGGCCCTGAAACCGATGAGAGACATAGCTATGTATATGAAAGTGGAATGGAGTAGCTTAAGAGGCCATACAGCAGTAGGCAGAGAGTGGTTTGTGGGCCTTACCCAGCTCCTCTAATTAATTCATTGTGGTTTTCAAGAAGTTACCTCTTTTAAAACTTTTAATCTCTAAATAGAAACTAATAATAATTACAACCATGTGTGATCCTCATTCTCTTTTGTACCTGTCACACCAGGCCATCTGACTGAGGATTTGAGATCAGTTAGTAACAGTCAAAGCAATCTTTTTCTCCCTATTTTTCTCTATTTCTCCCTCCTTAACACTACACTTGGTATTGAGTGCTCTCTATAGAATAGAATAGAATATATTTACTTGTCCTGCAAGGGGAAATTTATCTATTTGACAGCATAAAAAAGAGTTCACAGGTAGCCGTAGCATTGGCAACAGCGAGTTATCGCAATGACTTGCAATGACTCGCTTGACTTGACTTGAAGAGATGTAGTGCGGCCAAACGCTAACAGCAAACAGCTTAATATCCTGTGAGCAGCACTGCACTGTAACACTGATCTACTCCAGGTTACATCTCTCCTTAATAAACATTGCAATCCCCATGTCCTTCCTCTTTAGCTCCACTGTCCACTGACAGGTCTCAGTGAGACACATGATGCTGCTCTGTAGGCTGGTCAGTGCCATGAGGTCTTCATCTTCATGGGGAGAGGTTCCCCATAGTAACAAACAGTATGGATGGTTTGTACTGTCTTTTCTTCTCACAGCACTTAACTCCTGCTCAGCATCCCTTTCTCCTCCACCTTATCTACACCGGTATCTGGGGTTTCTTATCATGTTGTATGTGTGAGCAGCACAGTGTCATCAGCTGATCACTGGAGAAACAATAGGGCAATGGCTCAACGGCTCTCTGGTTGTCATAGTCCATAACAAAAACAGTCAAAAAAAAAAAAAAAAAGAAAAAACATGAGAAAAAGCAGTCTAGATGAAAAGGAAGAATGTAGTTTAAATGTTTAAAAGATTAAGTAGAAAGACTAAAAAGAGGAAAAGGTAAGAAAGATGAGACGCTGCTGTCAAACTGGCTACCACTCACGCAGCTCCATGGCAACAACCACAAGAGAGATACCCCTCGATGACAGAGTGAGAAGTTTTTACCCTACGAAATGGGACACCACTTTACAAATTAGCGCAGCCAATGTTTTCACCTATATCACATGCGCCAACAACATAAGTAGTTTTTCATTCAGGTATAAAAATGTCAGCTCCAACGGTAGTATTGCCTGTTGCATGCACTTAGTGACAAATCTGCATATTAACAGGCCGCAACAAGACGGACTAAAACAAGACGGAAATAAACTGTAGCATCCCAGATTAGGACAACTGTGGATAAAACTTTTCCCATGTTAATATAATTGTCATATCCCAAATATGATAAAATTGGGATCAGGCTCATAACTAGGATACTTGTGTTCATGTAGACAAAGTCATTCCTAATCATCCTAATTACTGCTAAAACTACACATTGAAAGCATTTGAAGTCAACAACACAACACAGCATACATCCATTATAAATTATTATGATGATGATAATGATTATTATTACTTAAATTTCATTAGTAACATGCTTATGGTTATTTTCAGTCACTGAAGATCAGGGAGTAATTGTGGTCTTTTTTAAAATACAGTCTGTGGTGAGTTCAGCCACAAGAGACAAAGTTGTTTGTCACCTACAGTAAATATAAGGTGTGAAAAACAATGCTCTACAAAAAATGACAAAATATTAAGGTAAATAATGGATAATAATTTATTAACAAATAGCTGGTTGAGAAATATAATTAGTAACTGCCTCACAATAGATTTAAGCCTGTGTGTCAAGCAATCTTTGACAAAAATTTGACATAATTTGAGGGTCAATTGAGCATGTTTGGGTTTTGGAGAACTGGCAGAATGAGAACAGACAAATTGAACATGGCACCTCATGGCACCTTTGGTTGACAATTGGCTATTGGCTAAGTAGCTATTTTCTCACTAACAGTGAGCCACCCCATCCAATCCTTTTTCTATAACAAAAAAAAAAAAAAAAAAAAAAAAAAAGATGAAATGATGAAATGAAATTTGATATGATTACATTTCTCACAATGCTAATCTTTTTCTTTTTCACCTTGTCTTATCCTTGTCTTATCCTATCCCAAATATTCCCAATATTCTGCCAAATTTGGATCAGGCTGAGACCCAGATGAGACTGAGTCTCAAAAAAGTTGACTACCAAATCAATACACCAGACTTGTGTCTACATTTTAAAGTTCAAATGATGTATCTAGGTGACAGTATGCCAGAGGAGTAAATATTTGAAAAACTTTGAAAGTTTTTGATTTTTTTTCACCTTTTCGCATTCATTCTTCATTCTCAAATTCATTTTTGACTGACCATGCTGCACATTTTGACGTGCGATCAGCAGTATTTTAGTTATTTGAAATCAAAGAAAGAGAATGAAAAAAAGCTAAGAAGAAGAAACACGTAGAAGAACAATACTATTGCCCCTATAGCTCTGGTATGGGACACTGCATTACTAATGACAGTGTTCAAGAGTCTCAGAGACTGTCAAATATAAATTTCTTTCTTCGTCACCCCTCTTGAATCATACACTGATCTGCAACAACATTACATCACTGACAGGTGAAGTGAAGCACACTCTTAATCTTGTTACAATATAATGTTCAGATGGGAAATCTGGGGTCCTGACTTTTATCTGGAAGTTACTTTGAAGTGTACAACCTACCTAAGCATCAGTTCAGACAAAGCATGAACTCCTAGGGCAACAGCACTTTATGACAGCAGTGACTCCAGCAGGACACCGTGTCCTGCAACACCACTGAAACCATTAATAAATAGCTCAAGGAACATGACAAAGAGCCTGAGGTATTGAATGAGCCTCCAGACTACCTAGATTGAGATCTGGGTTAAGCATCTGTGGGATGTAATGTAAAACATAATGAACAAATTCCATTAATATAGAGGATTAAATTACCTAAATGAGATATAGACAGATAGACATTGTGTTGGCCATCTTGAATGCTTGTATGCTGCTACTTTTTTTGCACATTTGAAGTTTACATACACTATAGACACATACACATTTTTTTTCTCACTGCCTGGCATGAAATCAGAATAAACTTTCCTGTTTTAGGTCAATTAGGATTACCAAAATGATTTCTATTTGCTACATGCAAGAATAATTGAGAGAGAGAATTATAGACATTTTTGTATTACTTTCTTCAAAGTCAGAAGTTTAAATACATTTCATTAGTATTTGGTACTATTGCTTTTAAACGGTATGACTTGGGTCAAACGTTTTTGATATCCTTCTCACAATAGTTGGCAGGAATTTTGGCCCACTCCTCCTCTTGACAGAACTGGTGTAACTGAGCCAAGTTTGTAGGCCGCCTTGCTTGCACATGCCTTTTCAGCTCTTCCCATAAATTTTCAACAGGTATGAGATCAGGGCTTTGTGTTGGCCACTCCAAAACATTGATTTTGTTATCCTTAAGCCACTTTGTAACCAGTTTGGCAGTATTCCTCGGGTCATTGTCCATTTGGAAGACCCATTTGCACCCAAGCTTTAACTTCCTGGCTGATGTCTTAAGATTTCACATAATGTTCTTTCCTCATGATGCCATCTATTTTGTGAAGTGCACCAGTCCCTCCTGCAGCAAAACAACCCCACAACTTGATGCTGCCACCCACGTATTTCACAGTTGTGATGGTGTTGTCAGGCTTGCAGGCTTCCCTCTTTTTCCTCCAAACTTCTTTCCCAAACTGTGTAAAGGCATAGTAATTTTAGTGTATGTAAACATCTGAAAATAGAAAATAAGAAAAATAAGAAAAAGAAAATAATGAAAATTAAAAAAAAAAAGAAAATACTCTCATTGTTCTGGCATTTAGCCAATAGAAATAATTTTGGTAATCGTAAACTGATCCAAAATAGGAAAAGTTTATTCTGCTTTCATGTCAGACTGTGAGAAAAAGATGCATATCTGTCTTTTTATGTAGTGTACATAAACTCCTGGTTTTAACTGTTTGTGTTGTCCACAACATTTTGGGAAATGTTTCAAGACCTAAGCTACTAAAAAAGAAGCATAGAGGTTGCACAGAACAAAAAACTTTCACTGATTGATTTGTTGATGTGCCTCATGTATTATCAAAACAGGGCATGGGCCTTTGAGGGTGTTCTGTGGTGCTTTTGGGTCCTATGGGTTGTGGGGTGAGGGCTCATAGGTCTGGATTTTTGCAGCATATCCAGATGCTCAAACCAGGTTGTAACGTATGTAGTTTGGAGGGTCCGTTGACATCTTAGACTCTTCATCACATTATTCACGTTTCTTCTGCCATTACAGAAACTAAAGAGAGTAACAACATTGTCACATGTGAAAGGGTTTAAAGAATGAAGTTGAAATAAAAAGTATATCAGCCTTACAATATCTTTATTTGTCATTGTATGAATGCTGATTGTTGCTTTGTGTCTTTTTGTAGAACCTGGACAGACATGCTCCAAGTATAAACACAACAACCACTGCGATCCCACTCCTGCACTTGCTGTTATACATGGCAGTCTGCTGACCTCGAGTGATGGAAACCTTCTTCATTGACTGGTTTGTCTACGTGCTAAGAAGTGGTGCTCAATAATGACGTCTTCACTGTTTTCCTCTTCATTGCATTTATAATTGGTGGGAGTTTATGAGGAGTATTTTCCTTATTGTGAATGTGAGGAATATTTCTACAATTTCACTGAGCAGGTGGAAACTAATGGCTACTGCATTTGCACTGGATGGTTTTCACAGTCTGGATATAAAAAAAGATAAATAGCAACAGGACCCTCTTCTGCTCTGGAGTTACCCAGTTGCTTACTCTTGTTTTTGAGTGTGACTCTAAGAACGTGCATCAAATGGCATAAGTGAGACGTAGAAAAGAGCTTGTTTTTTTTTTCTTTTTTCTTTTTTTTCTTTTACTCTGCAACAAACAAAATAGGACAAAGCAAACAAATTGAAAACAAGGAGTAGCAGCTATGTCCCCGTGGATGCACCATTCAAGGACTCTGTTTTGGCTATGTCAGACTGCGAAGAACAGAAGCAGGATAATGGGATATCTAGGGTTCGAGGGTTCCTTATGTACCCACAGGTGGACATCCTTTCTAATATGGCTGGTGCTTCTGCTACTTCAAGTGTCTCCAGCTGCTGTATCGGCTCAGAAATTTGATGAGAATGACCCTGTGGTCACCACCACTTATGGAAAACTGCGTGGTGTTAAGAAAGAGCTCAACAATGAGATCCTTGGTCCTGTCGTGCAATTTCTGGGTGTGCCATATGCAGCTCCACCCACAGGTGAACGTCGCTTTCAGCCACCGGAGCCACCATCATCATGGCCTGAGATCCGCAACGCCACACACTTTGCCCCAGTGTGCCCTCAAAGCATTGTGGAGGGCCGTCTGCCAGATGTGATGCTGCCTGTTTGGTTCACCAACAGCATTGATATAGTGTCCACATACGTCCAGGATCAGAGCGAGGACTGCCTATATCTTAACATCTCGTCCCCACTGAGGATGGTGAGTTAGCCTGTGGGCACAGTTAGCCTGCAGGTTATGAATAGAATAGGGGTGGAAGAATTGGGGAGGAGGAACTGGGGATGAAAAGAACTGAATCCATAACCTTTTAGTGTGTCAGGGTGTGTTTTATTAGTGTGAGAGTGCTTTTCTGTCCCTGTCTGCCAGTTTAGGGAAAGCATGACCTTGTGCATGTTTAATGTGCATGAAACTGCTTATAAGTACATCAATGTATGAGAGTAGTTTTATGAAAGACCAGTTTGCATGTGTGTGTGTGTGTGTGTGTGTGTGTGCGCGTGTGTGTGTGTGCGTGTGTTTTTTTGTGTGTGTGTGTTCACCAAATTACTCTCTTGTCATTCCACTCCATATCTGCATCAATCTTCTTTTTTCCATTTTCCATCCTGTCCAACCTGTTCCACCTCTCCACCTCCTTGCCTTGTTTGCCCTCAGCAGACTCTATAACCTCCCCTTCCTTGTGTCTATAGCTCATCACAGCCTATTGTGCTTCACCACAATGGCTACAGTTCATTAAACAAGACAGCCGTTGTTATGATCATCACTGATTGATTTGACTGACTGACTGAATGACTGGCTGGCTGACTGATATACTGAATACCACACTGATTGGCTGGTGTGAATCATTTTGTCCCTCTATCTTAATTTCTCCCTTTCCCAACTCTAAGTCTTTTTTCAGTTAATGAGCTTGTGTGTGTGTGCCCGCACGTGTGTATATGTGCGTGTGTGTGTGCATGCATGCAGCTCCTGTGTGTGTTGCGGGTCCAGGGGCTCCATGTTATTCTTTAGTCTTCTATTCATTTTACAGTCAAAAGAATATCCAAGGAATGTGCCAGGAAACCGGGCAAGAAAATATGTAGACAAGGAGGTATGTATGATCTGAATGTAACCTATACAATGCCACAGTAAGAATAAACAGCCATAAAAGTGGGAGTAAAAATAAGATTTATGTTGTACAGAAGAGAGTGGGAGATCAAGCTGTTTGAACTATTCAAGGGATCTGCAGTGTTTAGAATGTAAATTTCAAGAGGAACAATTCCACCTGGATGTGAATTTAAATTGATTTGTGTATTTGTGAGTAGGAAAGCCAAGCTGTCAAAGAGAGGCCACCACTGATTTAACATGCTGAATGTAATGTGGGAAGCAGGACTTTCTCATATTTGTCATACTTGGTAAGGACCATACCATATTCTCCAGATAGTAAGACCAAAGACCAACATGTTTACTACTAAATCCCAGAGTTAGCCATGTAATTTGTAGACTTTGTGATGACAGGATGATGGCAAGGCAATGTTGCATCAGACCCACCCCTTCACTGGTGGAATGGACCTGATGTGTGATGTCTGGGGTTAGAAGGTGTCCAGTAATTCTTACTGATGTATGAGGGAATAACAGCAAATTTATTAGATCAGGCACACTGTCACAAATACATATACACACATTCAGCAATATGTAATCACATCCAGTGTTAAACAAGATCAGCTAAGGATGGACCTTGACTATGTAATCTCCATTAATAGGAAGGAGAACTGTGTCCAGGTTGGCTAAGGCTACTGTATCAAGCACTGTTTCATCAAGATAATGCCCTCCTCCTTCTCTCTGTCTCCTTTATCTCTCTCACCGTGTCTCTCAGTTTGCCACCCCCGGATGTGTGCACATTTTGATGTGTATATGTAGTGTGTGTGTGTTTGAAAGAGAGCGAGACAGAGAGAGAAACAGCGAGAGATGCTGACAGTGCCCTTGATAAGGTCTGGGTGTTAATGTTGTTGTCTTGGAAGCAGTCTTTATTATCACTTACTGCACACTCCCTCTCTTCATCCTACACAAATAACTCTAACTTCTCTCTTCTCAAACGTGTTGCACACAAAGATATGGATAATTAAAAAAAAAAATAAAAAATGCCACCCTGTTTATCATCTAGAATGTCACTTACAAGCTTCTTTTTTCTTGGATGTACTTAATTGACTTTAGTTTATTAGTCCACATTGGTTGTGCATTTATATATATATATAAAAAAACTATTGATATTAATTGAAAATGTATGTCAATTTCATATTAGGTTACGGTACTATCACAGCAAAGCCTGTATTTAGTTACACTTTACCTAACTTTAACCAATAAGCCATAGAAATTTTACGTTAATTAAATCCAAATTTCAATTTAGTAGTATACATGAATCAAATTTAGATGAAAACTTGTTTTTTTCAGAATATTTTGTTTGTAATATGAATAATAACATGAAATTACAGTAGTATTCCATGAGATGCCCATGACAAGAAAATGATGTGTTTTACAAGCTGTCAGTCGGAGATGGCTCAAGATTCATTCTGGCTATTTGTTTTGCAAAGGGAAGCTTAATATAATTATCACAGATGACTGAGAAGTCAAGTGACCTGAATATGAAAAACAATCAGTGGCACTGAGCAGATTCAAGTATTAACAGGAGGATGGCAATGACCATGGCGAAACAAGTGACAGAAAGGTATATACACATTAGAAAATATATTTGAATATGACCAATATTATATTGTATATTGTAATGGCCATAACCACTACTAATTATGACTGATATATTATCAAATATTTTTTCAGAAAAGACTGGTTTTATTAAATCACTTGCATCTGCTGCTTTCACATTAGCTGTTATAAGGACAAGTTTGAAAACTTCCAATGATGTTATGAGTTCATAACCCCCACTTTCCTTCCAATGCCAACCTTCTGTGCTAATAGACAGTAGTGTGCCCAATTTGAAATAAACTGCAAAGTGTGATGGTCAGTGGGTGAGTTCTGTGTCAGACCTTGGTTTTCACAAACCTTAACTGGAGGCATTTTCATCCATGGTCAAAGGTCAAATTGCAGGTTCCTGCAACACACATTTTTAGCCATATCATAAAAATTCACAAACTAATTAACAGCAACTGTACTGGTTGATGGAGGCATATGATATAACTCTATTTTTTTGTTGCCTGTATCTTAACTATAGTTTATTTGTCAAAACTGTCATATACTACACCAGGTGTTGGGAAGTAACAGTTTCCCTCACCATTACTTGGTTTGCTCAACTCAAAGCAAAAAAATCGGCCCGGGAGACAACTTGTATCTAGAAAAACTTGTTAGTTAAGACACTTGTTACATCAAGGTACCACCATCATCATCAGAACCGCAAATTTGAACAGCAAATTTTGATGAAACAGGTGAAATATATTGTACTGTGTCGGATAAAAAATATGACGTCCCTGGACATCAGAAAACGATCTTCAGAGTGTTGACATGTTGGAGAGAGTTTAGCTGCTCTCAGTGTACACCGATCGAAGATGCACAGTCTGGTAGACTGAAATTTATTCGGGCGCAGAACGGGTGTCAGTAATAATTTGTTGGGCCAGGTGCAGTAGTTTATTAGCAATACTGTCAGAAAATGGGTCAGATGCAGGTTTAAGTATGAATGGTACGGGCGGGGGCAGATTCTCAAAATTAGACCTGTGCTGGACTCTGAATCCACGTCTTATACCAAGACATCCAAGGACCATGTTTTCATATAGACACCGTATATTCTCTTTGTTTTCCAGAAGAGGCCCAGGATCCTGAAGTTGCCGAATCCTATACCATATATATAAATAAGTCGTGTATCATCATCATCATTATTATTACTATTATTATTATTGTTATTGTAATATTAATTGTAATGATAATTTTACTTTAACAACTACTTGTAAACATCTAGTCTCTACTGTCTCTTCCTGGTCTCCCTCTTCTCTTCCTCCTCCCTCCCCCATCCTCCTCCCCTCCCTTTCCTCTGTCTCTTCTTTTTCTCTTTTCCCTGTTTTCATTTCACTCCAACTGGTCGAGGCAGATGACCATCCACTCTGAGTCTGGTTCTGCTGGAGGTTTCTTCCTGTTAAAAGGGAGTTTTTCCTCTCCATTGTCGCCAAGCACTTGCTCATTGTGGAAATGTTGGGTTTCTCTATGTAAAGTGCCTTGAGATAAATGTTTTTATGACCTGGTGCTATACAAATAAAATAAATTGAATTGAATTGAATAAGTGAGTCTGCCTAAGGGAAGTGTGACATAGGATGTAAACGGTCTCTCATGATTTGTTTGCTTGCTTTAGTAGATGACTTGTGGTATGATACAATTAAATGGCCATGTCAACATTATTTTGGCTAGGTATTAGTTAGTGGAGACATGAATCATATCCTTGCAGGTGGCTCATACAGACTAGGTCACTAGGTGCTGTTAGGGAGGCCCCAGCCAATCATTTAACCTCAGTTTCAGGAAAGGCAATGTGATTTCTGTCTTGGTCATGGACATTTGACCAGCTGTTAATGGTTGCAGGACATTTTGAGGTGTCATTAGAGTTTACCCGTTCAGTCCCCGAATATTTAGTCATCTTGGAGGAGACATAAGACTAGGCACATCAGGGATTTTGTGGCTGTTGGCATGAGCCACTTGCTTCTTATATGAGAGTTGTTGGCAACATTTGGCAAAAAGACTTCTTCTTCCAGTGCTATCCCACATCTCCAGTCCTGTTTGTGAGGGGAGAAGTGTTTTGTCTGTGGGGAGGGGAGAAGTCTGTGGGCCTCAGCATTGCCTCTGTAGGTGATGTGATTCTGTTATCTTGATCAGAACGCAACCTCCAATGTGTATAGGTAATTTGCAGCAGAATTCATAGCAGCTGGGATGAGAGTCAAGACACAGAGACAGATTATAATTGCAATGTGCATTGTCTCTTGTCCTAAAGACTATTGTTTCACCCTGTGCCATGCTAATTCTAAAAGACCTTGAGGAATGTTTTTTTTTTTAATTTGTCATGGATTGGTCATTGAGTTATCACGAGCTAGGACAGTGGTCCATTGGCTCCATGCAATGAGATCAGGGTTAGCATCTCTACAGTTGGTCATCTCTCTCTCTCTCTCTCTCTCTCTCTCTCTCTGCCTATGCTTTCATAGTTCATTCTGAAAACTGAAGGAAAAGCTTCAGAAACTTTCAGAAGTGACTAACTCATCTAAAGAAAACAGAATCTAGTAATAATGAACTTCTGCAATGCAGAAAATAACATTACAATGGTTCTCATTTGCTAATTTGTGTGCAGAATGTTTTCATTTTTCACACAACACAAATGCTTGCACAAAATCATTGCTGGATTAATGTGCAGACCAGTCAATTTTTTGTATGTTTATGTCTGAGACCTAAACATTGAATTGAAAATTGAATTCTATGATTAGAAATCTGCATTCTGTGATGGATTTCTCCATAGACGGAGATTAGTTTGATGTACTAAGCCATTTGGTTGCCATAAACACATTTACTTTGTTATAAAGTGTAAACAATAATATAGAAAGGGATTAATAATATCGAGGCCAATAAACAATTAAACAAAAGCCTACTAACTCAACTTGAATAGTTGTCATAATTAAATTATGACAATAAAAGACACTGAGGATGAAATGATGTCAGTTTTATGGTTTTTATATATATTTTGACAATGTATTAGTAAATAATTATTATAATTATTATTGTATAATAGCTTTAAAAAACAATTTGAGTTTTAACAGACCATGCATTTAGTTTGAATTTACATTTGGAGCAGCTGGGCTTTCATCATTGTGGGTATGGTCTGTATGTGTGGAAGTTACAAACAAATCCTAGTTGTATGCATCAAAGTGCAATAGGTTATACAATAGGGTATTAAACATCATGACACAAAGACCCATGGTCCATGGCAGTAAACAAAACAAAACCAATTCAATCAGGTCCTGGATGGACTGTGAAAACTTCTATTCTATAGTATAAAAGAATAATACCTTGAGTTGGCTGTGTTTGTGTGTGTGTATTTGTTTTTTTTTTTTTTTTTCTGTGATGGGTTACCACTCATGCATATGTTTACTTTATGCTAAATTAAGTGCTGGGTGTTTAAAACCCAAACTAGGCCATTTGGACTGCAAACTAGGACATTTTCCCGGCACATCTGCATACTGCTTAATACCGTAAAGCTGCAAATAACAGCCCGGGTGTTTATTTTACCAAATGACTCAACAGACCCTGCGTTTATTTGGGACAGACGTCTCTATGAGGCAGATGTTTTATTTTTTAAGGCAAAGTACCTCAGTGCTCCGGTATCATTACGTTTTAAGTCTTTCATTGTCATTTATCAATGGAAACTTGTTATCTATGGCCGGTCTCACACCGCACAGCGTGGGAGCATGTGTGTAATTCACACCAGGCATGTGTGCATGCGCAGCGCATCAGCTGTCAGCCCTGTCTTTAAATGCACGTGGCCCAATGTAGCCCTGAGCCCTGTGCATGCCCTAGACTTGTGGTGTGAGCGGTGTCAGAGCAGAACCGGAGCGCAACGGAGCGATCGCTTTGGTCTTTGGATAAAAACCTGCTGCTGACATGGTCTGGTCTGGGTGCGGGGGAGTTAGAATGAGCTAAATTCAATGACAAAGAGAAAATCTGCCTTTATTTGAGACCGGTATTTATGGTCCACATGTGTTGCTGCCCCTGGCTAATAAACAAGAATGGCATCTATTCGCCACTCTGTTATTATTTTCAGCTTTACGGTATCTTAAATACTCCCACAAATATTTCAACATGCTGCATTCTTCTATAATGTTTGTGTACTGTCTTTGCTCCAGAGAAAATACAATGGAAGACATCTAGACTTTTTAGGATGAAAAATGAATGGAATTCTTCCCTGGTTTCTTACACTACTTTCCCCTCTCCCTTACACATTTCTTTTTTTTATTTGATATCCATCTGCATAGTATAGCCTTTTTTGTGATGTCTGTCACTGTCTTCATCCCCACCCTTTTCATCTCTTTGTCTTTTTCTCTTGCTTGTGTCATTTGCCCTCCTATTCCTTGGGCTTTGTCCCAGTTTTGTAGTTGTTGAGAGGAGGATCCTGTGGGAGGCAGCACACACACACAGAGGCTCACACAAGTACAATACACTAACCACTGAAGAAACACCAGTGTTTAAGTTAAGCTGTGAGTGGAGGTGACACAGCCCCTCAAGAGAAACCCAAACACAAGAAGGACCAGCCATGCCTATTCCTGCCGGCTATTTGCTTCTATGTGTATATGTGTGTGTAGATGAATCCATGAGTTTTGGTATAGGTAATGTGACAGGACACTCACAAGTACTGTCATGTCTGGTGGTGGACTTATCATTTGCAGCCTGGCCCTCCTGGACCTGAACCAAACATAAAAACTAAAAGAGACATAGAGAAAGAGAGAGAGAGAGAGAAAAGTCTTATCTTTGCCAGCTTACAAATGCTTACAAATCAGCGTATCTCTTTAGCCAAAAGGCAATGATAACAGTTCATCTTTCCTATTGTGACAAACATTAAAAAACCACCTACCTGGAATTTCTGCAAATTTAGCACAAAATTCAAAAATGACCTGATTTATATTTGGTGATAACAAGTTAAAGCTCAAGGTCAGTGTGACCCCTTCACAAGAGGCTGACAACCTCAAAGCAAGTTGATGGCAAACTTTTGTTGGTTTATGTCAATTGGTTGGCAGCAACAACTAAACTATAAAAACCTGTTTAATGTGAGGGGAAATTGAATCTTCAGATCTTAGAGTAGTTTTGTAATAATTTAGTAATAATTTGAGAATGGCTACCAACACTTAAGACTATGAAAGGATTCTGTTAGTCAATAACATCTGCATTTTCTTTTTCTTAACAATGCAATGCCTCCACTACAGAAACCTACCAGAAAATCCATCCACATAAAGAGAACATGCAAACTCCACATAGATGAAAGACCCCAGCTCATGTTACAACCCAGAATTTGCATATTTCTGTAAAGTGACAGTGCTAACCCTTGCACAACTGTAGTGAAGAGAAAGTAGGATTTGGATGATAGGAGTCTGATCAAATCACATCAAATCAAATGCCTTTATTGTCATTACACAGCTCTACAACAAAATCAAAGTGCAATTTAGGCAAATATATGCAAAGATAAATATAAAACAAATTAAATAGATGAGCAGCAGTATTAATAATAATAATAAAGTGATCAATTTATTGCATTCCCCAATATGCATATGCCTAAAGACTAAGCTGGGATGATCAACATAAAATATTTTACATCTTGGAAGAATGCACTCTGTGTATTTCATGAATACATAACACAAGACTAAATTTAAATTAAACATTTTTTTCCTTTACTTTTTGACATGTCATTGGATTTTCCTATCTGCCATGTCCTGATGAGCAATATACAGGGGGCAAATATGTGTGAGTTATTTCTGTTTTGTTGTTCTGTTTTCTTGATATAATGATACTCTTGTGGTGGGATGTATGAGACATAACACACAACAATATCCAGTATCCATGGCAACGTTGTAAGTTGTGGTCATACTATATTCATCATTCACTAGCTCATGTGTTGCCTGGTCTGGGAAATGTCAAAACAATGAATGGAGTGTGACATTGGCTGATCATAAAATGTTTTTAACCTTTAGATTTTCCAAATAGCTACACACTCACCAGCTTCCACCAATATTAACTGCAATCTGCATATGCACACACACACACACACACAAATCAACCCTGCTCAAGGTGACAGCATCGATAGATGCTCATACATATTCATGAAACTAACATTACAATAAATGAATAATCAGCTTTTTTCCCTTTCTTGAATATTAAATGAAGGACATTCGCACCATCACCAACCACTGTAATTTCACAAATGACAGCGACAGTAAACTGCACAAAAGTCAGGGATACAAACATCATAACATTGCCTCATTTCTAAGATTCATCTTACAAAAAATCAGTCTTTCCCCCATCTTACTCCTACTTTCCTGTACCTCTCTGTTGCTGCAGCTATAGCCGGGCCACATTTCCCCTCATGCATATTTAAGACCCAGCATATTGTGAGCAAAACAGATAGACATGGCATGTTGAAAAGTAACAGCTTTTCCCATAGTTTCCATTTCACCACAGTCATTATTTATAAGGACCCTTTTCCAAAACAGCCGCACAGCTATGTAAGGCATGAAGCTATTTCCTTCTTTAATGATGGAGAGGCATCTGTAAACTAAATGTAGGCTGTAAAGAGACTACTCTTTGCACAAACAGCATAAGGAAGGGATATATTCATGAATTATAATGTTGCTCTTGTACCATGATCTGTTTGGATCATAATGCTGGTACTGTGACAAGCTGTTGCAGTATAAGTTACTAGTGTACTGTAATGGCAACGAAGGCAAAAACAATATTTGGTAAAGAGAGGGATGACCGATCAGTAAATACATTTTTTTTTATGAAAAATGAATGTGATACAAATAAATGTTCACATATATTACATAAAGAATTATGCTGATAATGAAATAATTATGTAGCTACTAAAATAAAAGTAGAGAAATGTTGGCTTCCAGCTTCACCAGCTTTCACAATGTGAAAGTTTGGTGTTTTTCCTGTCATAAATTACAGGACAACCCACACTTGTCTTATCCTATATCCTAGAATATACCCCTGGATCATCATTTTAATTTGTTTAATAAACCTTATTTCATGCAATACAAGTCCTGAAGAATGAATTAAGATAAAGTTACTGGATAAATTAACTATATGAAAATATAATATACAATGTATTGTAATATCCACACAGCATTAAAAGTGAGTAGCTCCCTAAATCCACATTATTTATATTTTGATAGAACAGTAAAAAGCTAAGAGGATATTTCTGATTAAAATTCTCCAAAATTAATATTTGTCATTTTAACTATTTAGCTAACATACATATTATTTAGCATCATACATGCTAGTGATTTAGCATGTAGGCTTTGTTGGGTTTATACAGAGGTCAGTCTGAATATGCAGTGTTGAAAGTCCTTACCATAACAGACAAAAATGAGTTAATCAGTTGGACAGTTTGTAAAGGTTGCCTAAAAAACACCTTTTTACATGGCAGTTTAAATATGAGGAAGTTGTATTTATTGTGTCTCTCATTGCTTGAAAATGTCATGTATGTAAGTTTGCTGTCTGCTGATTATATGAACATGGGTTCGGAACTGAAGTGAGGGACATTTAAATGCCTTTGTGGAAGGGAGAGGCGGTGGCGCGCACAGGTGGGTTTTTCTTTCCTGTGAGGAGCGCGCTGTATGCTCTCTTCCTGTAAACTATGGAGCCGACAGGTAAAGGCGGCACGTCTGGGCCTTCCCTGGGGGATTGTGTCGTTGTGAGCGGATTACCACGAGGAAAAGTTATTTAGCTGAACGCGTGGAGTGGGTGAGATCGCATCCTTTCAGTGCAAGAAGCGGTCTCATCTAGACCAATAAGTCATCGCTTCCAGAAGAGAAGCGTTTTTTGTTTTGGACCGGTCCGATTGACTTTATTAATATTTTATTTTCTTCATTGTTTTGTGTGGGCTTTCACTGGACTTTGGGGGACTATTGGGGAAATTAACTGTGGCGGGGATTGAGGATTTGATGTTAAATAATGCGCTGTTTGTCAAGCGCCGGGTGATTTAATGGTTAAAGCGGTTACATTTTTCAATACAGCATAAACTTTAAATCTGTTTTTGTTTCTTCTGTTTTTCATATTTGGGTGGAGCTTACCACCTGGTGCAGTGGTTAAGGCCTAAAACAATAGTTTTCAGTGATAATGATAATAATAAAATAAGATCCGTCCGTGTTACAAGATGACATATTATTTCCCCAAGGCTTCAGCAAACATGGATCCTAATGTGCACTGCTGGGAAGAAAGTAATCTGGCGGCTATATTAAACATTAAAGCAGTTTATGGTATTGTATTTAAATTAGAAAGGCAGCTCACAATGAGATCAGGAGAAACTTAGTTAAAATACCCAACTTGTAGATATGAAATTTTGTCCCACAACTTCTCAACAAGTTTTACTCCAGCAGAGGAAACTGCTGGAGTAGAAATGAAATGTGCTGCCAAGTCCCTTTTATTATGCTGTGATGTTAAATTAGGTATATAGGGGTAGAGCAGGCTGTGCTTTAAAGCACTGGCCTCGTGCCCAGGTCCAATGTCCCTATAGATATATATGGACTGCTGCTGATACCCAGTTATTTACAATGCTTGTTGGCACAGTGAAGTCCTCTGGGCTCAGTTTTTTCAGTGTGGTGTTAGCTTAATGTCACAGTTGACATATATGTTGCAAAACTATAATTCTCTTCACACAATCAAATGAATAGTAACACGTGTTTGTTCAATCTAATGCAGTGTGCATTGACACATATGTATCAATATATATATATATATATATATATATATATATATATATATATATATATATATATATATATATATATATATATATGTACGTATACTTTATGGTGTATTCTGAATACGGAGGGTTTGGTTTATACATATGAGCTCTTTGGGCAAAAGAGCTTTTCTTTGAGAAAGTCCCTTTCTCCCAAAAGAAAGTCTTAAAAGAAAGAAAAATAAATGGTTTCCATCTTTAATATGGCAGTAAGTAATTGCCATATTGTGGTGTGGTTGTTGCAGCAAAAATAGTAATGTTGAATGGTATACAAAAATACATACTAGAGATGTATTCACACCTGCCTTGTTTGGTCCTTGTTTGGTCCTCTTAAAATGAATTTGAGTTTGTTTGCTGCCTTGGTCCGGACCTTTTGGGCTGGTGTGAATACAAACCACCAAACTCTGTTCCGGACCAAACAAGTGGACCGAGACACAGCTGAAGAGGTGGTTTTGGTGTACAATACAAACCCTGGTGCGGTTTGTTTAAGGTGTGAAAGTAATCTGACCTCAATCTGACCCAGATACAAAAAGCATGCACCTTTTTGGCTTTAGAAGGCCTAGAAGGCTGACAGTAGCCTGATGGACACACATGAGTACTCTCCTCTGCAGTTATCTCACAGTCTGTCTTTGTTGTTGCAAAATTACAAGCATCACATTGTACAACTGATGTTGTATCAAACACTGTTGACACTCCAACAGTTCTGCAAACGTCTGTAACTGTAAAAACTTTATCACTATATAGACAAGAAGAGCAGCATGCACAATCTTCATGATTGATTACAGTCACCATGGGCTTCACATTTACCATTGGACGTTTCTGTCCAATGGTTGAACGACCTTAGCAAACATGTGGTTTTATTTACAGATTCTGGTCCACTTGCAAAAAGTTCAGTGTGAAAATGAACCACACCAAACAAAAACAAACAAACAAACAAACAAAAATATGGTCTGGACCAAAGCAAGTGAACTAATGGACTTTCCATTCACTTTAGTCTAGAGTACATTTCAATCCCACAAATGAATGGAAATGCAATTCTGGACAGGGGCAGTCAGACATTGTGAACATCCAAGGCTTAGACCTGAGGAGGGTCTGGGGGTCCAGAAAATCTTGAATTTCTTAGATGTGATTTCCTGCATCCTAGTCCATTTTAGGGTTACCTGGTGGTAGGCTACGAATCCCTTCTGATTCGTAGCCTACATTCTCAGTTGCAAGGTCTACACAAGGGCTATGGCTATGAGCCAAAGTGTTTTAACTGAAGAAACTGAGTATTATACATCTTTATTCCATCTACATTATTTTCCTTTTATTTGTCTATTCTTCTATGGGTTCTAATTACACTACTGATTGTCCTTGCCTATCCCTATGTGAGTTATTCCCTGTATTCTAGTTTTGTGGCAGCAACATAAGGCTATATCTGCGTGGTTTGAGTTTAGCAACCCTGTCAATTACGCTGTCCCTGCTTATGGCCACCACATTTTCTCTTTCAGTCATCATAACAGCCAGGTTGTTGAGCCTGTCTTACTCCATAGTACTCCTAAGCCACGTGTGGAGGCGGCACAAAGTACTGAAGGAACACTCAGAATTACAGCTGCTAACTGAGATAGTCAAAGGAGCTTGAAATACATTTCTGAGAGTGGGAAACATGTCAGCATCCAGCATTTGGAAGATACTGGCAGTGTCAGAGATGGTCTGGGTTTCCATCTTTCTCCTGATGAATGTTGTAGCCACCAGAACCTCCTCTGACCTCAGTTAAATCTTTCAGAGAGAAGGATCTCAGATGTTGGGTTGCAGGCTGGAATACCTGACATAATCTCTTCTCCCACACTTGAAAACCAACGAGTGAGCTCCTCCAACATTCTGTCTAGGCATGGATAAAAAAGCTGACATTTGAAATCATCTGAGCTGGTCATGCTCGAGGTTGATCTACAGGCTCACTCCACTACAAAATCATCAAAGCAGTTTTGCTTTTGTCTGAGACTGAATATGATGTTTCTCGCATAAGACTATGGATCTTCTAAAAATCTCCTCAGCACTTTCATCTGTATGGAGCTATTTCAAAGTCTGAAGGAAAACATAAGCAGCATGTACATCGTCCTTGGCCTGCGGCGGTTTAATAGGATCCATTTGTTCATGGATGTCTTCATTGTGCTGAGGCAGGACAGAATGGCAGGAAGGTTTTTCAGCACAGCTTTGATAGACCTTGCATTCCCATCATGTGGTGTACAGCTACACAAGTTCAGTCCAGCTAATCCAGGTTCTTTCTGTACTTCTAGGAACTTGTAGTGGGAAGTACTGAAAGTGGTATAAACATTTTTCAACAGCTCAAAGAACTTGGAAGCTGCTGGTACCGCTTTGCACCTATAGCATGAAATAAGATTTAATTTGTGTGCATAGCAGTGCACATATACTGCTTCAGGGTGTAGCTGCTTGAAGCGTGCCTGCACACCCCCCACTTCTCTGCTCATGATGGTACACCGCCATAAGCTTGGAAAAAACACAGCAGACCTCCCAATGTGTGTGACTGCAACAGTTCTTCAGTGGCATCTGTAATGGACTTGGCATCAAATCCCTTCAGTTTCCATCGCCCAAGAAAACTTTCTGTGACTTTACTCTCTTCGGTCACAAAATGCTCACAAACTGATTTTTGGAAAAAATGGGAGAGATCGGTGGTAGCTGAACTGGGGAAGTAATTTTGCAAAAAAGGATCAAATTCTTTAAGGAATGTTTAACCATTCTAAGAAGCTGCCTTGATTCAGGCTTGACTCTAACTCATCATGACTTCTGAGTGGAACTTGTTATTTACCAAAGAGGGTGGTTATGGATGAGATTTGCGAAGGTATTCCCGCCTTTCTAAAATTTTGGCTGCATTCCAGCATGAAGTTGTTTTATCACATCCCTTGTTTTTTTGTGGTTTTGAAGCCATGCCAGCAGGACATGGTTGGATGGCACTCTTCTTGTGCTCCCACAATGTATCCAGAGCCCTTTTCCAGTTGGAAAATGATTCTGCTTTCTGAATACACGGCAGGAAAAGCAGAATACTGAGTTGCTCTTAACAGAATACTCAAGCCATTTGAATTGCTCAAATCAATTTTTGTTGAAAGCACTTTTCTGAGATCCAAACTGGCTGAAGGGACACTGTGAACGGCATACCTGCTTCAGTCAATTTTTTGGAGATCCTAGGTCACACCCTACCATTCCACCTGCTGTCCCTTGCTCTGCCTTCCACTGCACTTTTGGTCACCCTCTGGAGTCAGACAGCTAGCAATTTCACTGGCTGTCCCTTGCTGTGACATCACCAGACTCATCTGTGTAAAAAAGTAGACTCATAAAAATCTTAGAGTCTATAATATGATACAGTACAATTTAATCTAAAGATAGTATAATATAATTTATATCATTAGGGCTAAAAGTAGATCAAATGAATAAATAATTATTTTGAATCAAAAAATGAAACTCATGTATCAGTATATTAAGTGAAACGGAGCAAAACTTAAGAGGTCTTAGTGAAGAAATAGTCAGGTGCTTTGCAGTGTGAAGCACTGTAAACTATTGTTCTACACTGCGCTTTTTCTTAAACTTCTTCATCTTATATACCTTTTTTTCAATTTCAAATAACTAAAGTACAGCTGATCGCACACAGACAAATAATACACCAAGATGTGTAGCTCAATCGGACTTGCTATGCTATTATTGTTTTCAACCAAAAATGAATTTTTCGAGACTTTTTGCTAGGTTGTATACTTTTTGATCAGTCACAGATCAATGACCATGATCAATTTTGGAGAAATTCATACTTTATAATGGATGTGTGTGTGGGCGGAATGCGCGAGAGTGTGGCTCAGAATGGAGACAGCTTTAACAAAATGCTTTGAATTTTTTTGAACATGGTGCTGACAGCCACAAATTTCACTCTACAGGTATGATGATAAGTTGGATTAAACTTGTCGATATCTTCTTTACTTTTTGAATAAATAGTAGTCAGTAGTTCAGCATCTTGGCCAGACTATTAGTTTTTTCTCCAAAAATTAGATTTTTGCAAAATAATTTGCAAATAATAATAGTAAGAAGAATAATTTCATCATGTTGAGTTTCATCATCATTTCATTTTTTTTCCTATTCATTATAGAAAAATGATTGGATGAGGAGGTAAGTTTTTGGCGATGAGCGTCACTAAAAATTCATCATGGATAATGCATAATGTAGCATTATAGCACTGTAGCATCATAACATCTCATCATAGACTGCTACAGCATACTGCAGCATGAATTGTCTAGTTACCTTATCCTATTATTAAACTATCATCATTTACCATTATTATCATTATCAATCTATTATTAGTATCATTCCATTCACAGTGGGTCTTGTGAGTGTAGATACAGTCATATAATAGACCAATATCTCCACCCAGCTCCACCATTGATTCTGGATTAGTGGAAAACCCCCATTCAAAACCTAAAGAAACAGGTGAAAAAATAGACTTTTTTATAGTCACTGTGTCTCTGAGAATTTGTCTCCATATCACACACTCACTTACTGAAGAGTCTCCTGCAGACAGCATTGTTATGTGCATGTGTGATCACAATGGTTCAGTTACAATTTTTGGATTATTGTACACTGAATGTAATGTAATTGTTAATAAAAATATTTTAGTTAATCTCAAAGCAAATACAGTTAAAAGTACAGTTATTACTCTCAACTGTGTCCACATTCAGTCTCCATCTAAACATCTTTGCATTGTACTCACATGAGCAGATGACACATCATTAGCTCTGTCCCAAATTGCCACTGAGTGTCTCATCTGTAATATTTATGTGCTGCACTAACAAATACAGAAGAATGACAAAACACCTTATTGCCACAATGAGAAGTAATGAGATGTAATTTGGTATTGCACCAGTACATAAATCATTTAAAGCCCCGCAGTCATATTCACTCTAAAGGTGCTCAGTAATGGACCAGCCCAAGCATTAATCCATGTCTGTCTCTCTGCTGCTCTCTGTGTATTTATTAATTGTAATATACTTTTTAAATAACATTGGTTATTTGGTTGTCACTGATGTAATTATTTATAATTATATAATATATTTATAATTATTATTATTTAATCTTTTTCTAACATCAAAAAAGCACAACACATGTACCAGAACTTTCACTGCCCCAACATAATGCACACATGCTGGGGAAAAACACATGAATGAAAACTCTCATTACAAGTGCAGCAAGTGAGTCATATTATATTAACTGCCAATCAGCTCCATGTTATCATGCTTTAAAAAAAAGTGACAACAATATGAACAGCAACAAAATAGATTAGTCACAGGCTGTATTGCACAGAGATAAAGATAAAATCTAGTAACATGCAGAAAAGACCAGCAGCCTCCTGACAGAGATAGCTGCATTATGGGTGGAGGTCAGCTGTGCGGACCTAAACTAAGCTGTCTAAAAGTGTCCTAACCCTAACCCATTCTGAATTTGTATTTAAATCCAAAATGTGATACTAACTATGATAATCGGATGGTAACCATAAACCTGTCTCTAAATAGTAATGTATCAAAACCGTAATGAAATAAAGCCATTACTACAGTTGTAGTAAGCAGTTGGATAGTAGCAGCTTCACTGGATGCTTAACAATGAATTAAAAAATGAAATTGAATGAAAAAAAATTGAATGAAATTGAAAACAGTTCACTTTAGCTTACTGGACTGGATATTAAATCACCTCTCACACAAGCTCACACTTTAAACACAAAATAGACTCAGTGGGGTGATGGGGGGATGTCGTTGGAAAGAATAACAACAAAAAACTTTAATTGTCCATTATATATATATTTTTTTATGTTCAGTTTCTACTGACATTTTTTACAGCTTGTAGTAGTAGTAGTGGTGTTTCTTTAATCTCTGCAGCTAAGATAAAGATGTTGCCTGTTGCAGTTTTTGAAGCTGTAAAATGACTGCCCCATAAATACAAGCTCAGCTTAATGCTATAAAAAGTACAGATGTTTCACTATCTAATTATTGGGTATCTCAGGATACTGCATAAAGGTTGCCATGACGCTGTGTATGTGGCAGCTAGTTTGTCAGCAGCGTCTCATTTCTTACTTTTTTTTTTTTTTACTAATTTTTACTCATTTTATTCTTTTTCACCAAACTTTTAACTATACCAAACTACTAACTATTTTTAGCTAAAACCATATTTTTTATTACTTCTTTTCTCATGTTTTTTTTCCACCTGCAGCAGCCTGTGAACTCTTACACTGTGTTGTGTCTAAACTGCAAACATTGCACCCACAAGCCGCCTTCTTCATGTCTGGAAACTTAAACTATGCTTCCTTGTCCTCCACCCTCCTCATCTTTACACAGTAGGTGGACTGCTATATTAGGGACAATAAGACATGGGATTTACTGTATGCAAATGTAAAACATGCATACTGTTCAACACCCCTGCCACCGCCGGGCCACTCAGACCACAATCTGGTTCATCCATTTATGTACCTGTGATGAAAAAACAACCTCCCACCATCAGGTATGTGAAGATGTGGTCTGAGGAAAGTAGCATGGCACTAAGGGACTGTTTTGTGACTATAGACTGGGAAATGCTATGCACATGGGGAGGACATCGACAGCATTGACACATTGCATCACAAACTATATTAACTTTTGTGTGGAGAACACTGTGCCTACCAGGAAGGTCTGGTGTTTTTCCAACAACAAACTGTGGGTGACTCAGACCTGGAAACCCTGCTGAAGGAGGAGAGGGTCTTCAGATCTGGAGACAAAGAGTAGCTGAGGAGGGTGCAGAAAGAGCTGAAAAGGGAGGTTAAGAGGAAATTAGGAGGGGAAAGGAGAATTACAGGAGAAAGCTAGAGGAGCACCTCCAACAGATATGAGAGAGGTGTGGAGGAGCCTGAAAACCATCTCTGGCCCCAGCAAAGACAGTTGGAGGGAGCCTGTATTGGGCTCAGTCATATTGAGACGCCATTAAGTTGCACTCAGGTGCAGCACAATTCAGGGTTTTGGGAGTCTGTCCAATACTGAGTACTAAAATTGAGTCTCCCCCTCTGATGCATCAGTTTTAGAGTCTTACAAATTCCAGAACTTATAGTTCGTCAATGTTATATCAGGGTTCATGTTTGCAGATACAGAATTTGTATGTAGCCTGACAAAAAATAGTGCTTGATATTTCAAATTCAAGAAAAAAAAAATTATTTGGCCTAGGGGGTTCAGCTGTTGCTCTCTCTCTCTCTCTCTCTGTCACACACATACACACATCACTGTGTCTTTATTTCTCTCAAAATTTATTAGGAAGTAGACATCATAAAGTACCATGACTCATGTGCTGCTGGGCTTTAATATTTAATTTCACATCAACCAAGGATGGAGAAGAGATTGTAACAAGAGGGAACGGGTTAGAAGATCATGGATATGTTTGTTCTTGTACGCGACTACTCTTGGTGGTGCATTGAGGAAGTGGCTCTCATTGGACACTTAAAGAGGAGGTGTGAGCATTTTTTGGTTGCTTTTCATCTTGGCTAAGATGTAGTGTAACAATCAAAGCAGAAATTCAAATAGTTTTGTTAGAAAACAACGTTAAAATTTTAAATTTTGCCATTTTTTAACCTGACGTCACAGGAATGGTCCTGCTGGTTTGGTAGTTAAAGTGTAAGAGACGCAGACAGAAAGGTCTGTGGAGACCTGAAAGACTCTGCTCTCTGCTACAGAGACAGGGCGTTAACACGTGTCTGCCAGGTAGAAGAGAAAGGTACATTTACTGACAGACGGGTGGTGAATTATGACACTTTATGCTTGTCCAGAAAATTATTAAACTTGTGTAATAAAATGAATGAACACACTACAATGTACAACACAACGCAGCAAGTCCTATACCTACCAGGTGTACATAGTTTTAAACATTGGCATCTTTCATTCATTACTTCTTTGTGAATGAAACCAAAAAATAATGACACACAGTGTAATGTTATATGTTCAGATGCACATCTGAACGCAGTGTGGGATTTGTATCCTGATGCTGACTGAAACTTAGATGAAAAGTTATAAGGCAATTATTATATTTCGGTTTCGTTGGGATACGAGCGCCACCTACTATTCCCAATGTGTTCAGATGTGGTTTAGTCACCTTCCTTGTCTGCTGTGATAACAAATTGCATCTAAACATATAAGTGCTGTTGTGGATTTGTGCACAGGCTCCAGTAGGGTCGGGATGGATTTTGTAACCTCTGATACATACTCTATAACACACATGTATATTGGACACACACACACACACACACACACACACACACACACCGTGCATTAGATAGATAGTTAGTGTATATGGCTTAGTGTGTGGAAAGAAATCATGTAATCAATATTCACACATTTCTAATTTACACATTTCACATGCATTGCATGCACGCACACACAAACACACAAACAAAAGACACAACCATTTTGCATGGAATGCTGTATTAGACATCGGATCTAAATTCAAGACTGTGTGTGTGTGTGTGTGTGTGTCAGCACATTAGAGATGGCAATAGACACCTCAGCGGCTTTAGATACACTGTCAATAACTCATCACTTCTTTCATTAAGTATATTGGCAGCCAGTCAAATAGAATGCGTGTGTGCTGTGTTTCTGCTCATTCAGTAACTCTTTTTTTTCTGCTGTTTTTGTTAATTCAAGGCTAGGAAAATGGGAAACTACTGTTGCATTGGGACACATGAACATGTAGTGTGTTTATACTGGTAGGTAACAAGAAGGTGATTATGCATTTTTTATGGGAGTAATGAACAGATAGAATAAGAATACACATCTGAAAACTCACTCCACTGGCAACTTGGTAATATTTATGTAATTTTTTCTTGCTGGATGCATTTAGATTGACTTGCAGTTGTTTGTATGTGTTTGCATTTATTAATATCAGTTAAACTGGAGAAAGTCAATGAGGTCAGAGGGAGCCTGGACTGGTTAATGAGGTTATAATACTTTCAAGTGGATCCAGTGTGGGCATGAAGCCACTGGTGTTGATTTAAGGTGACAGAGAATCAAAAAAAAAAAAAAAAAAAAAAAAAAGCATTTTGACCTCGACTTTGTTGAAGAACGGTTGTCCACCCATATTCAGGAACATGTGAAAAGTTGTAGAAATTCTGAACACCTCCTTTTCATAGAAATTCCTCTTTTAGAAATGTTGCTAGAAAATTAGTCAATTTCAAAAACGGTTGTTTGTGACATTAAAAGTATCTCACTGCCCCCCCCCATTCTGATTCCATTCCTTCACCTTCAAAGGTGATTAGCTGTATAAAGATAGTCTGTCTGTGTTCTGAAGATGGCAAAGTTACGTTCATTTGAGTGACAGTGAAGGAGCCAATCGGTGTCAAGTGCTTGCATTTCATAATGAGGTTGCCAGTTGAGCCTGAAAAGATGACAAATAGATGAAAAATCACACTTTTAAAATCCCCCACCCTAAAATATCTTTCTGAGAGAGGTTTTTATGAAGCTTCTAAGGCATTACACATCCAACCAACATTTTATTGTGTATATGTCACATGACAGAACAATGATCAAAACCCCATTTAAACATTCTCTGTTGCCTTTAAAGTAAGACACTGGTAAAAGGAAGAATGAATTCAGGGAGAAAATCACGTTTGAGTAAACAGAGGAGTTCAGAAACGAAGAAATCTGAAGAATAAAGATGAGCTCACCAAATATGTGTGACATAATAACGTGTATTAATTCCTTGTATTCAGCTGAGGGCTGCAAAGTCTTACTGTTGCTCTTCATGTCATGTGTTCTAGATTCTTACGGTGCATTCACACCGAAAGTGACCAAAGCGAACAAGTCGTCAAATACGCTGAAGAAACTTTGCTGTCAATAAATTTTGAATTTGCCCAATGTACTCATCACAGGATTTGATTTAGCTCATCAATCAAAGGAGCTGTACTCATCTGGCACCCTGGGTCAACACACACCACACGTCCCTGCCACCAAAAAGTAAAAGACAAGAGAGTGATAGAGAAAAGAAACAAATATTATCTACAATTTGTTAAACTCTTTTTCTCTGGGTTACATCTGATCTCATAAACATTGGCATGTTTATTATCCTCATATAAATCATTGCTACAAAAACCAAACACAGCTTAAGCTACAAACAATTAGATTGATTAGACTGATTTCACTGAACCGCGTCATAGCTCATTACCATAAAGTTAACCGGATTTTAACTTCTCCTTTTAGCTGTTGTTGCAAAAGACTCTTTGCTGTCAGAGAATTCACTTTTTTCACCGATTTCGCCGTCTCTCCATAGAGAAATAATGACTTCCGGCGCTGTGGTCGCTCTTGTTGCTTTCGGTGTGAATGTACAGTTACAAATACAGCACACCTCACTCTTTGTTCAGCTCCAAAAGACATGTTAACATTAGATTAAAAACTTGGCAAGTTCAGGTGCATTTACATAAAAACATTCAGCAACATAAGATATCTATATCTGCTCAGCTGAACCTTTACTACTTTTACTGAGAATAGGCGGCCTGAAGAAGTGTTTACATGCACACTCATAAAGAAGAGCAAACACAATTCCACAAAAATTTCTACTCCAATAATTTCAAATGAAATTCATTGCCTGTATAGGACAACAACACTTATTTCTCATTCATGTGTCTTTTATGTTCATGTGTTTGCTCTCAACATTTCTCTCATGTGCTACCTCTTTCTTCCTTTCCCTAGTGTGCCCCCAGATTTGGTGCTTTCAACAGTTAATGAACCACATCAATAAATCTAATACGGGGGGAAGCAGACAGTAAAGGGAATGGAGGAAGGTGAAGGAAATGGAGCATCCTGAGATCTTTGTGCCTGCCACGAATATCTTAGAAATATTGAAATCAGCAGCATGTCATGAAGACACATTTCACAATTTTTACAATTTATTCTTATTCAACATTTAAGCTAAAGGTAAGAGTGTTTCCAACAGAGGAACAGAGGTTTAACTTACTGACAGTTACCTCTTTGTTCTGTTAGAAAATATGGAGAAATTTTGAGAAACAGAGACAAGGAAAAGACACAGAAAAAACTTATTGAAAAAACGTATTCATGTTGGCCAATCACATGCAATGTGGATAGAAGTACTAGGTCTCTCTTGGCAGAGTCACTGCAAAACATACATTACATAACTACACAACTTCCAAGCTATTATCAATGCTGATACACATAACTTACATAACTTAGTATATGGTTATAGATATATAGTATAGTTTAGTAGTATAGTTTATAGCATAGTTATAGTATAACGATGCTATAACAGTTATAGTATAGTTATAGTTTAACCAATACTGGAAGAGGATTAACTGTATTCACTATAATTTTTCAAGTTTTGAAATTGGAATTTAATTCAAGAGTAATCAGTAGCTTTTTGTTTTTTCATGCCTGAGGGAAATAAAACATTAATAACTCATCAAGGTATTAATTTGTCTTGTAAATTTGTTTTGAGAAAATTACACATAAAATGTCATAAAAAATATTAAAAACTATTCTCATTCTCATCTTGTCATTATGATTCTCATGACAGTTAGTCAGTGTGCAACAATAATAACTATGCCGTATTGTCCTCTTTCATACCCTTAATTTAGTGGATGAGTCTAAGATGCTGAGATTTGAATGGTCTGATATTAGAGAAAACTTCATGCTTCAGCATTGATTACAACATAGATTGCCACAATTTTGTGCCTGATATGACAGCAACATTAGATTAAAAACCTTTCTGTCATTCCATGAGGTATAAGTCTCATTCTGCTCATTTAGCACCTGTCAGATATCATGTGAGATCATTTTCTGGTGATAATGATCATAATTTGCTCTCAGTGTCCTTGCGGTGTCTTGTTAATACCATGAGTGGCTGTCAGTAGCAGATGTCTTTCTCTTTTCTCTGGAATTTGACTCACTCATCATTTTTACTTACCCATTTTAACCACATGTCTGATTTGGATCTGTTAAAGGGTTAAAACTGTGCTGATTGGTGGAGCAGGAAATGGGAGCCTGGCGATTGATTTTTATTATTATTATTATTATTTTCATTTATGATAGTATCATTTAATATTAACAAATACATTATATATTTGATATTATGCTATTAAACTGTTATGTAAAGCATCATTATATTTCATTATATGATGTATGATGTGATTATATTATTATTGTTAGAAACAGTGACACTTTGACACTATGATTTAGTGAAAAGTCTTTCATAATGCTATCTGTCCCAGTAGTTTTGTGGAGTGCAAGTGAAAGATATCTCCTGATATTCATGGAATATCTAAGCATATCAAGGCCCATCAAGCCTTGTCTCAGCCTTCCAAAGGGGAATGTCAGAGATGAAAGAGATAATTTTAAGAGGTAAGGAAGAGCTGAGCAAAAATGCCATTGTCCTTTAAACTGTCATTTTAGGGGTAGACCCTTCTGAACCACTTGAGTTGGTGAGTTGCCTTGAAGTGTGACCATGCATTCGACTTACCTGAAAAATTTACTGCCATTATTTCTCTACTGCTGTTCATAGATAATAGCCATTGGGAAGGAGTGTGTTTATAAGTGCACACTGTTATATTGGGTATCTGTTTTCTCTGTCCAAATTGTAAAAAAAAGTTCAGACAGTAGTGACATATTGTTGCAAAAGTTGCTAGACTTAGTATAGTATACAGTTTACAGATGACTCTTAAAGGGATCAACAGGTGCAATAACAAAATTATTACCATTATTATCATTACCATAACAACACTAAAACTACTCCCACAGGAGTCTAATTGTATAGCAGCTTAACCGAATGAAAGACCTGAACCATCACTAACCATGAGCTTTATCATCAAGGAAATTTTTAAGCCTAACACTAAATGTAGAAAGGGTGTCTGCATGGCTGAATGTAAACTGTAATGTGAAGTACTGTGACTTGTCTTAAAATACTAGAAAAGTGTAATATAAATGCAGTTTATTTACAATTTTCTGCCATAGATGTAACTGATTTAATGATAAATTTCAACTATAGTATAATGTTTTTCCTATCCCTTGTTGATGTTTCCTCTGTTGGAGTATTTTGATGATGTAATAATAATAATAATAATAATAATAATAATAATAATAATAACTTATTTCAAACTTTATCTTAAAAAAACTTTTTTACATTTTTACATTTGTTTCAATTACATAAACACATATTAACATATTTCATTATCAATCATTTTATTTTATTTTGAAATGCAAAAGGTCAAGCCAGTTTTCCTAAACCTTCCTTTAAACGACTCTCACTATCTCTTTTGCTTCCAAATACAGAGAATCAGCACATGAAGTGGTCCTATGATTGTTTTTTAATGTTGATACGCTTGATAATGAAGAGTGATGGGGCTTATAATGCCTTGAGGGACAATCTGCTCTTAGCACAACAAAAGCAATAGTAAAAGAGCAGACGGCTCTGAATAATTATACTGCAAGCACATTATGTGTGTGTGTGTGTGTATGTGTGTGTGTTAGTACATTTGAGAGAACCTGAGGAGGGAATGATGATTAACGACAGAGCAGACCTTGAAAAGGACGGGCTGTCACAGGGACAGATGACAGTAGCTAAAAGGATGGGAGGAGGAAGAGGAGGAGCAGGAACAGAGTGGAGAGGTGAATTGAGGGGGCACAGAGCATTTCACTGGCAAATGACTGTTGACTGTTGACACATGCAAGAATAGTCATTTGCTTACGGTATCATTTATTTCCCCTTGGTGTACTGATTAAATCATGTCTTAATATCATGTTTTAATCCTGCAGCCACGGAATTTTTGACTGGCAAGCAGGGGAGCCATGTGGGCTCTTGAACCTATTTCTGTATGTCTTTTCTTCATTTATGATTTTTTTCCCTTGTTTACTGTTACATACCTATGTATTTTGGTGTTTCACTGAAAAGTACTACGGTACCTGTTACATTCAATTCAATTTCAATTCAATTCAGTTTTATTTAAATAGCAACAGATCATAAAAACATTTATCTCAAGACACTTTACATAGAGAGACCCAACATTTCCACAATGAGCAAGCGCTTGGCAACAATGGAGAGGAAAAACTCCCTTTTAACAGGAAGAAACCTCCAGCAGAAACAGACTCAGAGTGGACGGTCATCTGCCTTGACCGGCTAATGACACAGCTGTTCTATAGGTTATGTTCATCTCTACACCATCCACACACTAATAGAACAGTAAATGGGGATGCATGGACTGGTGGAGCTGGCAACCACTATCCTCTCGCACCAACTTGGCACCCACCTTTTTTGGGAATGTGGTGCAACTCACCCATTCAGTTGCTGGTTGGTCAGGGTAATTCAACTGATTTGCATTAGTGAAGTGAAAGAGCATTGATCTAATGTGTCTAATATGTAAAACACATAAGCGTATGTACCAAATAAGAGCTAATTGCTTCATATGTATTACATGGGAATAATTCCTATACTGGAATATTAAAATGAAAATTGCAACCATTTACTTCTAAACATTCTGTATGTGCTGGCAAACCATTTTTCTATTAAGACCTTACATAATCATGGTGCACTGGTGGTTCCTCATTGAAATGATTTCTTGGTGGCGGAGTATTGAGGTGCTGCACTACCACTGCCTCTGCACTATTCTCTAAACCATTTGTTTCCATTGCCCATATGAGGGCTGAAGTCAGTAGCAGCAAAGAGATTCCTCTTTGCTCTCACCCACAGAAACAACACTGTGGTTAAAGGTATCTTAGAGTTGGCTGCTGTCAAAAAACAAACAAAAACAAATAATAAGTCTCCCCCACCAGACGTTGAAAGTCATCCTAGAGCAAAAGTGGTTGGTTTGGGCAATGAAATAAAATCTGCTTATGGGCTTGTGTGTGGATGCACATATGCATGTATCTTGTACATCTAGCTTTGTTTTAGCCCACTTAAATTTGTGTCAGTATGACAGAGCATAAAGTTCACTGAGGCAGTGTGTCCATTTATGGTAAATATCTTAACAGAGTGTCCTCGACTTTTTATGTTTTACTCTTTCACACACATTTTCTATCACAGTCAGGTTGTTTTCTTAGTATAAGTAGACTAGTGAAGCCATTGAAGCACCTATTAGACACTAAATGCAGATTAGACGGCAACATGCTTTTTTTGTCATAGTAATTATTCTGAAAAGACTAATTTAGACTAATAATTTCTTTTTGCTCAACAATTATTAGAAACAGCAATGACCTTAGCCTGTCTGCAGAAATTACATTTCTAAAGAGTTAGGCTGGAACAACAAACATGTTATGTAGGAAAAGTAATTTCTCTCTGGATTATATGAGGTAACCTTATTTTTGCATACATGTACATAACTGTACATAACCATTACACCAGAGACTGGTGTCACAGTATTCAGACCCCCTTACATTTTTCAATCTTTATTATATTGCAGCCATTTATTAAAAATCATTTAAGTTTTTTCCTTATAAATGTACACATAGCACCCCATATTGACAGAAAATCAGAATTCTAAACATTATTGCACATTTAAAGAACAAAACCTGAATTATCACATGGTCAGATGTTTTCAGACCCAAAGTCTGAAAACTTGTAGGTGCTTCTACTCTGAGTACTGAGTAGAAGCACCTTTTGAGCTAATACAGCCACAAGTCTTCTTGGGAATGATGCAACAAGTTTTTCACACCTGGATTTGGGGATCAGCAACCAGCTTTAGGAAGACTTCTGGTCGTCCCAAACTTCTTCCATTTAAGGATCATGGAGGCCACTGTGCTCTTAGGAACCTCAAGTGTGGCAGAAATTCTTTTGTAACCTTGGCCAGATCTGTACCTTGCCATAATTCTGTCTCCGAGCTCTTCAGACAGTTCCTTCGACCTCATGATTCTCATTTGCTCTGACATGCACTGTGTTGTAAGGTCTTATGTAGACAGGTGTGTGCAGTTCCTAATCAAGTCAAATCAATTTAATTAAACACAGCTGGACTCCAATGAAAGCGTAGAACCATCTCAAGAATGATCAGAAAAAACAGACAGCACCTGAGTTAAATATACAAGTGTCACAGCAAAGGATCTGAATACTTATAGCCATGTGATATTTCAGTTTTTCTATTTTAATAAATTTGCAAAAATGTCTACATTTCTGTGTTTTCCTGTCAAAATGGTGCTGTGCTGTACTGTGCTGTGTGCACATTGATGAGGGAACAATCAAATTAAATGATTTATGTAAATGGCTGCAATGTAACAAAGAATGAAAAAGAGTCTGAATACTTTCCGTATCCACTGTATGTATTTATGTTGATGTTGGCTATTTTATGACCATGTCATCATAATTTCACCAGTAATCAGCTTGCTATTACTTCTATTTCAAAAGCTGTACTATTTCTTGTCTTCATATTTTTCTCTTTCATTTTTTCTTTTTCTTTGCTCCATACACCTGAAACATGTCAACATAAATTAACTTAAACAGCAAATTTAGTGTATGGATCACAAAGAAAAACAAACTCGCACATCTTGGTGCACAAGAATAGACTGCCCAGCAGCATATAATCCTGTCTAAGTTACTGTGGCTGCTAGATGTTATTTAACAATAGCACACAACTGTGAACTATGTGCAGGTGGTTACACAGACGACCTCTGTGATGGATGCAACACAATGAATGTCACTATGGGCACACTGTGGGCCAGCTCCACAGCGGGAGTATACTCCTGTGTAGGAGGGCTAGTCAAGGCCAGCAAATGTGTGCAAAAGCAAGAAGATTTGATAATTTGATGAAGATTTGTTTTTGTTTTCCCAGACCACAATGACTGACAGAATATGAAATTGATTTGGTCACAGATATACTTGCAAAGCCATTTTCAAGATGAACTTTACAAGAAAAGAAGAGTTTGTACCCTGTGACAATTACAGGGTACGAACTCCTCTTTTGGTGGTGTGCCGACAATAAAATCAGTACAAGGCAATTATTGTGGATGATTCCCATTATCTCAGCTGGTAAGTGGTTGTACTTTAAGTCCAGACGTCCGGGCAGGTGCTAGTATTAAGTTGTGAATATAAATATACAGCTGCAAACACTGCATCATCATACAAGCCTTCCTCCTCATCTCTGGCCACTTTCCCTTTTTTATATAAACTATTTATTTATTTTTAAGTTTATTTCTGTCTGTTTTTGTCTATTTTTATATTTTTTTATATTTCATATATATATATATATATATATATATATATATATATATACACAATACATACAAAATGAGAGGACAGGGTCTGGTTGAAAATTGCAGAGGATTTTGGAGTATAAGGCAAAGAAACAAATAGTCTATAAACCATAACAAGCTGCACCACTGAAAAATGTAGTTAATGCTGATGTTGGAAGTGCTGGTTTTGAGGCCAATTTAGCTGCTTGTGCTGAATGCAACAGCTGCTTGTGGAGGATTTAAAATAACTAAAAGGTACCTGTTGAACTAATAAGTAAAATAACACATTACTGTCATTGCTGAATCATCATTTAAGTATTGTAATTACTTTTTTTTCAGTTGGTAATGAGTAATTGGTAACAGTTTTCAAATACCTTGCTCAAAATTGCCTGGTGTTGTCTGCTCATCACCATTCACTAAAATGGTTTCTAAACCCTGCAGTTAAATCCTGTATTTTTTATTTATTAAATCAATTGCCCAGTAATGTTTAAATAAATTAATCATTAATTTCTGGCAGTAGAGTTTTTCCTAACATTAAATATACTAGGCAGGTCACTCTGCCTTAAGTGACTACTAACCTTAAAGAGTTTCATCAGTCTGAGTTTAAAAGCGGTATAGTGCCTTATGAGAGTGTAGAAGATGTTTCAGGGGCTTTTCCACCTTCAGAAGACTACATCTCTGCGGGAGGGTCACAGGGGTTCACTAAATCCTGCCTGTTTTTTCACATTTAAAGATGAAGAGCACAGCTTTAGTATTTAATGGTCTAATTGTTTTAAAGAGGGTTTTATTAGTGGTCTAAATGCTGTTTCTAGGCTTTTTTCAACCCTATCACCAGCTTCAGGCAAAAATTATAAGAATCAATGTTAAAGAAAATGCTGCTGTCAGCTGAAACCCCAGAGGTGATATCTGTTCCTGGCTTCTATTTGTTCTTTCCAATGCCTCACATGTGGCAGTCTTCCCAGGGTCCCTTACTACCTTGACTGCTGTCAGCCTTGCTTCCTTGTGGCTCTTGGTGTTGATAATGAGCAGCTCAAACCTCATTGCTCCCTCTTTAAAGCGTGGGTTTGCTGGAATGCCTGTGTCTATCCTTTTCTTCAGGATGTCACTATCAAAGAGTTACTTCAGTCACTACTGGACGCAGGCAGATTTCTGAAGACCTTTCTGACACTGGGCATGTATTTTGAAATTTATAGGGAAAAAAATTGCAGTACTGCATATGTGTATTGCATGGCTTCCATTTTTCCAATTTCCAAGGGCACCCCTGATTAATCTTATCACATTCCCTTTTGTTCACTGTCTCAAAGATATTATATAATTTTTGATACATTAGATCATTAAAATATTTTTCTCATGCCACAGCTTTTTTAAGGCAGCCTGATGACTACACAACAACGAGGTTTCAGTCCAAGGACAAAAAGAGAAACAATGAGAGAGATGGTCATCTCTTCATGCAGAATAGAATGAAATGAAAGATGCAGTGGTTAAATACTTAGACAATATGAAAATAATGCACTTGACTGACTTTATTCTACACAGTTTTAGAGCTGGGTACCCATATATTCTTTTAATTTAAAGACATAAACTTGTAATTTTAGACTTATGGACTTGTAAATTTTAAAATTTGACCTCTAATAGTATTTGCTATTTACCTATCAAAGTCAGGGTATGTTATTTTTTTTGGTTTCCAACATAATACTTATACTTATATTATCAATAGTCTGTCTAGGGAGCTGGTTTGACCAGTGATTACAATAATGCAATGCCCAAAGTAAAGTCACCTAAGGGTTTTACATAAAAAGTGTCCTTATTAATCCTTCCCTGTTTCCCTGTGTTTCCTCTGCTGAGGATGGGTGCCAATATCTTAATATTACAAAATTTTATTTGGTTATTTGGTTAAGGAAGGAAGGAGGTTATTTGGTCAAGGAATAAAGTTTGGGAACCACTGGTCTATGGGATTTACTCTGGGCCTTGACTGGGCGACTCAGGGATAGTTAGAGACACTTTAGTGGTGTCTCGACTCCAGTTCATTGTGATGCACCTGTGGGCTGTCTCCACAGTCTCAGATCACGTGCACTTTATAGACAAAAAGGAAATTTTTGCATTTGGCTGCATTCATCATTTAACTCCCTCATATCAAATGATGCTGCCACCACCATGTGTCTTTGTAGGGACTGTATTGAACAGAGCCTAGTGTTTGCCAGACATTGAGTTTGGAGTCCTGCCTAAAACATTCCAGTTTTGTCCAGCCATATGTTTTTCTTCTCTCAGAGATCTTTAAATGCCATTTAACCAACTCCATACATGCTACCATGTGTTTTTTACTCCAAGTAATTTCAGTCTAACCACTCTAGAATGACATCTTGATTGATAGAGTGCTGTTGAGATGGTGACCCTTCCAGCTGTCTTTCCCATCTCTAGCAGAGAAGCTCTGTCACACAGACCGTTGGTCAATGACCATACTCTTGGTTACATAGCTGAACCATACCCATTGTACCTGTTACTCAGTTTGGCCAGAAAGCCACCTTTTAGTCACATTTCACACTTACTGAGGTCACTATGATCCTGAGACCTCTAAAAGCTTTAGAAATGCTTTCTAGATGCTTTTTAAAATCTTTGCCTCATCACAATTTCATCAAAAATATTTATAGCAAGCACTTTGAACTTCATGGCTTTGGTTTTTGTCTTTATATCACGTCAGTCCTGTTGGCTGCAGAAGGACACAACAAAACCAAACAGGATGCACCTGATACTGCCATTGCAAGGAGTTGGAATACTTTAATCAGTCAGATAATTCAGTAAAAATCTCTTGTGTAGAGACATTTGATGTTCTGCAATATATTCATAGCATGGACGATTGCTCTGAGACAAGGGAAGCCAAACTTCATCTAACATTTCACACAATAATTGGTCAAATATGCACTATTGAATTTGCACTTAATTGGGATTGACAATATGTTAAAGCTAAAAGGATCCTAGAATGTGTTTAACTTCATGACTAAGTCTTTTTCACTCTGTTTGTCTGATACAATTTTCTGATGATTTTGAATTTTCAGCACTGTGTATGAAAGCCTGTTGAGGCTGAGCTTCTGTGGGTTTCTATGTGATGCTATTTTTTCAATGCAGAAAAGTAAGATGATGATTGGATAAATGCTGCAAATTGTCATTCCCTTGGAAGCGGGGTGGCCATTAAGTCAGGCTTCCCTATGATGATTGGTGGAACTGTCCCTGTTGGAAACAAGCATCGGCGTGAAGTAGAACTCAGTCCCTATCAGCTTTCCAGCTTTTTGTGAGACAAAGTACTGTCCGCGCAGAGTGCTTGTTTCTTAGATAGCTCATTTTACACATTGTACATATTACATTGTAAATAAAACATACTAATTATCATAAAGTTATTAAGTTTTTTGTTTAAGTTTCTTTAGTTCGTTCATAATCATATCCTATCTCCTATACTATAGCCATAGTATAGGATACTATATACTATACTATATACTAGGATACTATATATACTGTAACTATAAACTATAGCCTGCTAGTTAGCGTGCTAGCATGCAGCCTCAATTAAACTTTCCTTTTATTAGTAACTGTCAGGCTGCAATAGGATTCTTCTAATAGGATATTTTAAAATGTACACCTAATTATAACATTACAAATATAATTGTGTTGAACTGGTTTAGTTTGTCAGTTATGATAACAACTGTTATGTGTCTAAAAGAAAAACATAAATCAGAAAAAAACTGCAAAATAATGGAAAATACATTGAGAAATTTTCTCACTGTTCAACTGCGGCTGGTTATCTAGTCAGATACATGTAGCCAAACTTGATGAACCTTAATGTGATTTGACCATATTTCTTTCTAAACTGTATTGTTTTTAACAAGGATTCCATAAACTTTTTCATTGGTTTAGAAGTTAAAACACAAACAGGCAATATTTTTATTTCATTACAATCACGAGCTATTCTCTTAAATTCAGACTGCTTTAGAAAGGGAATATGACACATCCATGCCAATCTTCTGTAACATCTGGAGTAAACCAAGCTCTGTCATTCTCAGATGCTTATATTTGTTTGATTTCTGATCAGGGCCCAACACATTTGACTTTTTTCCCAGCTTAACTGTGATGTGTCTGCACAGTGATGCTATAGGCAACATCTCTCATGGTCATTTGTTTTGCTTATTTAACTGCACTTTACCTGTCTCCCTAGAGAGTATCCCTTAACTGTGCAGTAGGTAGATCCTAGTGCTGCTGGCCACCAAGGCTCAAGACTTTGTTACCCATACAACAGGCCAGGGAAGGTATCTCTCTCTCCCTCTCTGTCACTCTCTCTGTCTGTGTGTGTGTCTTACATATGAAGCAGACTTATTATGTTACTCATGTTGGCAAGGTAGAGTACTGAGCCCCGAAGAGGAGCTGTGGAACCTCCTAGATTTAAATTTAACCCTCTATTTTATCTAGGCTTTCTCATTAGCAGCACCAGAGACTAATTGTTACGGGTTAAGTCTTTATTGCTGCAGGTTCTTTCACTTGTTCATCTCTCTCTCACTGTTTTTCATCTCTGCTCTTTTCCAAATGGTACAATAGCAGGGGTAGCTCTTTGTATGGGTGTAATTAGCGTTTATGGTGTTTCTATGAGCAGGGCCTTTTCACTGCTGCGGCCGTCACTCTGCTCAGCCTGTCTCTTAATCGCCCTGCCATGCTCTGGGCAATTAGTCTGTAAGCCCACTCACCATTCTCCTGCCATATCCTGCAAGAGAGAGAGACCTAAATCCCACCCTGCAACCTCACAACAGGAATAAAAATTAGATGGTGTCACAATAACCTGTGTGGCTATTTCTCCCAAGATTAACTAAACATTTATTACAACCTTTCAAAATGCTGAACAAAAGTTCGTAATAGTTATTAATAATTGGTAATGTTTGTAGATAATAATCGCCCTGCTGAAATAGCCCTGCTGATGGAACATTCACATATCTTTGTGAAAGTTACCCATTTGTCATTACATCTGATATACTATAGTATGTGTTGGCATATTATTACTGTTATGTTTATTTGATATTATTGTTGCTAAGGTGACTGCTAGGGATGCTGATATCTCATATAGCAGCATGTAGTTTGAATTGATACAATTATGTTGTGTAGTTACTTGATCTTACGTGTCATTTTGTAGGTAATGAGTTAGGAGGTCTATTGAAATCCAGGCATCTAATTTTAATCCGTTCACAAAGAACATATTCATATTGAGCTAAACCCAGGATTGCACCTGGTATATTCTGGCAACATTCCAAAATTTTAAAATTATTCCAGCATTATTCCAAACTACAGACTTCCTCGCGACAGTAGGTTTTTCATTTCTTCTATGCAGTCTCTTGTGATTCCACTGCTTCAACAAGAATGACAAAGCCCAACCCAAGGGAACACTTGAACTCCAACTGGTAGTCTCTTCGCTGAGCTGTGGTCTTTCTTTCTTACCTCAAATATTGATCTGTTGCTCAGGCAATTAGTGTAAACAGAGCCTTTTCCTGTTTTATCCTTTCTCCACTCTGCTCCAATCAAGCTTTCTGAGAAATACAGAGGGATTGCCTACAGTCAAAAGAAACCAAATTACCTGCACTTTATTCCTTTGTTGAGGTCACTTGCCAGCTACAGAGGTTAGGAAAGATTTCAGCTGTTGATACAACTCAGTCATCTCATCATCATCAATTCCTCATTCCTTCATACTGCACCTAAGGCCTGTAATCCACCAATACTGTTACACAAATTTTAATTATGGAAAACAATGAAGGAGACAATTGTTTTGTCCTCATGTGAATATGTGACTCTCCTACATGGCTTAGAGAGGCATGTTCTTTTAATTAAACTGAACAAGCTATTATGGTACTTAAAACAGGCAGACAAATGTAACTTTATACTGTGACCAGAACTGCAATCCTGACTGTCAACTCTCCAGACTTACTGTTGTTAACAAGTACAGTCTGCAGTTGCAACATGCTAAAACCAGCAAAACTATAACATACGCAACCGTGGAGGTTGCTCTTCTCCACTCATGGATACAAGCTGTAGATTTACCAGAAGGTGTATGAAGCAGGACGTTTAAAGTCCACTCCCACACCAGAGATCAGGGTTCTGGCCTGTGATAAGGCATTGTATCAGAAACTCAAAATTTATGGAAACCCCAGTTTTTTTTTCTGATATTCCTGCCAAATGTAACCAAGACTTGTTGACCCTAAAGACCATACATCACACACAAGAAGAGCAACCTGGTTTATGCAGCCCAATGCAGGGAGGAGAAACTGAGCAAACTGTGGACAAGCACATAGTACAGAAGACCCCAATTGTGAAGACAGGACTCAGCAGTCTACCTGCATCTAAATGACAAGGAATACTCCTTTGAAGACTCAGATGGACACCACTTAGACATAGAAGAGAGATGGTCTGAAAGGTGATAAAAGAAACCATCTATGTGAAACTAGAAAAACCATCCCTGAACAGAAGACAAGGCCTGCAACACAATCAATTCCCAACCAGCAATGCTGTTCTCGAATCCCTTCGCATAATACTTAGCATCTTCTAACATCTTAGCTATCTGCATCAAGAGGGAAAAACAATTTTGGCAATTTAACCTAATGTGACGTTAACGATTGTTGTTACTATTACCAGAGGATTCTGAGTGACCGTTAGTGACCGTAACAGCCACTGTCCAAACTACCTGAGATCCCTAACAACCATCAGAACTGAGGGGGGCTCTTGGATCAAAGTGAAAGTCTTCAACAACTGGATTGTAATCCAATCAGGTCAGACCAACTCTAGAAGTGGACAAAGTGTCAATATGAGAACAACATTATTAACAAAACATTTAAACATGAGGATTCATCAGAAGAAATGCACATGTATTGAAAAAGTCCAAACTACTTAATCACAGTCAATGTCCTTCAATACTGAGGTACATTTCATTTTAAAAAAGAAAAACTATATATCTTTTTTGTTCTTGTTCTTAAGTTTTAAAAGATTTTATTGTGCTGTGTTGTCTGTCTTTCCCCAACATGTGGATAACAGAGGGAAGGAGTGAAGGCTGGGGGACACTTTATTTAATTACTATGTGACACTGTTGAAAAGACTTTTACAAGTTAATGACTGCTGCCAAGATTCCCCCATGGCAGAAATGACAGAAATTAAGACTTTTCCAGAAGTCATATTTAATCAGAGATAGATGTGTGCATAGAAGTTAGAGATGGTTTGTGCTTTTGACTTCACATATTTTATTTATTATTAATTGTGAAGGTATAGATGCATGTTTGGTTGCTACTGATGAAAAAAAGATGATAAATGTCCAGTAGCGGCTCGTGAGCATACATATTAGTGGGGCAGACGCTGGGTCCGATGTCTTAATCGATAGCCACACCCCTTTTGGCATGCTTAAAATATTATTGTTATTATTACAAGCAAGCAAGGCCTACATTTCAGAGATTATTTTGAATGCATTTAGCATATATAGCGCTATTGATGAATAACAAAGATGTCAGGTTACAATGACAAAGACAGATTAAAAAAAAAAAAGTTTTTTTTTTTTTTAAAGAAACTCCACACTGTTTGATATGGCAGGTTCAAAGCTGTGCACCATCGCTGCGGTTGTTATGGTCACGTGAGGTCTAACTTGAGTAGTGGACCAATCAGTGAGCTAGTGACGGCAAAATGTGTTCTTGGGGCAGACTCATTCCTGCCCATATGCGACTCTATCAGTGCTGCCTGCAGTTCTGATCATTGCCGACAGGGTGATATGATAAATCTACAGACCAATGTGGTCGCTGACCTGTCCTGCCCCACAACTGCGATTAGTCATTAAATTGAGAATCAATCACCAAAAACATTCTAAATACAAATTTAAAGTCAAAATAGTTGAAAAACACACAGAACAAAATAATACACTACAAGATAAGTCATTAAGTAATGAACATTATTTGTTAGGAGGAACTATTTTGGGGGGCGGATGGGCATGATTTTTTTGGAGGGGCGCTGCCCCACCTGCCCATATGAACCAGCCACACCTGCAAATGTCTCCTTTGCTTATCAAACTGGCACATTTCATTTGCCCATTGACAGACTCAGTACCCTTGACTGATCATTTTTAACTTCAAGAAAATCTTCGAAAAAAGCATCAAGAATTTTAGTCAGCTAATGAAGCAGTAACAGTGATTACTGTTTTCCTACTTGGAGGAGAGTTTGTGTGAAACTAATGACTTGTAAGAGATAATTAATTGATTCTTGGCCACCTGAATAAGCAGAGTTTTAATAAAAATTGACAAGGAGAATAAGTCCCAACACAACAATTTATTCACCATTTGAGAGGAAAATGACTGGCAAAAGTTAGATTCAATGGTGTGGGAGCAATGTAAAATGTTCCTCTGAGATCCTGCTTTTCAGCCATAACCTGTAAGAAATGCACACATTTGCTGCAGATGTTTAAGGCAGTTTGATGTAAGTGGATTTTTTTATGCTGTAGTGTCTTGAGAATCATGATAATATATTGGTTAAGAGAAGATAATTAGGTCCACATTTAGAGACTAAATAGATAGTTGTAAGTAACATACATAAATGATATGAATTAAGTTTTTTCAATTTGATTGCTGTGATACATACAAATAAGTGGCCTCTTGACAGAAGGTGTGCCTCTAATCTTCTGTGGTTTTGCATGCAAAGCTTCTTTTAAAGAGATCCTGTGTAAGATTTACTCCCATCTAATGGTGAGGTTGTATACTGCAACCAACTGAATAATATTCTTTAGACCGCCCCTTTTCCAAGTGTGCATTTCCTTCAACAGCAGTTGAGAAATATCAACAAGATGTCATTCTTCCATTTGGGAAAACCAACTTCAATATTCACACTTGTTTTGGAGCATTGTCAGGTTTGTTCCCTATTTGTTTTCATTTTCGTCTCCTTGGCAAAGTTGCCATGGGTGCCACTGTGAGGTCTGGTGGCACACTGTGTCTGCTAGCCTGCTTTTTCTTTTTTAGGGTGAGGATATTTTTTTTACGTATATGGAATTTTCTGGTAGGCTGTCTGCAGTGGGTGTCTCCCTGAGTCTGAGTCGGTTGCGCTGCCACTGAATGTAAAAAGCTGTATTTACCTAGTGTTGACCCTTCTCAGGGCCTGTAGTCTCAAGAAGGCGGTGCAACATGGCGATCACAATTGAGCTCATCCATTTCTATGTACACAGACGGCTGGTATCAATGGGCTCGTCGGGTTAAGCCCTCCCTGCATAAGAAAAAGTTATTGTCTAAATTACAAAAGATTGTTAAAAATTTTAGTGAGACCTAAAGCAGAAAAAGCACCAAATAGTTAGGCTACAAGAAAAACACAGTGAATCTCTAAATGGGCTAATGCATGCAGCCCGAGCTCATCAAATCTGCTCTATTCATTTTCTGGGTGTAAATGATTGACAAGGATTGTCCTGTCCTTGTCATTTACCAACACATTTGCTGACCATTTTGGGCTAACTTCGTTCAGCTCATAGGCCAATTGATTCTGACCAATCAACAGCGGGTAGTGATATATGAAATCTGTCAGCATTTATTGAAAATTAGTTGCATTTGATTGATTACTTTCTGTGTAAATATATCCACTTCCTGGTCGTGAGGCGCTTGACAAATGGATGTTGGTCCTTAAACTTATAAGCATATGTAAAATTCAGTAGGTCTTGTCTCAAATTTATTAGCGTTTTCAGTTTAAGTCAGAATATAGGCAACTGCTAACATAAGTAAGTCATGTTTAACTATTGAATACTGACATCTGATATTTTAAGTAGCAGTAGACTTGTGTACAAATACATGATGTACAAATACAGCCCATTGCTTGTAACATCATGACACTGCCCTGATTTTCTATTGTGATGTGTCTTAAATCCCCAAGCATCCCTCCACACCAACACGTCCAGTGTTATAGAAAGCAGGTAACACTTATATCACTGAAAGAAAATCAGGAAATAACACCTGGCAGCAATAATTTTTAAACCATGTTTTACCATATCTTAATATCATAATCACTGTTGGGACTAGACCAACAGTCCCAAAAGAAAAAGTGTCAGAAAGTGAGGATATCAGATAAGCAAATGTCTTTATGTAACAGTATTGTTATACAAACAGTAAGTTTGTATATGATCCCTTTTGGAAACACATAAGCACACATAAGATCCCCTTTCATTTCTACACCTATAATTCACAATCCCACTAAAATTCATGAATTCATCACAATCTCACATCCTGATCTGTACCATTTTAATTAGCTCTACTGTTAAAACAGTTACTATCATTCAGACACAGTTTGATGCATGAGCCTGTTTACCCCTGGTTGTTTATTTGTTGTAATTGTTGTTGGTTATTTCTCCTTTTTCCTGTTGTATCTTACTTTTTATACAATAGTAGTTCCTCCATTAATACTACTCAGTCAGTTTGGTCTGGACAAAGGTTACAGTATAACTTGTAAGATCTACACAATAACACAATACATAGCTTTCTGTAAATGTGCTGGTGGATGGGTAGAGTGTAACTAAATGTACAGTTAGTACTTGAGTTGTGTGGTTTTTAGGACTTAGTATTTGTACATATGTATCTAGGCCAGAGGTATTGAGTACAGACCCCATGAGATGCTGGAGGTTGCTCCAGCAGGTGGGTGGGAGTCCAGAAACACTTCTGGCATGTGGGTTTATTGAGCGGTGAGAGTTTGCAAGGCTTTTATGTAGTTGCACACTGTCAGCTTGGTTTAAGTAAGGCCACATGTTGATGAGTTGAAATGAAGAGTTGCATTAATAACTAGCTCCAAGCCTTTGGCTGCACAGATTGACTTTAGGGTTATACGGCAGTAAAGAAGAAGAAGTAAATAGTAATGGTCACTGTTTACAGCAGTTACTCACTTGAATCTGGTCTGCAAGGTAGTTATTCTCAAATCTTGAAAACCCCAACCAAAAGTAGTGCTAACCCTGGCTAGGTTTCTTTTTTATAATCGGCTGCTTCAGTCTCAGCAGTGATTCTTTCATTAGAAATGTATTATTACAAATGCAAGGTCCTTATTAGGGCCTTGCATGATTAATTAGCTGACTAATATAATTAGCTGATGTTAACCTTTCTCACATGTATCAATGAATACACTGTCTTATTATTACTATACTCTAATTATTACTTGGCTGTCTCATTCAGTCGATTGTGTCATTTATATAGGCTCATCTTTCTTTTAATCTATAGTCATTTTTACAACTATTTTATATAAAAAAAAAACATTTCAAAGAATTTCATTGCACTGATACACAGATTCCATTTCATTTTATACACGCACACACACACACACACACACACACACACACACATATATATATATATATATATATATATATATATATACTGTAGTTAGTCAAGCATTTGAACTTTGAGAGACAAGTACTGGCAGCAAGGTGTTGTAGTGTAAGGTAATTTTGTTGCAGTTAAAATGGCCTGTTTGTAGAATGTATCTGTTTGGACAAACCACAAATTTTGTGACTTTTCAAGTTGATGGCTGCTCCAAAGAGACAAAAATTATACACCAAAACATTACAAAAACATACACAAAAACTTACAAAGGATCCTCTTAAAATTTGTGTTCTTCATGTTTCCTTCATTTTTCTGAGCTTGCCACGAAACATGGGGTACTAATAACACATAAGTACCTCGTTGCAGGTCACACACAAATGGAGACAGCTACATAGTACATAGCAGAATTATTTTACAATAAAAAACCCAGTGAAGATAAGCTGGATTGAGAAGTGAGGAGATGAATATGTCTCCTTGGTGTTTGGTTTAGTTGGTTAGTTTGTTAGTTGCTTTAATGTGTACAGAAAAATCATTTCACTTTATCACATTTGTGATAAAGTCTACCATTTATTTGGTGTAGCCAACATGATTACAACTGTGGCATTTGAGTTTGCTTTAGTAAAGAGCCATTTACAGTCAAACTTCCCTCTGTCAATGTGTAGACTGACCATCTGACTCACCAGGCATTTTCCCGGTGGGTCAATGTGCTATTTGTACAGACCTGAGACTATTTAGATATTTGTTTATTGATTAATTGACCAGCCCATGAAACATTTTAACCAGTAGCCATTGTGTTTTTGACATTGACACAAGGCTTGCCCAATCATATATTTAAACATTTTCATATTTTTTTGCTGCTCACTGCTTCCCCATGGGCTGTCGCAGTAGTGGGAAAAAAGCAGAAGTTTGCTTAAGTTACTTATTCCAGAAGTAATTTGGCTCAAGTCATATAATTCTTATATATTAAATAACTGAATGACAGCATTATTTGTATGGCAATAGTCATCTATTGTAATAACATTTTTGTGTGAAATGATCAATAAATATCATATACTCGATATTTAGTTTAGTTTTTTCTGTTTCCTTAAAACCTTTTTTACGTTAAGAGGATGATGATATGTAATGTCGGTGTTAAAAGAAGAAAAAACAATGGACATTCATAATCACGACCCAAATGAAAGAGAAATAACAATCCAATTCAAGTTTGAATGTGTGTTATCATCTGATTAATGTGATTGTGTGTGAGTGTGTTTAATTGAAATAGATGAAACAGTGGAGAAGAGAATTCTTCTCCTTCTATAGCACTTTTCTAATCATCTGTTGACCACTCATAGCACTTTACACAACAGTTTTTGTCATCAACCCATTCACACACCAATGGAACAGTGATGACGGACAACAGGGTTCAGTGTCTTGCCCAAAGACACCTCAACTTGCACACTGGAGGAGACGGAAATAAAACCGCCAACCTTCTAATTAATAGACAACCTGCTCTATCCCCCCTGGGGAGCCACAGCCATCCCATTTATAATACTGAATTGTAATACTATAATTTAAACGCATTTGACATAATACACTGTTTTGATTCGTCCATACATTATTGCTTGAAACACCTCAAAATGTTTCATGTTTCATTATGTTTCATCATGTTTTCTTGTTCAGCACTCCCATCTGTTCAACATTGAGAAGACAATATTAATATTGTATAATATAATATATTAATATTCTGGTGTCAGTCTAAAGGATTTGTGGTTTGTGAACTCCTCAGACTTCAAACATCCACCTCCAGTATGTCACAATATCCATCCATCCATTTTCTACCCCTTTATCCTGTACTTGGGATCACGGGGGGACCGGAGCCTATCCCAGCTGCATATGGGCAAAGGCAGAGTACACCCTGAACGGTTGCCAGCTTGTCGCAGGGCCACATATAGACGAACAACACGTATAGACAAACAACCATTCACACTCACATCCATACATGGGGGCAATTTAGTATGCTCAATTCACCTATCCCCAATGTTGCATGTTTTTGACGATGGGAGGAAACCGGAACTCCCGGAGGAAACCCACCCAGACACAGGGAGAACATGCAAACTCCACACAGAAAGACCCTGCGCCCAACTCGGGAGTCGAACCCAGGATGTGTCACAATATCTGGCCCAAAATAGTCTTGTTACCTTCCAGCTAAAGCCTATAGAACCATATGAAAAAGGGAAAAAAAAGGTTGTGCTGGATGTGTGCTGTTTTTTTTGTGTGTGTGTGTGTGCGTAAACCTGTGTATGCTACATTCACTGTGGTGGCAGCAGGGACTCCACATTTCCATGCACAACACGTTGTAGGGCAATCGCCATGGCGATTTACCCCCTGCTCTGTTGCTGTGGTGACTGAGTCACTAAGAAGGAGTGTGTGTGTAGTGTAGTGTAATGGCAGTTCAGACAGGGGTCCTTGTTACTTACAGATGATGCATTCTCTCTTATTTTCATCTACATTTTCACACATTTTCTTTTCTGAACAATTTTTGTCTTTGATCTGAACCCAGCTCTGCTACTGTTATTATTTTCCAATTTTTTTCCAGTTTGTTAGCATTACATCTGCACCCTTAAATCCCCTCTGCTTTTAAGAGCAGAATTTCCTGGCTGGCAAATAAATATGTGACTATTTTATTGCTTGATAATACTATAGAGGGTTTAATACTATGGAAGGTTTGATTGAGTTTAATTAGTCACCCACTTTAGGTGTAGGAAAGGTTATTAAAGCTGAAACATGAACAAACAGTGGTCATTCTCTGGGTCCTCCAGTCCAATTAGAGAACCAGACAGGGACAGTCTTCATCAACAAACAGACTTGAATTAACATTGCTTTTGGATGTATTATGACAAGAAAGTGAAAGTGAATACTAGCACACAGCACACCATGCACACAACGAAATTACCCTCTGCATTTAACCCATCACACCTAAGTGAGCAGGGGGCAGCCTGAATGGCGCCCGTGGAGCGTATGTGGGGATGGTACATTGCTCAAGGGTACTTCAGTGGGACCTGACAGCTGGTGGATTCCAACCAGGAACCTATTATCCCCACAGACTTTTGAACTCTTTTATAGCAATCAGAACAAACTGAGCTTATAGATTAAACAGCTCAAATTTAGAATAACATACATCAGCCGCATTACATCTTCACGTTTTCCTCTCAATCGATTACTTTTTTCTACTGCTTGTCAATTGCAAATGGATTACTGAGAAATTCAAATTTCTGTAAACACATTTAATGTGCTTAGTTTTTCAACAATGTGTGAAAAACAGCTTCAGAGATGTGGTTTGTCAGAGATTGACAGTTTGGAAAACTAGCCTTTATGTTCTCTTGCAACATCAGTGTCTCCAACCAGCACCGTCTGGACTTAAAAACTCTGACTGGCGCAGAGCAGGAATATGCCGATCTGATTTAGCCTGTACTGTCAAATGAAAACAACACCTATCTCAGCTATTTCATTAAGTACATAAGTCAGTCAGTTGGTCTGATTATGAATCCTGAATCCTGTCCAAGTTACAGCTGAGAGGTGAACATGGTGTCAGTGTGAAGAGATTTGTACAGAGTGGTGATTGTTTTTTAGTGGTGAATAATTAACAGACTTAACAGGCGTTAAACAACAACTTCCCTGTAAGTTTTACCTCTACAAATTAACATGTACTGTTGTACACGTTAACATGTATTAAAGCTGTACAAGTTGAGACTAGGTCATGAAACAGCATATGACGTACAGTGTACATATGATGTACACGACCTGTAGGGTTGTTTTTTATGGAATGAAAGTCTGCAAGGTTTGTGCTAACAGAGTATTTAAATTAGTTTAATCATTGAAATAAGCCAATATTACTATAATTATTACCTTCTTCAGTTAGGTAGTTCTTCTGCCTCCACAGTTCTGACAAAGTGAGAGGCTGAGTAACATGAGACACCTCGAGAGAATGTTTAATAGCCTGGGTGAACCTTAATACTCTGCTTAGTGCTTTATTAAAGGTTTAGATTAGGAGCTGGAGAGGAGAGTTTAGCTCTAAATCCTGGAGCCTTCAAAGGCTTAAGGTGTGATGCAAGAAGAAGGAAAAGTGTGTGTGTGTGTGTGTGTGTGTGTGTGTGTGTGTGTGTGTGTGTGTGTGATTGAGTGAGAGCAAGTTCACAAAAATAGGATGGACAGAGATGGATAGCTGGATACATAGTGGCAATGACTTTAGCATTTAATTTAATTTATTTATTTACTGTCTACTGTGACAAATGTATATTAGCATCAGTCACTCAAAGTAATTTAATTTCAAATGTTTGAAATATGAAGACGAAAAACAAGAATGTTTTTATCACTTAAAATAAAACCTAAAGCAATCATCTTTCATATAGTATATAAACTCTAGATTAGTAGACTGCAATACTTTATGCTGTTTTGTTATGCTGCAGTCCAAGGCAGTGAAGCCTGTAGTGTGAAACACAAAATGGGACTAGCCAGGGCTAGCTGGTTTAAATTAAAATTCTTCCATGGCCACTGACAAATAAGTAACAAGACGAATAGCAGCAATCAAAAGGCTCAAGAAACTTCCACTTAGGACTCAAAATAAACAGCAGAGGTTGGTGCATCTCAGACTACAGCTGATTGATGGATTACCTGACAATTGCATTTGGTGCAATAAAGTAAACCTTTGTGATCCCAAGGGCTCCATCTATATAAACACATCACAGAAAGAAACCGCAAATCAATATGAAGATAAGTAATTGCCCAAAATGCACAAAACCTTCATCAGCATCAGAGATTGTGAACCTGAAATGTGTTTATAACTGACTTACAGAGCAAATGGTCAAAAATGATCTGACAGTGAATCTGACTTGTTGAGAACTTTTGGAGGCAGTGGTCATCTGACTGGCTAAAGCAAATGCTGTTATTTTAAAATTAAGGTCATAGTATTACACCTGGCTGATCTGCCTCTTATTCTCTATTAATTTCACTGATTATTATGCCACTGCAGATGGAATGAGATAAGATAGGACCATGTGTCGTTATTACAAAACTTTGACAATGCTCTTCAGTTTTTCAGGCAAGAAACCTCATTCAAGTAGTATTAGGCAAAACTTGTATTTTCCAGAGCAAGAGGTGGAGGTAAAAGGGAAAATTAGTTACGCTGCAGACGGTACACGTTTCCATTGTAAGAGGTGGCCCATTGATCATATCATACATCAATAAATACATCTGAAAATTCATTTGGATGTTGCCTCGTTCAAGTCTAGTTATTTCACCCTTTATATGATGAGTAATTCCCAAAAGTGTGACAAATACAGTAATTAAAATATTTCAAATGTTTCAGTTGCTTTTCTGTTAGTAGTACGGACACTGCCATCAATGATGACATCCTGTATAACAGCCACAGTATAGTGCATTCATTTCTGACCTTGGGGGGTGAGTGGCTCGACAAAACATCAGTCGACATCACATTCATCCATTCTCTCTCTTTCACACAAACACACACGCATGCATGCATGCACACTAATGGTAGGCTGCTTCGTCAGGGGCAGGGATTCAGGAGGTTGAGGGTCAGCCCATCAAGCCGCCTTGCATCTGAATGTGCAGTAGTTTGATTTGAAATCCTGTGACCCAACCTTCTCTTGCAGTCTCTGCTGCAGCTCTTACTTGATCACAGTAATATGTTGATTTTCTATTGCAAATTAGACTTTGCTTATGCTAATTTGGGAAAGACAGAGAGAGGAGGGACTAGTAATGCTTGTTATCCATATAGGTCTTGTGCTCAACATGGTCTTCAGATAGTTAGAGCGTGGGCTCTCTGAGATGGCTTCCATGGCAACAGCAAAATTACCTGTAAGGACAGTGTGTGTGTGTGTGTGTGTGTGTGTGTGTGTGTTGTTTGTGGGTAGTGTGCGTGTATGTGGGTGAGTGTGAGTAATGAGCTGTTCAGATCTGCGAGATTCACGATTCACACACACACGTCCATTTTCTTCTTCTCCCATGCATTCCAGTCTTCCAGTCCTTCTCTTTTCTGCTCTATAATAACGATAATCATCATCATCATCATCAAAGTCACTACAGTTATATCCAACAGTGAAAAAAAAAAGCTTTTTTGCATTTAAATAACATAATAATTAATTGATTAAGAATAAAAACAAATCGATGAATAAGAGTTGAGAAGTGAGAACAGGTAGTGGCCTGCATATGAAGAACCTGCACAAATGCAAACTGCGCTTTTCCTCACTCTGGAGGAATATAAATCCTGGATGACAGGTTGAACTTCCTGAGCTGGGCGGTTGGAATAGTTATCACCAATATCATCAATAGTTATCATCCATTGGTTGTTCATAGCTCTCAGCCTTCAAAGGGAGCTATATTGAAATATGGATAAATGTTATTTAGGGCACATAATAAACTGGTGTCAGGTGTATCGGTATGAAAGGTATACATAGAGGTTTGTGTTTGTACTCTTGGAGAGATGGAGAAATACAAAACATGAGCCTGTCTTCACGACGAGCCCAGATAAAGGCCCTGCTGACCCCTACTGAGGTAAATAAATGGCCTTTATTTACACCAAATAGTTTTTTAAAGCTCTAACTGGTCAATAGTTTGTCCTGACAATAGATAGAATTGTTATGTTTAATGTGATAGGTGTCACAGTAATTTGTCACACAGTGCTTTATTTTATCTTATTTTATTTTGACTTCTTTTTATATAATAGTCTAATAGGCCTCATTCATTCTAATATGTGGCCAGAAATACCATTCTCCTCACAAAGCAAGTTTATATGCACAATTATTTATTTTGTCTAAATAATAAATAATTTAAAATAATAAAAAAATTATTTATTATTTAGACATGCATATCAGCCACATCTGCTCTTACCACCTTGCCTATGTTTGTGAATCAAAATCCTCCTAAATTGATAGGTGCACCTTAGCAATTTGCATACTGCCATACTTATATTTCTCTTTATAAACATAAGCCAATTTCAATTTCATCAAACATGTTACATGGTGGTCTCTGAACCTCTCCTTATATATTCCTTTAAGGCTAGATCTGGCATTTTCCCACTTTCTTCACATATATTTTTTCATAAATTTTCTCTTTAATATTCCACCAGATAATAAATTAACATCAATTACAGACATACTGCAAAATGTTGGGAGTGACATATTCATCAGAGACCAGTAAATAATTTAACAAAAACCAAGTAACACAACTGGTATAGTTAAAGACTGGAGTCATGCCATTAAAAGGAAATGTATTTGGCCAGTATATTAGTCAATTATTATTATTATTATTATTATTATTATTATTATTATTATTATTATTATTATTATTATTATTATTATTATTATTTATTACTATTATTTATTACTATTTATTACTATTACTATTACTATTACTACTACTACTACTACAAATAATAATAGACTATTTAGTTTGCATTTAATTATGTTTCTTTATATTTTGTAGGACAGCTGGGACTTCATCATTTGTATGTATGCATGGTTTCAGGAAGTACATTTGGTCACAAAGTACAAACAAACTCTGTATTGTTATTGTGCGTTCATATGCACAGAGAAAGCAAGATTTGTGTGTACACAGTGTTGGTGAATTTCTCTCTGACAAGGTTTTAGATCCTGGCTGTCCTATAGGTTTTTAATGACATAAAATATTGTATGTGTGCTTGATCTCTCATCATGTTAGATTTCCTTTAAACAAGACTTTTCTATTTAAGACAAACAAGCTGTGTATAACAAAACAGAAGGTGCCTAAAAATGATAGTGGAGCTCTCAAATGGTATCAAAATGGTCAAATCATACAGACTTCATAGTATCCAATTGAAATTAAAAAAAAAAAATCACAGCCATTTGATGAAGACGAAAAAAAAAGAAGAAATAACTACATTTACAACAAAATTTGCTTTGTACTGCAGTGAAAATTTCACTACAATATGTGCCTACAAGAGATAACTGCTTGTGTGTACATTCACATGTGACAGTTGATATCTGTTTAGTAAGGTTCATATCATTTGGACACCCATACTTTACACACAAGCATACAAGGATGCAACAGGGATCAATAGAGCTGGAGAGGCTTGCAGTCGATGTGTAGTGTGGTGTATTCTGCAATGATTTCCTGCCGACATTTTAATGTATCTATAGGACAGGTCGATGAGCACACTGGGAAGAATTCTATATTTCTGCCTGATGAACTACTTAATCATCTTGGAGATGGTTGGCTGACTGAGAAAAATCCATAACCATTTTACCTTTTGTCTTTCATTGGCCACTGCCTCTCAGGTCATCAAAAATGAGAGTAGTATGGTGGTGGGAGTGGGAACATGAGAAAGTATACCTCAATGCAAATAATGAAATACTTTTTATTATAATATATAATTTTGTTGTGCCACACTGAGAGCACAGTCACATCCTATGATGGTATTTGGTGGAAGTCCCATGAACCTGCTTTAACTCTGACTTCATACTAAATCATTCTGTCATTCTGGCAATTTGCATAGTGGTTGTGTGTATGTGTGTTTATAAGTACTGCTTCTGTGTGCTCTAACGCCACTTTCATTCTGCCTCTTTCTGTAGTCCTTGTCTTTTTCACCCCCTAACCTTCACTCTGCAGCTACCTTTCTATGTATCTTTTTTTTCTTTATTACTCTGTCTGGCTTCCTCTGGCTCACACATATAAACCTCTCCATCTTGCCTCTTTGTGCCAACTGTCTTTTTATCTTTCTCAACAGAGTTTGTCTGTTTGGGGACCATTCACAGTACATACTGGTAAAGAGGCAAGACAAACACCAAATTGCCTGAAAATCCAGCCCTTCAACTATTGTACAGTTTTATGTTGTTGTACTTCTCATCCTGTAACATACTTTCTTTCTTTATCTTTGTCTGACACACAGAATATAAACTGTGTAATACCCGGGAAACCTGACATGCTTTCATGGTTTTGCAGTGTGTGAACGCATTTGATCATATGAAATGTAAAAGAGCACTGATCTAACCAAATCATCTTTCAGATGCACAATCATTTCTTAACCTGTCAATGGGCTAATTAAAAAAAAGAAATCAACATTTCACCAATTATGCAGCGAGAACTTTGACCTGCTGTCTGTATTACTTAATTGATCAGCAGTGTTTTACACTGGCCAATTGGGCAATAGTTAGCAACATCTGACAATGCTCTTATTTAAGGAGTACTCATTTAAGGACTGAGACTTGATTATTCATAATGTAATGTAAATGTGGGTACCAGTAGACTATTAACAATTAAATACAGATATTTTCAAACCTTTGTTATGCTCCATGCTGTATCTAATCAAGTGACTCAGTGTATGGAGGGAATTATGTGAGTGTATATGTGAGAAGAAGAAAAAATTATCAAGGGAAAAAATAACATACACCACTGAGGTTACAGGGTTACAGGTGACAGGCAGGCCAGGTACAGTCTTAACTGGTAGGTTTACCAGTTGTCTGTATGACAGCAACTAACACATGGGCAGTGGTGGGGTGTGGAAATCTGATTGCAGCACAGGATGTTGAACTGAAAGGATACTGATTTAGCAAATCATAAACTGAGAATATGGCAGTCCCACAGGCTTATGTACAGTTAATAAAAATGTAGGTACTTTAACCTGGTCCCTGCCCAGATGTAAGACTCTTACTATGAGTCACCATGATGCACTGTGAGAGTGCGTGTACATAATTTTGCTCTTCACTGCATGGCTTGATGCTGGCGGCTGTGAGGTCACTCCTCTGGTGTTCACAGTGGTGTGATTTCCTACGAAGGCAGCAGGGAAACGGGATGGAGGAGAAGTCTAATTTGTTCTCTTTGTGATGAAGTTTAACATCCTTCCACAGGCAGTGGTGAGATCAGCTGTCCTGGTGCAGCTCCTTTGGTTCAGATACAGAAAACAAAAACGTTGTCTTTTTGCTTGTCCAGCACGTTTGGCGGTCTGTGACCTAGGAAGTTTGGTCAAGTTTGGATTAAGGAAAGTGCTCCATTTTTAGAGAAGCCCAGCTTCTGCACAAGAAGAGAAGAGAAAGAGCAGCAAAGAGGGAAAAGCACAGAGGTGCTGAGTGGGGAAGCATTTATCATATGAGTGTTGTTACTGTCAGTAAGCAGCCAGGATTTTAATTTAAACTGTCCTTTCACACCTCGTTGTGATAATTGAGATTTTCATATTGCATCACCAATGTCCATAAAAATCTTGCTCAGGCCTCTGGGGCTATATGTAGGCCCATCTATTCTTTTACCCTGAGCACATAGCCTGAGATTTATTAAAAAAAAAAAAAAAAGTTTACCTTGGTGATTATTTTTTAACATGTTGCTGTGCCTTCAAACTCAACACAGTTGTTTGGCATTTCACAAAGACAATCAGGTGTGACAAACTTACAAAAAGGGCATTCCAGCAGTTTCAGTAAACATACTGAAAGGATACCTGACAAACCACAACACTTTTGTGTTATATTGTTTGCAATGATTTAGATAACCTGAGAAACTAGTATATTGCAGAAACACTTTGTTAGACATTGGTGACTTTATTGTGTCATAATGTAAAATAAACTCATTGTGGCACATACTGACAAAATGCTCCAGTTTAAAGTATTGGTATACTTGTCAGACTTGTCCTACTAATTCCACATAGCTGTGAGAAGTAAAAAATGCAGACGAAGTCATAGGTTAAGTGTAGACAATACATCTGTTTACCTTTCATTACCACGGCACCTACTACACATGCTGTAGGTCATGAAGCTCCATCAGTTTTCAAGCTATATTTTTATTACTTCATTGTCATTTTATACAACAAAAAGCCTATTACTACATGTTATGTGCAATACCAGCGCACTGCTCCATCTCCATCTACATGTGTACATCTCTGTCTGTCTGTCTCTTTTTAGATTGTAAGTATGAATAAATCAACAGATCAAAGTGATTTACATTCAGCAGTGAGATAATGAAATGAATTTTCAGGCAGCTGAATCCAGTAATGTGTTTTTATATAACATCGGCCGCATCACAATTAGATTTTTATAGATCAGAGAGCTGCTCATGTTATCATGCTGTGGTTTGGCTGCTATGTTACCAAACAAAACTGTAGCAAGATTAGGGAGGAGAGACACAGGAAAATGGACAAAGGTTTTCTCAAACCCCTCATCAGCACTGCAGCCACTAAGTAAACTTCAATTTAGCATTTTGTTGTACCTATTTTTATAAATAAATGACTAAAACAGATACAGTACTAATTTCACATTTCAATAACAAAAAATTCTACTAAATAGTGTGCGTAGAATTAAAAGAATAGCCAGGCTAAAGTAGCCAGCAGTGGGTTACAACATCAGTTGGGGCTCTCTGATTTTTGCAGCAGATGATATTTTCTGAAGTGTTATTTGATAGATGGGGATTGTTGCTTTAAATGGCTGTGCTCATTGAGCCACAGAACAGTTTAAAAGGAGGAGGAGATCAATTAGCCAAGCCATGCTACTGACACTATTGACTGATATGCAAACAGAGGCCATTGATTGGGCTTCAGGCCTAGAAGTAGCATTTCTACCTAAACCACAAGCACTAATCATTAGTCACAGAGAAGTGAGCCAGTGGCAGCTTGGGAGGAAGAAACTAACTGGATTAGATGCGGATGATATTTTTCTTGGATCAACTACTGGAGCCAGTTAATATGGTGTTCTCTAGCTCTGACATCATGTAAATGTAAATGGCTCCTCTTGGATTGGAGATATCTGATTCATGTGGTAAAGTGCATAGAAACCCTGTCTTACTCTGCCCCCAGGAGAAACGAACCTGACTAACCTGAGAGGTTCATTTGAACGGTTTAGGGATTAGTGTATCATGAAAGTGTAAATGTCTCCTCAGACACTAGCATTATAAAAAAAAGCACTTGGCATAGAAGTGGATAAATTTACAACAGCTTTGACTAAAGCGCCTCATCTTCCTTGACACACATTGTCCTGTCTGTGGATAGGTGAGGAGATAGTGAGTTGCTGCTGTGTCTCTGAAGATAGATGAGCTACATTTATTATTCAGGTAGTGCACCTATTATTACACAGAGGAATTATGTCTGCACACTAAAATTACCAACTGAATAATAAGCAGAATTGTTAACACTTAGATTCATTTCACAGGTGCTTCATGCTTAACCAACAACTAATTAGTGTTGGATGCAGTTTTCTGAACAAAACCTTAGTGTTAAACACAATACTTGAGATAAAATATTGTGCATCTTTTTAATGCAAGCAGTGAAGTGACAATAAAAATGAATACAGTTAACAGTGAAAGGTCTCTGTAACCACGGATCAACAGTGTTTTTACTTATTTTGCCTTTTGCTTTGAAGGGCACAGAGACTGATGCTCCCTCATTCTGTTCACTTACTCATAATTTGTATACACAACTCCGTCTCACTATGCACTAAAACGTGTTTATTAATTTAAATCTAACCTTAGTACAGATGGAAGTGAAGTCTGTGTCTGTGTTAGTCTGACATGTTTCCTTCATATTTGGTCTGAACACACATTCATAACTAAGCAACATACTCAAACAGGGAAGCTGAGCTTCAAAGGGAATGACAGTTTGCAGTGTTTATCCAATCACCGCCTGACTTCGCTGAATTGAAAAAATAGCATCGCATAGAAACCCATTGAAGCTCATTATCACTTTTAACATAATGTCAACCCCAATTTAATGTAAATTCAACAGTGCATATTTGACTGTTTATTGTGTGAAATGTTAGAGAAAGTTGGGTTGTCTCAGAGCAATTGCCCCTGGTATATACACATTTGTCACCCTAGTGATTGAGAAAGAAGATCTTCATCTCGACAACACACACACACACACACACACACACACACACACACACACACATACTCTCCCACTACAACAATATGTTCCCAGCTTTCTCTGGTTTTCTTTTTCACTGAGTGGTTAACAACTTCCAGAGTTCTCATTGGCCCACCCTCTGCAGCCAGTGCTGATTTAGAGAGCTAGAAGGAGCTGGGCCCAGGATGAAAAATTAAATATTGATGAAAAGCTAAATGTGTGCTTTGTAGCATGGTATCAAAGGCATCTGCTTCTCTCGGGCAGTAAGAGGGTTTGAGAGAGGCAAGAGTGATGGAGGGAATGCAGAGACAGATACATAAATCAGAAGCAACATGCAGATGGTGACAAACAAATTCATTGTCTTAGTGGAAGTGGCAGTTTTTATTACATATCAGACAGATACTCACTCCATCTCAGGTAATTATGATAATGTATGTACTCAGTGGCAAATTTAGTAGGAACAAAAAAAAAAAAAAAAAAAAAAATGCAATTAATGAATCCTCTTGGTCAGCAGAGGAAGCAACTTTATCTGATAGTGTTCTTGGTCTTTTAGATCTTGTCTTAGTTAGCTACCATTTTTGATGACATTTCAAAAGGTAATAATTTTAAGCATGGAAGTTTTTTGAGATGTTATTACCTTCTGCTTTGTATGCATAAATTAGATTAATTGTAGGAATTCAGTCAGCTGCTTAGAGGATTCTGTGGTTGTTGAGTGTCACTACAAGGTTTGATAAGTGAGAAAAAGTATCCAACATCAGTCATTAGTAGAAATGTCAAGTCCAAATAATTTTATAAGGCTTTATCAGCAGTTGTGCACATACCAGGAGTTTTTTTTTTTATTTTATTTTGACATGAAATAAATTCAAAATAAGAATAAATATGAATAAAAATATAATCAAATAAAAAGAAATGGTGTAAGTATACTGTCTGTTTGATGTTAGGTTGTATTTATTTATTTTCACCTCATAAAGCTATAAAATATTTGAAATTCGGTCTGGGCTGCCTGAAGTTTATGGTCATTTTGACCATGTGACCCAGCAGCAGTCCATGTGCCTGCTGGTAAACACTGATAACAGAAGTGATTGATGAAATTGTAGAAAAGTCAGACAGCAGACATTTTAAGACACCAACAGAAACAGATACAGACTGACAGCCTGATGTGAAAATAGCAAGACAACATCAAATAGTACAGGATGTGCATCTTCAAATGCACAAAAAAAAAAAAAAAAAAAAAAAAAAAATCCATGGCTGCATTGTTGCTCTCTTTTCTCTTTATCCCACACTTTCCCTCTTTTTCCAGCCATCCACTCTTTCACTAACTCTTTTATCTGAGCCAAATGCTAATATAGCCAGAGGGCTCTTTGAAATTGAAATGACGTGAAAATAGAAATGCAGTGGCAAATGAGCAGTGTTTGCTTGTACCGTTGGGGCCAAACCAGCCCTTTGAACACGCCCCTCCCCCAGTGAGAACGCTCTGTTCTGGGCAGCAATCTCTCTTGCGCTACCCTCCAGTTTCAGGTAAGCTTGGAGAGCTCCCACAAGAGCAGAAATCAAACTGAAGCTGGTTCGGATAAAGTGTGTCTCACAATTGCACACACACACACACACTTGGATGCATACACAAATACCACATTTGCACATATAAGCATCTTCACAAAAAGGTGACGGAGGTTACCATATGCACAGGAACAAACATACATATGCTGAAAACACTTATTCATAACCTCTGATGGATAATGATGGACATAATCATTTGATTTCATATCCAACCTGCTTTGGAATATAAGCACTGGATACATGCACATACACCTGTCCTTGAAAACATCTCCTGAAAACTTTTTTCAATGTTGAAGACAAAACACTGAAAAACTTTTTGACACATTGATCTGATCAACATCCCACTGAGGAGAAAGACAAACACACATACACCAAAGACAGACAATCAGGAGACAGGGAGTAAAGACAGAACTGAAAACTAAGAGAAAGACAGGACGAAGTGAAGACTCACACCGACTGAGATGTGAGTTTAAATGTTGGTGTTTCTGATGACAGTAGTCCCAGCCCTAACTCCCCTGAATTGTCTCTGCTTTCTGGCTGTAGCAGCAAAGCAGAGTGATTTCAAAGAACACTTTACAATAGTCAAAAACATACTTTCTATGAGCCCTTTAAAAAAAAAAAAAAAAAAAAAGCTTCTGTTACACAGAAACAAGACCATTGCTTGACTTTGCTTTAGTCTCCGTGCCGCTGCCTCTGCCTCTAACATCACTCCCTGGCCCATCGCCCAGTATGGAAATACCCTGCAGCTTTAATGGACATTTCATTTAATAATCAGTGATTGATCACTACAGGTAATTATGTATAAGCAAGAGGATTCCGCAATGAAGAATATTGTCAGTCAATAACTGGAAAAGGTAGAGGGCTCAGCAGAAAGACAGTCAACCACGTTGCCAATAGCAGCATGTCACCTTAAATCTCCAGTTGTCAATATGGCATCTCTTTTATTTGCCTGTGGTAATTAGCGCCACAGAGTCATGTTGTTGAGTTAGCGTCACATCAGCCTCACTGAGCTAATTAGACACACTTGACCTTTCTATCCAAGGCTAAATTTAGACATAGGACTTCATGTAAAGATGAGGCAGAGTAAGTCAGTCCAGATCCTGGATAAAGACACACATTATTATTTTGGTTTCTCTCTTTTGTTTTTTTTAATAAAAAAAAAAAAACCCAGTAGTGGCTTTATTCTGCACAAAAATCAAGTTTAAGTGTAATTAGGTTAATTTTTAAAATAAAGGAAGATGCTGCTACCACCATTTCTTTTTTAGATACTACCAAGCTGACAATATTTGTACACATACACTGTGTACATTTCCAACAGCATCAATGTGTTTGAAATGTAAGGATGCCATCTTATGAACATGAGGAAATGATCAATTTTATTTTTATCTCAAGGCACTTTACATAGAGAAGAAACATTTTCAACAGTGAGCAAGCACTTGGTGACAATGGAGGAAAAACTCCCTTTTAACAGTAAGAAACCTCCAGCAGAACCAGATTCAGAGTGGACGGTCATCTGCCTCGACCGGTTGGATTGAAATGAAAACAGAAAAATATGATTGTTAAATATTTCATGTCACTCTTCTTTTAACTTTGATAGAATCTTCCAAAAACATGTTAATTAGTATTTCCTTTTTATTAATTTTATTGGTAATTTCATAGAGATTCAGTTTGTTGCTCAGTCTCAGCATACTGTTAATACAGTTAATCTTATCTTGGAGGTTCTCACCACTATAGTCTACCATGTGTGCCGACGTAGATACAACTAGCCCCTTGAACCTCCTGAAATCCTATCAAATCAACACACACACACACACGCACACACACACACTTGTGATGACATAGATATATTATTATATTCATACCATTTATGTAATCATGTAATATGTTATTTTATCTATTTACTACATGTGTGTCGAGAAGACCATACAGAATGCTACAGCTAAACTCGACAGGTGATCAGTCAATCACAGGACTGACACTAAAATGAACCACTGTTGCTCACATCCACTTACAGGCAAATTTAGTCACTAACTAACCTGAATGTCTTTGGACTCTGGCCCAGAGATCTAAACACTGTGCCACTAACTAGTATGGTCTTTCTGCCATATATTATCTTCTATGTGACCTAAATCATGATTACATTATGTTTAAGTCCATGCTGATAATCTTGTACTGTGTGAGTGTTTATTGTGTCCAAAACAATTTAATGGCTAGAAAAGAAACATCTTAAATATCTAAACATCTAAAATGAGAGAAAGGTGGTCGCCCCTTTAAACATTTTACTACATCTCTCAGTGATGTTGCACTCTAGAGATAAGATGATAGAGGAAACAGAGGAAACTATGGCAGCATCAAATGAGCTGGAATTCATCTCCATGCAGCTGCATGTACATGGCTTTTACATTAATTGGTTTTGCCACTATGAAGCCTGGGGCTTCGGTTTTAAGATCTCTTTTACGTCATGTACACACAACAGGCAGGAGCAGGAGGAGGTATTTTGGAAGATGCTGATTTTCAGTAAAATGTGGCCTCTGGGTGTTGCTGCACTGGAAAGACAAGGCAGTTCTGAGGATTTTCAACAGATATTATTACTATCAATAATAATAATGACAATTATGGTGATAATATAATAAAATAATAATAATGATTTTTGTTTTTGTGATTCACTTATATTGCGTAGTAGCTATTGCCATACTTGTTGGTGTTGGCTGTGTTCTTGTTTGCAGTGTAATTCTGTGACTGGCCACACAAAAATAGATACTCACGTGACCTCCTCCTCCCACTCTGATTCTGCACTGCCTTAAACCACAATTACAGTGCACCTTTGACTTGCTTTGATGGCAAGGGCACAAGTTTGATTTGGAAAGTTGTGGAGACATACATTTGCCAGGTGTTATTTTTATTGTATTTCCTGAAAGTCACAATATAGTTAGGAGCGAAGGTGTTAATTTGTGTTTATTTTTTAGTAATCCATTAAATATAAGAGTTTCATTTCACTCCTGTACAATTTGTATTCTGTAAGCCCCCCTCTGAACACATCTGAAAAATGTTGTGATAGAGGACAGATCTATGATAATCCTGCTGTTCCTTTTCACCACTGTGTGTCAGTATTTAGTTGGGTTTAGTTAGATTTAGGTATAAATCTAATAAAACTGTAAACTCCCTTAATCCACCTGTCTCAATTTGATAATGCATCAAACTTAAATATGCACCATCAGGAAATGAAACATGCTTTAATTTTGTGACTACAATATCTGTTAATATGGTGGTAATACCCTAACATTACACAGAGTTATGTTAAGCTTACATTAGTAATACATGACTAATTATTAAGGATTATTCTTTGGTCACAGTCGCAGACCGTTGGCCATGGCAACCGACTATTGTTTATAGCGCTGTATAAAATGTTTGTGTGTGGTGTTTAATTCAGTACCTGTTCTCTCAGATGAAGTTATCAAAGATGATTTTAAAATCAACCACCTCTCATGTTGTCTCTCCAGCATTGTGCATTGTATTTTATTGTTTTTTCAAATGAACTGTCAGTCACATCACTGCATGTGTGGGTGGGACCACAGGGAAAAAGAGTAGAATCGCTCTTTTTTCCATTGTGGGGGATAACCCATTGCCAGTGGGAATTGTATTTCATTTAAACGTGATGTGTGAAAACGAGATGGGGACAATCTCAACATCTGAAGAGTAGTATAAACATATTCCCACAGTGCTCACCATAAACTAATGATAATCCTGATAATAAGATTTTCATTTCAACTTTCTGAGGTACTAAATGTCAGCCTTATGATAGTACTGTTAAATCCACATCACTACAGGTGCAGCATGCTGTAAACTGATGATGAATTAAAGCATTAAAAACATCTGTGATATAAATGTTCTTGAAAGATTCAAATTACTCATAAATCCAGTGTATTGTACCATTGCAACCATTTCTTATGCTGTATTACACAAACATCTTTTCTGCTGAGTCTTGCCTCAAAGCCTGAAGTCAAAATCCATATTTCTTTCTTGGGTAAGTAGGGTCACAAACTGGGGTTTAAAACCTCTGCAGTTCCTGTCACGCTATATTTCACAGAGCAGTGGGTGAACACAGAGCAGAGCTGACAAGTCTCACTGCATGAGGAGAGAGGGCTCAGTTCAAAACAGCTGGAGTCTATGATAAATGGACTGTCCACTTGCCTATTAGCTGACATAGTCGGTCAAAATGAGTAAGTTTAAAAAAGACACAATCCAGACACATTCTGAGATATAGTGACTGGTCACTTTATCTAAAAACTCACTGTTACTAATTGTTCTTAAATGTGTGTGTTATTACAAACACTCTTCTGTGTTTAATCCCTAATCCAGTTCCTGTTTGTAGATAATGAGACATTAGTAATAACTGTTAACTGGTCATTGATGTTTTCATGGTTTATTTAGAACTCATCTCAACCAAGCCTATCTCTACTTGCAGTGTTTTCTGTCCATTCATCAGCTATGCTGCCCATCCTCTGAGGGGCGGAGAGAACACAGTGTGATTGGCGTTGTGATTCTTCACAGGTGATCAGTCAGTCACTAGACTGACATACTGCATTGAGACAGCCTACTATTCACACTCACATTCACATCTATAGGCAGTTTAGAGTCATTTCATGTGTTTACGCTGTGCCAAGAAACTGGAGAACTCATAGTAAACCCACAAAGGCAGGGGAGAGCACAAAATCTTGCTGCAAGGCACTGATGCTAACTACTGTACCTCTTGCTGTGTTTTCATATGCGTGAATAAACTATCCAGAAACAGTTGAATCAAACTGATTCAACTGTTGGAGTGAATTATAAGACCTGCTGTGGGTCACTAACCTGGTACCACTGGAAAACTTGTATTTAACCCATGATGACAGAATAGAATAAAATGTTTTTATTTGTCCTTCAAAGGGAAATGTATCTGTTTGACAGCATAAACAAATCACAAAAAATCGATTAACAGAAAATAAATAAATAGCTTGTGGGTCGATGTTTGCAGCTGGGACATTACAGAGTTCACAGGTAGCTGTAGGGTCAGCTGAATGAATGATTATCTTTAGTGCAGCATACTCCTTTACTTTCTTAGCAGGTACATGGCTCTAAAAAACAGGGCACAAGTTCTTTATTTTCTTGCTCATTTTGCACACTAGTCACATATCTTTGCGCATATTCTCTCCTTCTTCCTTCTTCTGTTGCTGCTGTTTTGAATTGACTCATTGACACAGATGGTGTGGGCGTCAGCAAGCAGTGTAAGAAGAGAGAACAGTGTGGGAATGCAAGAATAAAATTATGAGTACAAGAGAAAGGGAGGAGGAGGAGGAGGAGAGTAGGAAGTGTGAGAGTGGCAAGAGGAAACAAACAGAAGAAGACATGCAGTGTGTATGAGACACAATGAGGGAGAGTGAGTGAGTGCAGGGGCTTTTAGATCTTAAATGCATCACATCTTTTGCCTGGCTAGTTATGGTGTTTGTAACCTTTGGGAAATATGTGACCTAACAGCTTTTCTTGGTTTCACTGCCTTAATCATAATCTAGCCTTAACCTTAATCATTGACATTGGGTTTTATTCTTGGAATTTGTTCCGTTGATAAAATGCTTGGAGTCTGCAGATGGAGCTGTAAAATGCATGCTGATACAATTTGTTGCTCCTTCCAGCATTCCAGCAGTGCCATGGAAACATACCTTTAGCCAGGAAACTGAGGAAACAAGACTTAAAGGTGACAGGGAATGGTTGAACAGGGTTTTGATCTTGTAGCACCCTATAATGTAATAATTTCCTGAAAATTATTACATAAAATTTGCACTTAACTCAATCGAAAATGTAATAAAACCCAATAATGTAATAACTTCACCAATAATGTAATAAAATATCCTGACTGATATTGTAATAACATTTTTTTTTTTACCAATAATGTATTTCTGTTGTTTCAAATCCAGTGTATATAACATTCTTATATTCTCAAAACACAAAATGTAGTGGACTCTGGACTGAAAATGTACATATATATTTCATTATCAGTTTTGAAGAAAAAAAAAAAGAAAATGTAATAAATTCCCAATAATGTAATAAGGTATTACATTATCAGTAAAAGTGTTACTACAATATCAGTCAGGATATTTTATTACATTATTGGTGAAGTTATTACATTATTGGGTTTTATTACATTTTCGATAAATTATTACACTATAGGGTGCTACAATTCCTTGTTCTTTGATGTGACATATACAAAGTAAAATGTTGGTTGGATGTGTAACGCCTCAGAAGCTTCATTAAAACCTCTCTCAGAAAGATATTTTAGGGTGGGGGATTTAAACGTGTGGGTTTTCCATCTATTTGGCATCTTTTCAGGCTTAACTGGCAACCTCATTATGAAATGCAAGCACTTGACACTGATTGGCTCCTTCACTGCTACTCAAATGAATATAACTTCGCCGGCTTCAGAACACGGACAGACTATCTTTATACAGCTAATCGCCTTTGAAGGGGAGGGAATGGAGTCAGAGTGGGGGGGCAGTGTGATACATTGATGTCACAAACAAATGAAAATGAGCCATTTTCTGGCGGACATTTCTAAAAGAGGAATTTGTATGAAAAGGAGATGTTCAGAATTTCTAGAACTTTTCACATGTTCCTGAATGTGGGTGGACGACCGTTCTTCAATAAAAGACGAGGTCAAAACACTTCTTCATTCTCTGTCACCTTTAAAGGTGTAGTGAGCAAGAGTTTTTTTGCAGATGTTGTATATCGATGTGTTGATGAAGAGAAGCGACCACCTTTGTTACAAAAACCAAGCTGAATCTGAAGGAGTCTCTGGTGTCAAATGTAGGATCCCCTCCATTTAGCCCAAGACCATCTCTTTATATATGTTTCCTTATCTGCAAAATTTTACCTCCTCCAGCCAGAGAGGTGCCTCTGTCCAAATTATATATCATCTCTGACCTAACACTTAGCCTGATGAACATGTTTATGTTTCTTAAAACCATACATTCCTCAAGACAAAACAAAGAGGCAAACAGGAAAACACACTCCCTGTAGTGATAATGACCATGGTTTACATTTTAAACATTTTTTGTCATGTTCGGTGAACATCCCCTCACAAACCACTTGCTGCACCACCCTATAACTATGCTGTAAAAAAAAATCTGGTCTCTGTAGGCAGCCCAGGCTCTAAAAACCTTACACAAACACAAAGTTCACATCATTGTTTCAACACATGTCACCAAAAGTCAGGCTATGAAGGTTTCAGATAAGACTTGTAACAATAATATAATGTTACTAATACAATAGACCAAGGCATGGCAGGGCAGGAAGCTACACATATATTTATTGTTTTTCATTCTCACGGCATTGTCATGGCTTCACCAGTCATCATAATTATCATCTCCTCAAGACACATGAACCATGAAGCCAAGAAAAATACTACATTTTCATTTCATTCTTTACCATTAGGTCTAACTATAGGCTACAGATTCATCATAGTTTGTTGCAGTGTCAAGCTCTCTATCAGAGTCCAATCAGTTCTGGTCAGAGAGGGGAAAAGAGGGAGACATATCCGTGGAAAAACAAGTGGCTGAAAATTCCATAGTGTGTGGAACAATAGCTGATTTTCACCAGGTGTAATCACATAGTTACCAGAAAAGGTAGAAATCTGTATCGCATGTGTCACTGACCTATCTACCCATCTACTTTATTATTATGGTTTTTTTTTTTAGAAGTTTTTATAATTCATAATCACAGTTTCTATGCTCACAGGGCAGCACTCACACTCTTAATTCCTCTCATCAGAGGTTTTGCTGAAGTGTGTTAGGCTCTGGGTTTTACCTTGGGGAATAGATTCTGTATTTATAGTTTACAGCCTGTAGGGATTTTATCCAAGGTCAGTAGTAGATTACCTCTGTGGCTCATTGAGCCATGCGCTCTGTTAGATTCCCTATTTTAATGTGCATTGGTGATTGATTAAGCTGCTGTGTTTCTATGCTGGAGTGGACCTTTAGTGATGCAGATACAGAGCTATATGTAATGTATGGATAGCTCTAGTGCTGAATGTACAATCAATGCACAGAATCTCCTTGCAATAATTACCTCTTCCAGGAGAGGGGGAAAGCATATGGCTTGAGTGTGTTTATTATCCTTACTTCTCTGCTTTTTTCAAATGGATTGATGCTGTCTGGGTCCTCCTTATAAGTCTCCAGTGCTGAGGATGGAGACATGGAAGTGTGAGTGGATATATATATATATATATATATATATATATATATATATATATATATATATATATATATATATATATATATATATATATATACACACACGAGAGAGACATTGATAAAAGAAGCAGTTGCAAAGACAGTGTTTACTGCACAGAATGGTAGAGGAAGAACTACATGACCACATGTGTTCATTTTTTTCTTTTAGGCAAGGGAAATTCAGTGCCACACAACTGGTATCTTGAAATCAGAATGTATATTTCACAAACTGATTTACAGCCATACAATTGAAATCTACAAAAAAAATGCACAACCAAAATCTACCGAGCACCTTTTCTCCCTCTCTCACAAAAAGCTGCACATGCCCAGCTGTCCTTTTCAATCTCAGATATATTTAATAATGTTGTAACCTAGTCTTGGAGATAGTAGTTTAAAAGAAAAAATCCAAATATAAGGTCCATTTATAAGCTTTTACTGACAATAACCTGAAGGATATCTGGAACAGATGGTGTGACCAAACCTACTGATGAATGGGTCAAAGTCAGCAGACTGCCAGGTAAAGGTGGAGTAGGACATTCACACACAAAATACCATCTCTGAATACAGATGGCCAGTGAGGGTGTATGCAAATGTCAAAAAACAAAACAAAAACAAACAAACAAAAACAAACCAAAAAAGATAATGTTATGTTAGAAAAGGATTTGGATACTGGGGGTAGGCATTCCCAAAGTGTACAGGCATGGGTGTGTTTACTGAAGCATCAGGGAAGATGAAAGGATAGAGGATTTTTCAGGAGGATAGAGGGGGGGGCGTTCCTTGTCTCTGGGTGGTTTAGAATTGACACCTAATTGCTGCAGCTCTTTCGCTGTATTCATAATTATGTGTATGTGTGTGTGTGTGTGTGTGTAGTAGGTGTGTAGTTGTCATAGGGTTGTCTTGCTGTTTTGTCTGTTCTGCTCCCAACTAACCCTCAGTGATACTCCCTCTGATAAAATGTTTAAATATCCAACAGACTATGCTGACTTAAGCACTTCACTTAAATTGCAGTCCAAAACACTGATTATGATCTGTTGACACACTGATTTATCCTACAGCCCATAATACAAAGAGTAATAACATTATGTGTAATAATATTATAATATAGAACACTAAGGCTGATAGAAACTCATGGTGGACCAGCATTTTAGGATGTAATGATACACCCCTTCTGTTTCTGACATTTCACTTAAATGTAGAAATACCACAAAGAGGTTGACTGAGGAAAATATGTAAAAACATATTCTATAAAATGTACACTGAAAACTATATAAACGTTGCAGCAACTATACAGACCATCCTTGTAATCAAAGGCAATGTGCTTATGTGAATTCACTGAACTGAAAAATTATATTTAATCTAAGAGGACATCATTTCATACACTATAAACTTTAGAATCTTTTAGAACCAGAAAGTTTGTGATAAACTGCTCAACATGTATTTGAAAAGATGGAAAGTTTAAGACATGATGACAGTACAAAAAATAACTACTTTCTTCAAAGTATGTATGTCTAAGCATTAGCACGCAGCCATTTATCACTGAGCACAGTGCATGCTAACGGGCCAACATGAATCTCCCACAGCTGTGATGCGTTGCTCTGAAAATGATCTTTCTATGTAGTGTAATTTAGAAACAGGTAACACATCCCAAGACAGCAGATACTCCATGTTTGTGTTCTCAGACATTTTTAAAGAAGGGGATGCTTATTCAGCACACGGAGGAAGCACAGGTCAGCTTTTGCTTATCAAAGTGCTTGTCAGATTCACAAAAAAGGCCTGGGAGATGATTGTCGAAGGGAATTATGTGCACAGAGCCAGTTTCCTCTGTAAAGTCACAGGAGAGAGGTGATCAGCCTTAAAAAAAACACATGGATATTGAAGGATGGAGGAATTATTTAGTCATGAATGTCAGCCACTAATGAGAAATATTTCAAAACTTTCCAGTGATTAACTTTCCCATTGTGTTTTTCCACAAACAGATGCTGTATCTTCTAACCAACAGAAGTGGTTATTTTCCTTCCTTTAGACAAAGACAGTTTGTTGTGTTGCAGGCAACACTATATCACTGTTATTAAGTCAGATACAACTGAAGCAGGTTTGCATTCCACTGTTGGCTGTTTGACACTGTGGCTATTGAAGGTTGAAAAGGAGGATCATTTCCTCATTAATAGATGGCTATTTGAAGCTCTGTCATGTTACATGTTGATGGAGTGTGTGTGTGTGTGTGTGTGTGTGTGTGTATATGTGTCTGTGTGTGTGTGTGTGTGTGTGTGTTTGTGTGTGCTGCACAGTGCCGCATGTCTGTGAAACATTTGTGTGTGACTCTTCTTTCTCTGTATGTGTGAGTGTCTGTTTGTATGTGTGTAAGGTCTGTATGTGTGAATGTTTCTTTTTCTTACTTCTGTGAAGCTACTGTGTTCATGTCTGTTTGTTAGTTAGTCACTAGCCCTGTCAAACCCATGCAACAGCTACAGCTAATGTTATTAACTCATTGCATTTTTGACTATTTTGACAGACATCATGCAGATACTAATGTAGAGCATTGCATGTTGCTGTATTTAATGTGTGTGTGTGTGTATGTATGTGTGTGGGTGTGTATGTGACTGTAAATTCTGTACTTTCACTTAAGCTCTCAAAATTCCAAATGTGAGTGTGGAAGTGCATGAATTGAGGAACAGCCTCCAGTACCTCCAGCCTTGAGCACCCCTAAAGCTCACTAACTAGCCTGTTACATACATGTGTATATACGTGGATCATTTGGATTATTATTGACACGTGAATATTCGAAGTAAAATAATAATTGAATCAACATTTTCATAAATCTCCATGACGTGAGACAAAAAAAAAAAAAAAAAGATTTTAATCTTTCTCTGCTAATAAATTTCCTTTCTCACCAGCACTGAATCTATGCATGTGCATGTTTGTATGATTGTGCATGTATTTAGACCCATGTGCAGTTAATGAGCTTTGTTTTTTGGGGTGGGGTGGGGGTGGGGGTGGGGGCGTGGTGGGGAGGTGGGGGTGGGTGGGGTGGTGGTGGGGTGGGGGGGGGTGGTGGTTGTGTCTGCTATTACAATGATGATTGTTTTACAGTGTTTGCCTTTGTCTCTGTTGCAGTGATTATTTTCAATGGTGTGCACAACATTTCTGAAACATATAATTAATGCTACTGTTTCAAAGAGGTTTATGTCTTTTGATCCTGAGAGATTTACCCTCATTTTCAACAAAGAACTAACATTTTTTCATCAGTTTTTTTTAAAGTCCCTCTTTTCTTGCTCCATAACTTTCTTAAATGAACAGTAAATTCCTACTGTAACATTGTGGTGATGTTTACCCAGTCTCTTTGTCAGTATGAAGATTTTTCCAAAAACAAGGGGTGGGATGGGGCTGTAGAAACATTGATTATTGACATACCTTCTTGTCTTTTGAGAGCATCTTTTGAAGACTGTGTGTGTTCTTGATCACCCTGTTTTCCTCCATCTTCTCCTTCTTGGTCCTATAGGTCCCCTTACAAAGAAACACACTGATGATTTAGGTGATAGTGACCGCACGGACGACGAAGGTATTTTTTCCCTGATGCCAAACTGATTTGCATGACAAGGGAAACCAAACTTACCCTTTCTCCTCCAATTTTTATCTTCTTTGATTTTCTTACATTTCTTGTCCTTTTTTTGAAAGTGATGGACATTTTCTTTTTGCTCTTTACTCGTAAACTCTTTTTTGGCTGGATGTGTTTTGTCCTTTTCAGCTTGATGTGTAAAGTTTCCCACATTCTTTGACATTAATACTGTAACATATACTCTGCTTGGATTTGCTATTTCCTTTTTCCTTTTTCTTTCCTTTTCTATGTTGCATCCCACCAACAGATCAAGTAACTATTAACTCAGCCAGCTCTTAACACATTTTGTGCATGTTTTTTTTTTCTTTTAATTCGTCTCGTTTTTAAAATCAGGTCATACAAAAAGATTGGATCACTGGCTAACTGTATTTTACTTGACTACTAACACTTGATTCTGTTCTGTTGGTCCTGTTGTTTTGGGCGTCAAACCAAAAATATCTTTGTACAATTTGTAATGAGGCTAAAACAATATGAATCAGTGGCTCTGCCACGGCTGCTGCAGATATGTTAAGTGTTAAGTGTCTTTCTAGGCACTGATCTTATTTACGTCACACCGTTAGATGAACCAACTAACTTTCAGCCACTTACCAAGTTTAAGCTGCCAAATTAGGTCTTTTATGCTTTGTGATATATTAGATTGGTGAGTGAATGTAAGACACTTGGCAACAATAAAAGAGCCAACATTTGGGTGCAGGTGATTTCTAGTTACATTGCTGTTGTTACAGTTTTTAAGTGTTCATCTACACCTCTTCAATTTGATGCTTGTTGGAGAATGCACAAACAAAGAGTATATAAATAATACATTTCTATTTCATGGTAATTACAATGGCTATGCTCATGCGGGCTTCTCTGAATGCCATGCTTTTCAAATATTTTGAGGAGTGCTTACACAGCAGGTTGTAATTTATATTTTACAAGCATCTCTGAGAGACAGAGCTGCCCCAGAGGCAGAAATAACCTCAGTGGTTGAAATTAAATCTCCAGGGAGGCAGAGTTTCTGTGAGTAACAGACTAAAGTCGAGCACTGATCAAAGCTGTAGGTGACTGTAGTTCATAAAATCAAATGGAATCTGATCATGCTTGTAGCTAATGGTATGGTTAATCTCACAAATTTTTAAGTTTACACATGACAGATAGACCCACATACATAGGTCATACTCAGCATCTCATGCACAGCATCAATGCACTGGGGAAGTGTACTGCAGGTAAGTATATGTATTAGGATGTGTGTATACATATACATACATACATACATACATATATGTATGTGTGTGTGTCTGTGAGAGAAAGAGAGGAAGGAAAAACAATACATCGTACTGTCTATCTTTTAGGATATTTAATCTTAACTAAGTCTGGAAATTAATACTATACTAACCAATGGATACCAGATAGACCATAAGAACATAATAAACATTGCGACTGCTTCTCTTGATATTTAAAATAAGTACTATTTAAAGGCTTCTTCAGTATGGCAGAAAGCCATTAATCACAATAATATAAAAAGACAAACCTTTTCTTACTTGTCATAAAGAAGTGGTTCTTTGAAAACTCATGTTAGGAATAAAATTGTCCTTGAGATGAAGTTGGGGATGGAATATACCCTTACAGTTGCCACAGTACAAGTTTAATGACAGACAGAAAGTATTAATAAGGTATCTCTACTGTATAATTTGACAAATTAAATAGCAATTATATCTAAATAAGACTCAAAACCAACCATATCTCTTTGATGTACACCATCACACTGTTTTTCTGGGAGCTCTCTCTCTCTCTCTGTCTCTCTCTCTCTCTCACCCACCCACACACACACACACACACACAAAGCAAAAAGATTAGAGGCACACAGCTCACACCGATCTATTCAATGAAATCCCAGCAAGTTTCAAGTATTATCTCGATAAAGAATGCAGGGCAGACAGCTAATCTACTTTAATATAGAGGAAAATACGCTTGAGAACCCACCAAACACACACACACACAACATGATACACTCCATCAGCCTATCTGGACTGAATGATCTGCTTGGATCCCCAATACTTCTTCCAAGTAGTTGTTGACATCCTTTAACCTCTTGTCCTGTACTGTATGAGGATATCCCCACCACTCCCACCCAACAAACCATGAATTTCACAACTCATGTTAAGCAAAGATGCTGATTGCAATCTTTTAGTTATGTAAATAAGGAAAGTCCCCAAAAAAATAAGAATTTGTGAGATACTCCATATTTTTTATATAGCAAACACTACTGGAGTGGTTAAGACTATGTTTAGAGAAGTCATATACAAGGCTCTTAGCAGGCCTCTGGTGCTCTATACAAAACGTTATAAGGCAATATCAGTGAGCAATTCCTACCCTACACGTTATGGATATATTAGTTGGAGGGCACAAGAATACATTTTTGCTGACAGCATGACGATGATCCTGGAGCCCAGAAAACGATCATGAACGATCAACAGGGGTCTGTGTACCTTGTTCTGTCAAACTCACCTCGAGATTCCAGCTTGTGACACTTAGGTTGCAAACTACAACTCAGAAGCTGCATGATATCACATAGACTGAAAAGAAAACATCCTTTGATATTGCTCCTGGCAACCTATTCAATTAAAATAGGATTAGATTTTATTAGATTTTAAGAAAAATGTGTTTCTTACTGAGCAGTCTGATGATTTAAGCAGCATGGTGTCTCTGTGAACTCAACCATCAACCCTAACTTGATATTGTACATTTCTTGGTTTACTTTGCATCAATACCACGTGAAATGAAGGGCAGATAAATAGCAAGAAGTCACTCATTCGGACAATTCCTGCTATTGGTTTACAGTTCATTAAGAACCTGGTGCATTAGTAAACTAATGCAACAGTCATGAAACAAATACTCCTCCATACAGCTCATGATCGTTTTCTGTTGAAATAGTTTTATACAGGTGGTGATTTAATTGACAGCTATCATTTTAGGTTGTGTAGGTTGTTGTTGGTGTTGAACTGTGGGCTCATTCAATTTAAATGGAGTGGAAAAAATAACAAAACACAAAAGAAACTTAACACTATGTGAATGTCCACTGTATTCACTGCATACTCACTTTACATTCAATTATGGCATCTCCAAGTTGAATACGGTAACTTCATTAGTACCCAGATTTCATTTCTTCAAAATATGAGTAAAATATCAGATCCTGTTTACAAATGCAGGAAATGTGTATTTGCATATACCAGAAATAAATTTGCTCTTTCATGCTAGTATTCATATTTTTTGATTCACTTGGCCTTATTTCGTATTTTGTTTCATATCGCTTTTTTGCAGAGTCTTCTGCTCCATTTAGTAGAAGGCAGAAACCCCTTGCTCCCTCTCCCCTTTTTGATAAGACCTCTACACCAAAGGTATTGCAAATGCCCTGGGGCTTCTCTTAGGGTTTCTCAGCAAAATCTAAAGCACCCGAAAGTCTTTGATCATAACCTCATCCTCAAGGAAGCAATGATCTACCACATGTTGCAGTGGTACCTATCCTCTGACCAACTCTCCCTCACCTGTGCTTTTCTCTAGGAAGATTGAATGGTGGAACTCCAACAAAACTGCATCTTAATTTAGCTTTTCTCAAAGCAAGCTTTCATCTTGCTGCAAAAAACAGCTTCAGCTTCAAAAAATGATAATAATTTAAATCACTTTAAAGAGAAGAACAAAAGGGAACACCAACATGCACAAGTAAGCACCTATAATGTGCCATTACTTCACTGCATGTATGCAGATCATGATAGGAAGAGATAGGTTTAGAGGATTTTTTTGGCTCAGAGGCTTGCAGTGGCAGCCAGTGAAGGATGCCAGGAAACTGTAGTGAGTGCAAGCTAGATTGCATAACTTTAGAACCTCAAAGTACACTGTGTTCAATATCCATACACTTCTTCTGCCAGTAAATCTGGGTAAATTCATCAAGTGCTTTTGCATTGCTGGGACAGTTCTACCTTAACCTTACCTCATTACCAATGACCGTCAGTGCTAAAGAGACAGAGGCAGCTGTGCTGCGGAAAATTAATTTATTCATGTAACACTTACACACAGCTCTCACACAGTATATGGATATGAAAGCTGACATCTGTGTTTCAGCTTGCTCTAAAAAAATCTGAGTCTCTAAAAAAGTCCTACCTTAGTATCCCCATCGTTTAGTTTTACCACTAGTGATAAACTATGTGAGTTTAGTGTGTTTGTGAGGTAAGTTGAGCCCATGATACTCCCATGAGAACCATCTTGTCATGGGGATTTCATCAACACCGCTGTGATCATGTTAGTCAAACTTAGTCATCACAATGTAATAACAGTTACAATTTTGCTGTTGATTACAACTTTGGTTTTTGTAATTTGACCACAATGAAGCTGTCAACTTTATAATAGCATCATAATCACCATCATCATCATAATCAGCATCTTAATCATCATCATCATCATCATCGTTGTCATCATCATCATCATCATCCTCATCATCCTAATCTTCATCCTCATCCTCATTATCCTTATCATAATCATGATGATCATCATGATCATCATTGTCATCATCATCCTCATTATCATCATCATCATTGTTCATCGTCATCATCATCTTCAACATCATTGTCATCATCATAATTGTCATCATCATCATCATCATAATTATCATCGCCTTTGTTATCATAGTCATCATCATGCTCATAATTTTCATCATCATCATCATCATCATCATCATCATCAAATCGCAATAATGATTTTGAAGGTGACATAGTGATAGTGATCATCCTTTTGTTTTCCGTATTCTCTCTCCTTGTCTTTCTCTCTTTCTCTTTCTATTCTGCCTTCCTTCTCATAATCCCCTGACCTTTTTTGTCAAGAATTTCTGGAAGCTTTCCAGAGGAGAGTTATGATGTGCTGCTACACTGCGGCCACTGTGTGTTGTAAAAAGGGAAGCAGAACAACTAGGAAAAAAACAACAGGACAAAGGACAGCGAATGATAGAAGTGATGTAATGAGCTCTGCACTGAGAGAAATAGAGGAAAGGACAAACATAGCACATACACACGCATAGGGAGAGGGGAAATATATCACCTAGATGTGCCTCATTTTAATTTCCTGCTAGATTTTTGTTTTCTTTTACCCCATTTCCTTTTGGCAATTGAGTTTTTTCCAAGGCTGTGTCAATTTTACATTCCCTGTTGGGATGAAAACAATTTCTGCACTTGTCCAACACACACACACATTGTAATATTTACTACTCCATCCTATTTCTACTCTACAATGTCCTGCTTACTCAGAAATGTAACATATTTCTTCTTCACGCATACACAAGGAAGGTGAGTTTTCTTTTCTACCTTGTAGTTTTCCTATTAATGTAATATTAGTAATAAAGTAATAATAATGTAATAAAGTTTACTATATTAGTCTATTTATATTTTTCTGCTTCCATGACTCCTCAGAATTTTAAGTCATGTTGACTTACTCACATAGGACATTCTCAACTTTTCTGCTCTCTTGCCTGATTATTTTTTATTTGTCACTTTTTTATTTGAGTCACTGATGTCTGACAGGCCCCCAAAACCCCTCTGTAGTGAAACATGAATGAGATAAATGATGGCATTGCCACTGCTGCACATATTGATGGAGATAGTTAGGAAGCAAGATGAAAAGCATCAACTGTGGAATATGTTTTAAATGTTTTAAATATGGTTGCAGTGTGGTGATAGATCCTTTGGTTTCTTGGTGTTCGTTCACCTAACAACTATACTTAAAATTATGTAAAGAACTTAAGTCTTACAATGTTGCCTCTCTTCTCCTCTAATCATCCTCATGTAGCTCATTTAATAATGATTAACAATAATTAATATGAATATGGTTAGCTCTGCCAAAAACAACAACCTATTTATTATTTTTCAGACCTTGACCTCTAATTTGACAGATGCAACTACACATTAAAAACTCCTTTAATAGAGACACACACTCTGCTTTTTTGCAATAACATTTCAGTGAGTGTGTTTACATGCACATTTCTTCCATCAATCCTATTGAAGAACCTTTTACATGGCAACAATTAAAGTAATCCACGTTCCATCCACATTTACATGGCCCAGAGCAATTAATCAGATTCCTTACATGTCACTTCACACATGTTTGAATAACTCGTGTTTGCAATTCACCTCCAGAACAGTAGAGGGTGATACGCTTCTTTCCATTATGATTATCAACTATCGCTGATCGTTTATTTAACGGCCTTGTTCCTCCACACACAACGAACAATGGAGACTAAGAGAAGACATTTGTTGGAATTGGAACTGATCAACACTGAACAACAAATACTTTTATTGCAAATGTTGAAACAAGAACTAAGGAGAAGATGAGTGGCGATGTTGTTGATGTGGAAGGAATACAACTGGCAAAGCGAGATTCCGGAAATGAGCTAATTATAGCAGACCAATCAGAGCCATGTGGTCTCTGTGTGCTGGCCATCGTTTTGACAGATAGCTAAAAAATTGGGAAAAGGACCACAACATTTTTTCGAGGATGCCACATCATCGAGTCTTGCCAAGCACTATTCAAATGTTAAGGATGCTTCAAAATTTCACAGAGGACTGAGTCCTCAATTCGCTGAAATTTCAAGGCTGCACTGATGCACCCTCGCTATCGTTAAAATACCCACAATCCACCACTATACAATAATAGCGGAAGGGAAGCAGCAGCAGTACTCATTTAAATATAAGAACTTTATTTATTTTATGTAAATTTAACCATGAACACAAACACAAAGTTCTTGTTTGTGGTATTTATGTTGTGGTTATAATCGCGTCACTATTATTGATGTTTATAATAGTTCTGCGATTCATTCATTCATTATGGTACTTGGTCGTACCAGGACTAATGGTTTATCATCCATGTGTAACATTACACATGAATCTTTATAAATGTTTTTTATTTTTTATTATTTGCAGCGTTGACGTACTTCCACTTTTACTAGTCTGTTCCAACTGTACATGATTCAAATGCTAGTGAGGTGTGTAGCCTCGTCTCTGTAGCATATGGCTTCCAAGGCGGGCATTCTGCTCAGGAAGTGCCCTCACAATTGAGAAACTCCCTTGATGTGTCTGCTCCCCTGACTGAACTCCGTTGTCCGTCAGCTGGTGGGTAGCATAAAGCTTTTCACCTCCAGAACAGTAGGAGCTGTTATGTTTCTTTCCACTAGGCACCGCCATGCCGTTGACTTCTTCATGGACACTCATGATCATCATTACACACTACCCCAATGTACAGCACACGTGCAGTAACAAGACATGTGCTCCAACAATCCAACATGTTTACATGTGTATATTTTCCCATTGATCGGACCATCAAAAGCTGAACACCACCTCTCTCAATCTGTTTCACATTTAAATCGATCAAGCTGATGTGATGGGATGGTATGGATACATGAGGTGTTTTGAATTTCATTCGGCCTATAATTGGATTAAAGCAGTCAAGACAAGTCGTCATCTTACACCTATTATTTGTAGCCATTATCATGTTTGTAATTATCAGTAATGAGTGTATTTTAAAAGGCCAACCAGCATTGTGTTCCTCATGTTGATGAAGCTCTTTAAATTCTTCAAAAAGACAAAGTGTCCAGCACAGTTTTTGGTTTTGTTTAATTTCTCCTTGTTCAGGGGTTTTTATATTCACAAAATCCAAACATTTCCCCACAGCTTAACCACTGTAAAGTGTTATCCTCAATTCATATTAAAGTTTCAATAAAGCAGCAATTTTTCATAAAATTGTCAAACCTAATATGTTTTGTTTTTATTAGGTTTCTTCCAGATTAATTGCACAAATTTTAGCTGAGCGTGGTTATGACAGTTTCGATTGGCACTCTTGCATGTTGACAGTCTATTGCCTGGAGGAAAATTAAAAGTCGCAGCATTAAATATCCTGTTTCATTAACACCTATATGCGATTTAGAGTTGGCTAATAAATAAAGAAAACAATATTTCACGATAACCACAGACATGTCACAGCCCTCATGCAAACAAATGAACGGTTTGACGCCTCAAACTAACAAGGTCTTCACATTAAAAGCCAGTGTGCCAAGAATACTCAGAAAATAAATAAATAAATAGAATTTAAGAGATGGCCAGGACTCCCTGAAGTATTGGAATTGCATTGCTTGATGTCACCTTCAATCTGTTACCTAATCAGTCCCTCTGCCTTCTCCACCTCCTCTTCCTCTTCTTCCTCTCCCCCCTTCAGACATTAGGGAGAGTGGAAGTCCTAAGCCAGTGATGGTTTTCATCCATGGGGGCTCCTACATGGAAGGAACTGGAAATATGTTCGATGGCAGCATCCTGGCCAGCTATGGAAATGTGATTGTCATAACTGTTAACTACCGCTTGGGCGTCCTAGGTAAGGGATCTGCTGTTACATGTGATTCACTGCCATTGTTGTCCTGTCATATGTATTTTGTCTTTACTCTTCCTTCTTGTTTGGGCCAGTCCATCAGCAGCCATCAAGGCTAAAAGGAGAAATTCATTTAAAGTCTCTCTCTCTATGGTGTTGCTTCCAGTTTCTTTCCAGAGTTTAGCTCAACCTTAGTGCTAATGCCAGGATTGTTTATTTGTCTTATTCCGTCATCCATTTTTATGTTTCATCTTAATGATTCCTTGTGCTGATGTTGCTGACATTCCAGAGTGTTGTTTAGTGTTGAAATTGGTCGAATTGGTGGTTGATTAGAAATTGTTCATTGTCACTTGTTCTTTCTTGATTTATGGCTCTGCTTCTCCTCTGGTTTTAATTACTCTCCCCAGATAACTAGCCGGTTGGGTATTTAAAAGGAATCTAAGCTAACTTTCATTTGTCATATATATATATACACACACACACACACACACACACACACATATATATATATATATGTATTTTATTGATTATACATTTATGATATATATTACATTTTAATGATACATAGAACAGTTTGCGGGGCAACATCGAAATAGCCTGTTTTTTTTTTTTTTTTTTTTTTTAATTTATGCATTTCTCTTTGTTTTTTTCCCTCCTCTACCTTATCTCTTCTCATTAGTCTAATTCATTTTCCCTGGTGTATGGATGTCGCTGCCTTACCCTGAGGACAGTGTATATTATGACACATGATGGAATCAAAGGTTCACTGCCTGATTCCAAAATGAGATTACTGTCATTTATTTGAATGGAAGAAAACAATTTCATATATGAGTTGTTTTGATTCCTGGAGTTTTTCTTATTAAACCATATCAGAATAAAGACATATAGCAATGTCTCACACTGTAAGAGTGAGGAGAGGGTTGATAAAAATAACACAAATATATGGTTACTTCTTTAGTTACTATTTTATCTATCTATCTATCTATCTATCTATCTATCTATCTATCTATCTATCTATCTATCTATCTATCTATCTATCTATCTATCTATCTATCTATCTATCTATCTATCTATCTATCTATCTATCTATCTATCTATCTACCTCTTCTATAGCTGACCAAATAAAAAGTATAAAAAGTAAAGTTTTCTATCACATTAATTGAGTGAGTTTGACTGCTGGACCACAATTTCATATTTGTTACTTGTTTCACCTGACACAGATTTCTAGCTTTTAATGTCTTTGTCTCAACATTGCATGTAATTATGCTGTGTATTAACTTTATGAACAAAAAATTAAATCACAGAAACATTTGGTGATTTGAGCTCCTTTTAATTTTTGGCTACTGTGCAAACTGTAGCCTTTTTGTTATACATAGATTAAGAAATTGGTTTATTCGTTCAGGAGTCAACCCTAACACTGCGCAAAAGTTATAACCTTTTTTGGGGCGTGAGGTGGGATGGGAGTGTTGAATATCCATATCAGCATATTTAATTTTTGGATAGTCAGAGTATGTACCAAGTGTGTTGTTCCATTACTTTTCATTACTATCGAAACAGCCAGCAGCTAAAAAAAAAAAAAAAGGAAAAAAAGTGTGGTCTTTTCCTTTGTGTGAAAATGTTACACAAAGTAAAGGACAAACAATACAAGAGAAAAAAAAAAAAAAAAAAAAAACAATGAATCATGATTTATAACTATAATTATTTTCGACGTCTTTCTCCTTCTCTGTCTCCCTGTCTTTGTCCCTCTCTGCTGTGTGGGTACGTAGCTGCTGCAGGCCTTATAATGTTGTCACGACCTGTATCTCTGCTGGTTAACATGAGACGCCACTGTCTGCTCTCAGATTAGGCTCTATGAGCTTGTTTACCCCCCTGGCAATAGACAAAAAGCATACAGCTTCACCTTACCAGCCATATGATGGTGTGTTGTATGTGGATCAGTATCAGGAAAGGTGTGTATACTTAGCTGTAGTACATAGTAGTCAGTTATCCAGAATTAAGTAAATGTATAAATGAGTTCATACAAAATAGTTTAGTACCCATAACTAGGAATGATTTGGTAATCTGGCCTACTGGGTGGTCAAACTATTATTACATCAACTTCAGCTTCATTGCTGAGGCAGAGTTACTTTGTGTAACTTCAGTCATTTTAAGTAAAGCTGTATAATTTTACAATATGTGTGTATCAGACTGTAAGGAAGACGTTTCACTCCACCCATTCACACTTAACCATCAAACAGATAGAATTCTGGTAGAAAATGAACTGGGACTGGAAAACCTCCCCTAGTGTCCTATGTGTGAAAACCTCCTCCTGTTAATAGCATGTTTCATTTAACACCTTAAAGGTTACAGAGAATCAAAAAGTGTTATTACCTGGTCTTTACTGAGGAACGGTAGTCCGCCCACATTCAGGAACACGTGAAAAGTGCTAGAAATTCTGGACATCTCCTTTTCATAGAAATTCCTCTTTTAGAAATGCTGCTAGAAAATGGCTTAATTTCAAAAACGGTTGTTTGTGATGTCAAATGTATCACGCTGCCCTATCCACTCTGATTCCATTCCCTCCTTTTCAAAGGTGATTAGCTGTAAAAAGACGGTCTGTCCGTGTTCCAAAGCCGCAAAGTAACATTCATTTGAGTGACAGTGAGGGAGCCAATCAGTGTCAAGTTCTTGCATTTCATAATGAGGTTGCCAGTTAAGCCTGAAAAGATACCAAATAAGTGCAAAACCATGTGTTTAAAACCCCCACCCTAAAATATCTTTCTGAGAGAGGTTTTTATGAAGCTTCTGAGGCGTTACACATCCAACCAACAGTTTATTGTGTATATGTCACATCACAGAACAAGGATCAAAACCCTGTTCAACCATTCTCTGTCACCTTTAAGGTTTACATATCTTGATAAAGAGATTTTAAGAACCTTGACTGAAAGGTTAGGGCTATGTCTACACAGCAACAATTTTCAATTTGAATCCAACATTTTTTATCATTTCAGCCTTTTGTCCACAGGACACAGGTGTTGTTGATGCCCTGAAAATAACTTTTAGGAAAATGGGTTACAAAGTAGAAAAATCTCAAAACAGTGCCCCTCACATTGTTGTATAGATAGGCAAAACGCCACTTGATGATGTCACAGTCCCACATAATAGGTAGGAAGTAGGAAGTAAGTAGGAAGATAAATAAGTAGGAAGAATCCCGCACATAACATGTTGTTGTCCCAGTAACAGCAACAACAGTCACAAATTACAGAGCTGAAGGAGCTGCTAAGTTTATTAACATTATTGTAACAAAACCTTGTTTTTGTGTGTTTATGTTTATACTTGGTGAAGGACTTCATGGACATGCTCCCTACCTTCTTTTGTGTCTGTGTTTCCCTGCTCGGTATGTGTTTGTTTTCAGCTCCACATATAGGTGTGGCATTTGTATTACACCATTTTATTACCATCTTGACAAAGATAATTCTTGTGGATGCGAAACTATTTGAATCCGCAAAAGAAAAATACCACGATTCTTGTCATGTGGACATAGCCTAGAAGTTGTATAGAATTGCCTCCTTACTCTGAAATTGTGTTCTTTTAACACAGCTCACTACCTTAGCACCCGTGATTTTCTCCTTGGTTTAGTTTGCATATGTGTATCTGTGAGTGCGAGTTCTTTGGAAGAAGCCATTAAGTAGCTTTAAATATGCACAGCTGCTGACACGAAGCTGTATATATCACTGAAGAACCTTGGCTACAATGGATTTGGCTATAGGGTACTTATATAGTAGGCTCCAATCAGTGTATGTCCATCAGTGTGATTTAACTTGTGTGTTTAATGAATTAAGACATCTCCAAGTGTTTAAATGGGGTATTAATGGAACACATGGTATTGTGCTGTCAAAGGGTCATTATGAAATGTTGTCGATATTTATTGTCTTGTCACCTCACTTACTCCTTGGTTTATAATAGGACATTCTTCAGCAGTGGGTTTTGTTTAACTTCATCATCCAGATACAGGATACTGGCCACTGAATATTTAAATAACCAGACCGATGAAAATGAATCATGCTACTCTGAGCTGACATTGTTTTATCATGGAGTGTTCTGTTTGACATCTGCCACCACTGAATACAACATGGTAGTGATCGTTGAGCAGTTCAATATGATTGTAAATCTTAATGTAACTCTATTTATTGTTATTTAAACTTAGTAGTCTAAGTTTAAATAATCTATTGCTTTAAAATGCACCACAGTGGTACTGTAGCAAGCACAAAGCAACAAAACTTGACTGAAACTGCCAATAAATTAATCCAATACTTCCCCAGGGCTTGCTTGTTGTACTTCCAAATCATGGACTATGCCTTTAAGGCCAGGCCCTCACAGTGTTGAGTTTGTTTCAGCCCAGCCAAAACCTTTAATCATGCTGATTGATGAGGTGCATTTCCCTGACTCAAACTTTCTCCAAATAACCCCTCCATTTCAGCCATACATCAGCCATTCAGCCAATTCATCAAGCCTCTGATTGTTTTAAGATATACCTGGCCAGTAAAATATCCATTTCTCTGCATAGCACTGCTTCTCTAACTCTGCCCCTGCTTTCAGCATCATGATCACATCCATGAATGTCCCTGGCTTGAGAAAAAAACTGTAGCGAAAAAGGAGAGCAAGAAGCAGGCACAGGAAGTAAACAGTAGCAGACACAGGTTTCGCAGAAAGAGTTGATTGATCTGATAAAATTTAATTCATATGATAATTACAGAGCAATTAATGAATAATCTGTCTGTGTAGAGATGTGGTGAATATGTTTGGACAACCCTGTGATTAGAATGACAGAGTTATGAGAGAACGAGAGCGAGGGAGAAAAACATGAATATGAAAAAAAAAAATGTCCTATTGTATATCCTCAAACAAACAAGCTTCATCATTATCATTATACCATTATTTTTTGGGTCCACAGCATCCACACCCACAAACACAGATCAAACACATACAGTTCTAATTGTAACTAAATCAGGACTGTGTGTTTGCTTGAGGTGCATTTCCTTTCACACAGACATTTTACCCTAATGTTTATCCTTCCCAAATATTACCACTGATCCTCTCCACCCTTCTCCCATATATATTGTTTCTCTCTCTAACCCAACCACCGAACAGTAATTGGTCTTTCTCTTTTCTGTTAGTTTATTTTTTACTGGCTAAGTGTTGAGGACTATTATTTTCATGCTTATTAATTTCTTACAAAACAAATGTTTCAATGGTTTGCGTTCATCGCTCTTTCTGTGCCATCTCTCCCCTCCTCTTCCAATTCTGCTCTACATTACTCCATTTGCCAGTGGCCCACACTTTGGGAAGAGTGTGACTGGCCTCTCCTACTCTGTCAAAACTGCCACATATCAGTCAATTTTAATGTTAGGTGCACAAATGACTAATGTGAATTCTCTCTGTACTTTTGTTGTTTAAAGAATTCATTTTCTCATCCACTGTTTTGTACCACAGATGTTTTGAAAGGTGATAAATGTGATATTATTATTATTATTATTATTATTATTATTCTGTCACTGGTCCTTCATTTGTGTGTGTGTACACCATCATATATCATCAGCATACCATTGCCACATGATAAGCCAAAGGGCCAGTGCCCTGCACCTAAAATGCAGACATGAGAAGACAAGGAAGCAAGGTCAAAAAGGTTTATTATAAAACAAAGAGATGGACAACTCAAAACCAAGCAGCCAGTGCAGTGGGAGAATCAGAAGACAGCGTGGTGCAGAGGGTCCACTTGGTGAGTCTGGTCGGTGATTTGCGAGGCACATTTGGAAGCAGGGGACATGAATAGTACATCCCTCATAGATAGATGGCTGGCCAGAAGGACAATTTGCAAGAAGTGTTCATGTTAGCATTATAAAATAACCACATTTGAGCTATTTCATTTTACAAGGTTACATTACAATCAATTTTCAGAACAGAAACCATAACCTTCCATTAGATTTGTGTAAAATTGGCCCAGATTTGTGTTTTTATCACAACAGCATCTGCTTCAGTCAGCATGGTTCATACTTGACATGATTATTTCATCACAGATTTATTTTTTTATAAACTAACTATGTACAATGAGAGTTTTCATTAAATTCCAGGCACCTGTCATACGGTATCATCAGCCAAGTCTTTAGTTGAAATTTTGGTTCCATGAAAGCTGAAAGCTGAAAGCTGACATGACTAATGACAGCTAAAATATGTCTGATGACAGCAATGTGATTACAGATGCCAGCAGGATTGTGTTTACCATATGGAAGCCACTCTTTGTATTGTATCAGCATTGTCTTGACATTAGGGTGTGGTAATTCTTTAATCCTGCTATTGCTCAGTTTGCTTTTGTCTGGCTCATTTAGCTCAGCATAGCTTAGCTGGCATAATGATTTGTTCAGTTGAGTGGGTGACAATGTTAATGGAAGCTATGCTATTGGTAATCTGATAACAGCAGGGTTGATATGGCAAGGTCCAACTCCATGAATGCAACAAGGATTGGATTCATCTGGCCAATGTTTGGACAACAGAGGACCATCTGCACATGCTCTGTGCTGCCCACAATCATGGACACAATAAAAGTGAAAGTGAAACTATAGTGATCATTGAGCCCACAGCACAGCAGACCATGCACACAATGAAATTACCCTCTGCATTTATCCCATCACCTAAGTGAGAATGGGGCGGCCTGTATGGTGCCCAGGGAGCATGTGTGGGGATGGTACCTTGCTCAAGGGTACCTCAGTGGGACGCAGTAGCTGGTGGATTCAAACCGGGGACCTTCCGGACCCAAGTCTGCTTCCTTAGCCACCAGGCCACCACTGCCCCCACTATTATAATATGCATAATCCATTTGTTATGTGTTTTACTTAACTGTAGTCTACTTACATTATACAGTATTTCAAAGGATGAGTCCTAAAATAATGAAAAAAATGAATGCACCTACACTGTAATTGTTACTGTGCTCTAAGCTGGCAACCTGCCCAGCATGTACATGCAGCAATTGGGACAAAAAGAGGTGCTTAGAAATGGGTTTTTTCAGAATACAAATTGTTAATTTGTCATTTACTGTATGTCTACCTAAACACAGGTCTGAGACAGTGAAGGCAAAACCAAAGGAAAAATATTCAAATAAAAGTCACAGTAGTCATCAGTCAAAGTCATCTCCAAAGTGGTCCAATTAAACCAGTAACCCCAGCTAGACTATGTTATTGTATGTGCAGACTTTTTATCTTTAACCTAAATACTAACATCAAGTATACTAACGGAGCTAAAGTGGTGTTGCTCTACTGAAATAGGAACAAAATACTCATTGTACTACTTTGAAATGAACTAGCTAAGCTGTAGAATGTGTCATAAGTTGTAGAGGTATTTACTTTGAGTTTTGCTTTCCTTCTTATATTACCTAAAAGTCAGAATTGGCTGTGTAATGTGTGAACACTATAATTCTTATATTTCTGCATTTCTTTATGGACCTTATCAGCCATGAGAGTCAGTATGAGTTTTCTTCTCTTCTTGAGTTTATGTGATTCTGGCTTGTAAATTATGATGGGCACAGGAGGTAAAGCAGGTTGTCCAATAATCAGAAGGTTGGTGATTTGATTCCTGGATCCTCCTCCTTCTTCCCGCAGCATGCCAACATGTCCTTGGGAAAAATATAGAACCCCTAATTGCCCTTGGCAGCTGTTCCATCTGTGTGTGGAAAAAGAAGTTATATAAAAAAGTGCAATGTATAAAGGCACTTGGTAAATGCAACTGTAGTGTAAAGTACTTTGAGTGGTCATAAGAAGACTAGAAAAGCACAATATAAATGCAGTCGATATACCATTTATGAACTACTGCTAATATTGTTTTTCTTAGTGAAATTAATTGCTGATGGGTATACAGTGGGGCACAGGCAGAACACATCCTGCTGATGTTGTCAGTAATTTCAAATTACATGTAGGAATCTAGACATTGTTATATCATACACAAGTTAGAAAGTATTCCAAAATCTTGGATTTGAATTGGATGATGAAGGGTTGGATAGTTGGTAGTTGTTTCTCAAGTCAGTTTCTGTCAGTCTGGCAGGGGTCAGAGGGCCTGGCTGATTTGTTGGATAGAAGCTGACTGCCTGACTGGGCAGGGGAGCAGGGGGCAGATGGAGAGATGGTGGAGAAACAAACAGACATTACATCCCACCACACTGAGCTATTACCAGACACCTCCTAGCAAACTGCATGTGTGCAGAACCCCTGTGACGGTGTTATTTATTGATCAAAGCTTTGGCCTCATATGCATCTGCATGAGTGTGTGTGTCTGTGTGTAATGGTGCTAGTACAGCAGATGTACATGTATAGCAACAGGATTAAAGTGTGTGGTGTGTAACAGCTCTGATCATTGCAAACTACATGTGTAGAGGAGTGGGCCAGTAGTAAGTGTGATATTTTCTTAAATCTCAAATTTTTCACACTAACATTCTGATGCTGAGGCTGTCTGCTCACCAAGGAAGTCCCCGACCTATCTGATCACATCAAATAAAACCATTTCCAACAAGCAGTAAAGACCAAGGGACAGAGAATGAGAATGAAAGTGAGAAAATGTGTTTTTGGACTTCACAGAGGGTCATCTGCCCTGCACAACACATGCTGACTGATTGGTTATCAGTACAAGTCACAAATTTGCAGAAGGCATGGAGGCTGAGCTGCTGGATGGCTATGTAACATATGACAGAGCATTTGAAAAAGTAATGGTGGTCCTCTTATGAAGCCAAAGTGGTCGCCATGATGGCGAAATGTGTTCAAGGCTCTGGGTCTTACCGGTGTGAACATCCATGCTTAGGGGTTGAGTGGGAACCTTTCCAACTCAGGCTTTTGTTTGCAAGGAACAGCTCAAAGTTTCCATGTAAAAACTTTTTTTTATATTTTCAAATAGAACAACAATTTTCTTTTTTCCAATTGATAGTGTTTGACTGAATCCATCTCAAACGTCCGGCAGATGATAGACGATAGAAAATATCTGACAGTATAAAAGCATATCTACTCTGCCTTGTAACGTTTTTTTTGGCTCGTTTTTTTCCCACATGGTCTATTCCAGCACTCTCATTTTAGTAATATATGACTATTCTATTGTGAGATTACTGAGTATTTCAAAATACCCTCTTTTTCCTCTCTGTTTCTTTTGTCTTTTCACTCCACCAGTCAAGGCAGATGTGCATCCACTCTGTGTCTGGTTCTGTTGGACGTTTCTTCCTGTTTAAAGGGAGTTTTTCTTCTCCATTGTCACCAAGTGCTGCTCACTGTGAAAAATGCTGGGTTGCTCTATTCTATAATGTATAGTGCCTTGAGATATCTATATATTTTTTATTACTAATTTGCGCTATGTAAATAAAGTTGATTTTGACTGAATTAAATTGAATTGAATTGTATTTCAGAGCATTTCTTCATTTCTTTTCATTAAGAAGAAATGGTGCTTGGAAAAACTGAATCATGGTAGAGCACAAAATGTTTCTGACAAAAAACCTAAGATGAATCATGATCAACCAAATGTTCCTGTATATAATGTGGAATCTGGTCTAAAAACTGCACCCACCCGCTCTCACTTCACTGAAATACCAAATGCTCTCCACTAGTATGAATGAATCTCCCCCCTCCTGCCTCACAAAGCTTTACATTCACACAGGGATCTTCTCCTTGTTGTTTGCCACTGGCTCCCTCTCTTTGCAGTCGCAGTGTCTGACTGCTAAATAGTCTATTTTACAGAATACATCTGCCATATTGCCTCCACGCTTTGTTCTAACACAAATCCCATAATCCTCTCAAAGGTCATCCTTCTCTTTTTCTCCCTGCCTCCGCTCTCACCACTTGCCATGTATTCATTTATTGTTCCCTGTGGAAATAACGGAACAATATGGAGGACAAAAAGGGATGAAGAGATGGAGAAGGAGGAAGATCTGGTTGTTTCTCCTCATGTCCCTGAAGCATCACCATGCTGTTTCTCTCTCTGGTTCTGTTTGACTAAGTTCATTGGAATTCATCTAATTTTTTTTTTTATTAGTATGAGAGGAACTTTTAGAAGCTAACAATCAGCACTTCAAACATACATTCAAGTTGTCATTATCAGGAATAACGTGTGCTTAGTAATATATCATGGGTCTGTTAGTGTCTAAGTCCATCTCACCATCTCACAAATGCTATGCAAGTGTACTCACACAGGACTACATTCTGTTGAACTGCTGTTCCACCAGCTATTTTAAGTCAATGCAGTCTCACTGTTATTCACTTTGTATGCTTATATTTATACATAAGGTAAATATGAAATATTGAACCGATGAATTTAAATTCAACATTTTTTTACTGAGGTAAATATCTTTTATTAAAAAAAAAAAAAAAATTACAGCAAAATGTTACAGCAATATTCCAATGTTTGCAATCAGCTTGCTTTTTTGCTGTTTGCTGTTGTTTGCAGGGTGTAAAATACAGCAGCAGAACAGCTCTTAGCTGGAGAGTTGAGTGATCATTTTCACAGGTTTGTCACAACATATGTAGTTTGAGCTGTTAAGAAATATTAAAATAGTCATCACAACAGGTTTATGTCATAACGTATTTGTTAGCGTTCAAAAATACAAAAATACAAAATATTAAAGCCAATTTAGTTTGAAAAATAATGATAAAAAATAAATAACATGAAATAGTTCAAAATGATGGTAGCGATATCCACGAGTTCCACTGTTTCTCTCTTTAATGCGCATGTCTCAAGTCATCTCAAGCTAGAGACGTTGAACCTGCTGAAAACTAACACTGGTTAGATCACAGAAAGACAGATGGAGTAAGAGAAAGTTGCAGCGTCATCACTGCAAACTGAGTGCCTGATTTTCATGTGTAAAAATAATCTGCAGCGTCCTGTGTCCTGCTGATGCAAATTAGAGAGGTAACCATTAATATCAACCACTTAATCATCAATCGTAATAAGCATAATTATCAATAAGTCTGTCCTCCCCTCCAACATGATGACACTGCGGGGCATCAGCTACTTGTGTTTACACCCATATCTATCTTAATTACACACACCGTCTGTTGTTCAGCTCACTCTCTCTGCATGTACTGTCGGTCTTCTTCTCTGGTGCTCTGGGCTGAATGTGACTGACATTAGAAGTTCCTTTCCTATCAACATTCTTTATTATTAGCCTTCTCTTCTTTCAGCTTTTTTTCTATCCTGTTTATAGCAGCTATGTATGATCTGGCCCGCTGATGCCACGCAACCTAGTTTGTTGGTTACACACATTAGTAAACACAGACATTATACAAAGATGGACAACATGCCCGCTGTCCACAAAAATGACAAATGCCAAAACATCTGTATGCTCCCTGGTGACTAGATGCAGTGAAAGTCATATACCTTCATTATAACTGACAGATGGGATTGACTCCTTTGATGGAGTTGGTTTATCTGCAGCTTCTCTTCACTACTGCACAGACTGCACTTGTTCCAAACCAGTTGAATGAAACAACTGCCAATATGTCCTTGACAATTTCATGGAAACATAAAAACAAATCTGTTGGTGGAAAGGAATCACATATGACCTGTGTAGTAGAAGACCAAAAAGTGTACTGAAAACACCAAGAAGCTTGAGTCTCCACCAAGACTTTCGCATCCAGTTTTCAAACACAGTGAATTAGATTTTGGTGTACGTATTGTCTTTGCCTCAGCTATGAAATCACACAAGACCCCACTATCAGTTACATCTTTGGATCAGTCTGGTCTAACCAGCAAACAAAAGAACCACCTCCCAGACATATTAGGTATGCATTAGTGTTATGTCACATTAGTGTTTTTTTGTGTAGGTGTGCGTTTGTATATTAGAGGAGAGAACTGAAGAAGAGATCTATAAATGCTGGCCTTGCAGGCTTATAACTGGCCCTTTGGGAGCTGTGAACTGGTCATGGTTTTGACAAGTTGTTTGTGTGTATGTGCGTGTGTTTGGCCAAGGTGGTGTGTCCATGTCTTCTCTGATGGAGAAATGAAAGAGGAAGAGCATTTCATTTACTGCCCCAGGGAGACCTTTCCACCGTCAACCATTTATTGATGCTTGCACTTCAACTGCTGCTGACCCAGCTTATAGCATGAGCCTACCCTGTATGCAACCCAGGTTATAACCATATACCAACCAACCATTGCTGTTAATAAACACTGTTATTTTACCAGATTTGTGCTGCTGTGTTGAGTTTATGGTCATCATATAATGATTTTTTTTTTTTTTTTTGAGTTTTTTTCCTGATGACAACAGGTTTCCAGGCTCCTTGCGACTCATAACTCCCTCCCAGCAGGCAGTGTAGAGATTGGATAATTTGAGTATCTATGGATTTCCTTATTTCTGCACTAAACCTTGAAGTCATTGTACACAAAGATTGTAAAATCACAATCTTTGTAATTAAAGATTTAAATTGAATTAAATTAAATTAAATTTCTTTCTTTTTGTTGCTGAAGGAAGTACTGTTGTGCTGCTGACAACTCAGTTGTGCTGTAGTGGTCCTCATTTTAAGGTGGAGCTCAGGCTGATACTTTTACATATTGGAGAGAAAACATGTTTGTATTCTGTTGGTTTAGCAAGTGGGTCAGTCTATCATGACTTCTTTTTGATTTAACTCATGCGTCAGACATAGATAGAAACTTTTTTTTTTGTTAGTTTATGAAATTATTTAATTTTCACCGGACAGTTTTTGTATCACATGATAGTGTCCCAGATTATCATTGTTTCATTGATAACAATGATAGTCTGGGACCTCTTCAATGTGAAAAGAAAAATAGAAAAATCTTTATCTTTATTCTATTGTATGTGTGCCCATATAATGCACTGAATGTAGAGAATACTAATGTGTGTGAGTGTGTGTGTGTGTGAGAAAGAGAGAGAGAGAGAGAGTGCAGTTCTGGGCAATAGAGCAGCATCTGTTGTGCCTTGGGGCTAGACGGAGCCTCAGCCAGCATTTGGTCCCACACAACACACTTACTTATTCCTAGCCACCTTTTTCAGGTTACTGTAGCATCTTGAGGTCTATGTGTATGTGTATGTGTGTCTGTGTGTGCTTGTTTGTTTGCCTGTCTCTAATTATCACTCTCTCTCTCTCAATTTGGGGACTCTGCATACACTGCACAGCATTAGGGATTTGCCAAATAACCCAAATGCCCAGAAACCTAAAAACACACACAAACACACACACACACACACACACACACACACACACGCAGACATATAAACAGAAGCAGCATGTCTATGTTTGGAATCCACACATGATGACTGGTTTCTTGTTGAGCCCATGGGGCGACAAAACTGTGACTAATCAGCAAGGCTGTATATATGTTTAAATATGTGTATGTAGGCATTGAAGGGTAGTCATCATTAAAAGGTGACCTCAAATATAAGCAGTGATAAAAACACTTGTAAAATATGATGTAAAATTCAAAAGTTTTCAAATTCAAAATCATTTTGAAAATGAATGCATTCTGTGTGTCTGTGTTTGTGTGTACGGGCAGTGCATGATTTATTATGTTACGGACCGTACACATGACGCAGTATTAATCAGAGTAATTCCATTCTCTTTATCAGTACCCACAACTGCGCAATGAGTGATGCACATAAGAGAGGTCCTTACAGATGGGGTGTTGCTGAAAGATAACTGTCTCATTAATGGTTTCTCTTAACCACACACCTTCTTGTCAACCTTGCTTGTTAGTCAAGCAAAATTTTTCAAGAATTACTCTAAAATAGCACACTGATTTTATATGTATGTGAAGAAAATGAATAAAATATGTTAATTGGAGTGTGAGGTGAGAAGTCACCAATCAGCAATGGTTGATTTCCTCTGCTTGCTCATATGCAGCCTTGTGATCCTGATCACGAGAGAACACATTTTATTCTATTGTTATTTTTCTTTTCAAGGAGAAATAGTACTTGTATATCTTTCTGTTATTTTTAGTTGCTGTGATTTCTGTAAGCTTGTTTCCTCCAGGCTTCTGAATCAAAACCAAGCAACTCAGTAAACATATTTACTGTAAATGCATAAATGCAGGCAGAAAAGGCACTACACTACAAAACAGTGTTGAACTCTGATAGAAAGCTAATTATCAGGCTAAATGTTCTACATGATCATAAACGGACCTCATTGACCCGTTGAAGTGGTTATATATAAATAATGCGGGTTTATAATATTGTAACATTTAAAGAACTTGGAACTTCATATCTGGTACACATTAGCCTGCATATCTATCTATCTATCTATCTATCCATCTATCTATCTATCTATCTGGTTATCTGTCTATCTGTCTGTCTGTCTGTCTGTCTATCTATCTACTCAACTGCCCGCCCGCCCTCCTGCCCACCTACCTACCTACCTACCTACCTACCTACCTACCTACCTACCTACCTACCTACCAACCAACCAACCAACAAACCAACCTACCAGGGGCGATTGTTCTGAGACAACAAGGGAAGCCAAAGATTTCACGCAATAATTGGTCAAATATGCACTTGTCATTGACATAATCTTAAACCTAAAAGCCTCCTAGAATGTGTTTAACTTCATGACTAAGTCTTTTTTGCTCTGTTTGTCCAGTTGATGCTGAACTTCAAATGTTTCTAGGTGATGCTATTTTGTCAATGCATCAAAGTCAGGTGGTGATTGGATAAATGCTGAAAATCGTTATTCTCTTTGAAGCTCAGCTTCGCTGGGGCTGGACATGAAGCCAGTCCCTTTTGATTAGCGGAGATTTGGAAACAACCATTGGCATCGGAGCAAAGTACAATTCAGTCCCTAGTGGAGTAGTCATAAGACAACATGCTGTCCATCTGGAGTTCTTCTTAGCTCATTTTAATTACCACAAAGTTATTGAATTTGTTGTTTAAGTTTCGTTACTTCTTTCATAATCATATAGTTCAAATCATAACTCCTGGTCAAGTTGTAAAAGGAAACTAGCACTAGTCACAAGGTATGCAAGTTAGCATGCTAGCAGTAGTGTTCTAGCATGCCAACTAGTACACCTAAATGAGAAAGGAAGAAGCCGCCGCTGTTACCTACCTACGTACCTATCTATGTACCTACCAATCAGACACATCCAAATTCCTGAAAATTCAACCTGATCCATATTAGATCCTAGGTACACAAATTTCTAAGTATAGTATTTGATACCCTGCAGTGTGCCAGGTGTAATCTGTATTACACGCAAATAAATAATTTAGCACTGGGGAGAAATTAGAATAGTGATTTTACTTGACTTTCCAAAGTAGTATGGAGAGTAAAGATAAAGACAAAATGTTGATCTCTATGAGCAGGTGTCATGCATTATATATTTAGATTTCAAAATGCTGTGAAAGTATAGGACATTGCTGCAACACAACTTTTTTTAAGCATTAGTGTTACAGTCCTATAGTCAGCAGTGACAGTGGGCAGTAGTGGAAGATGTTTTGGCATTGTGCAGTCTTGCTGTGAGAGCTGCAATCACATTCAAGTGATTGCGATTGGCCTGACTTGAAGGCAATTGATTTAGTAGCTTGATCCAGGGTATGGAGTGCTTTTCTGATATCAGTAGTTTAGAGAGCAAGACAATGAGAGAAAACAACAGATCTGGAGAGAGAAAGACAAAACATTTTAGCAGATGTATCATTCTGTGGCCAGATGTAATCCTAGCAACTGTCATTGGCATTTGACAGCATCTGCACAGTCTTGTATCCTTCTGGAGTACATCAGAGTTTGAAAATTTTAGTTCAAACCCAATTTGCTCTTAGCGCTCAAACAACACCTGTGGACAAGCAGACAAAACAAATGGACTCCAGAGTCCTTTTAAAATATTAATTTGAAGTACACATCAACACCCATTCCTTTTTCTTGCACTATGGGCTTGTCATTTTTCTAGTTACACTTTTATCTTGCCTTCTTTGATGCCAATTACTGTCTATCTTTTCTGATATGCTGGTCCTGATATGCTGTGGTTTTATGGTCTCACAAGTAGAAGAGCCATGAATAGTATCTGTGCACAATGGCACCATGCCATAGGGAAAAGAAGCTTAAAATGATGATATCAAGTTGGACGTGAAGTCTCTCCTTACAGTGTTCTATCCTCAGAAGAGTCTGATATTGTCTGTTAGCATTCATCTTTTAATTTGCTGTGCTCTTGTGGCTGCAGTAGCCTTTTCTCTCTACCAGCAAGGTTGATTGGGTGTGACTGTGCCCTGGATCATTGCACATACGCATTGTGGTTAATCATGGGATCTTTGACAGGTGAATAGCTTTAGCTACAGACCAGTGGTGTGGTTCAGCTTCTGTGATCCATTATGATATTGAACACATGCACAGATGCATGTGGAAAAGAGCAGATTACTAGAGCAGATTAGCTATTGATCTCTTGCCAAGGGTTCAGTATGTGACTGTAGCTGCTTTTGTGAGGCAGATGCAGTTTGGGCAGCAGTATCAGTGTGCTGGCTCTACCATAGTGTGATTCCCTTATGTCCCTCCAGTGCCAAAACGACCACACAGCTATGGTTCACAACCACTAGTAGAGACCAGGATATTTTTGTCAGTACTTGCAATTTCAGTTTGTACCACTAATTAATTTACTTATTAATGGTTGCAAGAAATTCAGGGATTGAGTTAGTATTCAAGACTTGATGATGTTCATGCTATGGTCAGGCAAGGCAGATATTAGGTTAAAAATGTCAAGGTAAACAGTTTTAAGATATATCCATTTTGTGACGTTGTGGCCAGTCAGAGAAGCAGTTTTTCTGTTTTACCTTTGTCTCCATCAAATGGCTGAATGTTGTTGAAGCAAGAATTTTATATACAACAATAACTTGCAGTGTCTAAAATACATGTTTCACAAATTATCAGTAATCAATAAGATAGTAATGTTTGATTGAATATGTAATGTTTCATTTTCTTTATAGTGTGACATTTCTGCTGCTGTTTTTACATGCGCAAGAAAATTTGCTCTTGGTTAAGTTCTTTCGAAACGTTTATTGTGTGTAACCACAGGCAACATGGTTGCTAATAGTTTTGTTATGAAAAAGATGCAGTGGCTCAGTGGCATAGGTTCTCCCTGTTTGTAGTTAAATAGACAATGTTAGGGTAAAAGGTTGAGCTACTGAACAGAAAGTGAAAGATACATCCAATCCAAAAAGTATGTAGGAATGATCATATAATCTCCATAATGAGCTAGCTCTTTCTTCTTCCACTTGTCCACACAATTTTCTCTTCTCTCCCTGCCATCCGGTCTCTTCCTTTCCTGTCATCTAGCATTTCTCAGGCTTTCTTGGTTTATGTATTTTTAAATGCAATTTTGCCTATTCAAATTTACCATTGAAAGATTGTTTTCATTCGCAGGTGACAATAAATGGGATATTTAAAGAGCTAACTGGCTTTTCAATTTGACCTCTCAAGCATCACAGCCACGCTAGGTTCATAACAGCCCCAGCCGCCATGAGTCAAGACAGAGACAGAGAAGGCAAAACGGTGGCACACCACAAAGAGCAAAGGATAGACCTGCTAACTATTAACAAAGTTTGATTTTAGACAAAAGTGAGCCTTTTGGATGGTACTTTAAATACAGTTAAGTAATTGTGCATAAACACATAAAATGAAGATGAAAGCATTCTCTATAGTCTTAAGATGGAGAACACATTGTCTCGATGTATCACTGTGAGGAGGTCCCGGACAGCTTAATATTGATGCAACACCTCATTTAGCCATATCTAGAAAAGCTCCACCAGCTACACTGCCATTGTCAATAGAAAGCAATCACCAGCAATTTACAGAATGCAGAAAATCAAACTGGATATCTCTTTGTGTCCTGACAAAACCATTTAAGAAGTGGTCTTAGCTTTTTGTTGTGCCAATTACAGTGTTTATTCAGTGTTAATAATGCACACAAGACCGATCAAAGAACTGGACAAATTAACCAAAACTTAGTCACTATTTATGGTGTGGGGTATGTTTTTTTAGTTGCAGGGTCACTTTGGACTCTTAATACCAATATCATCAGTTTAATACCATTGATATATGTCCTGTCCTGAATACAGAGACTATTTCTGCCTGCCATGCTTATCCCTATCATCCCTTCATAGCCACCTGGAGGACAATGCTGCATTTCACATTACAGTAGTCACCTCCATCCAGTTTCCTGAACATGACAGTGAGTGAACTTCAGTGGCCTTCCTTGATCTGCACACAAAAACAGAGAGACTGGTGCCACCAGAGATTGCAAGAAAAAAATAGGAATGAAAAAAAAAAAAATAAATAAAAATAAAATAAAGTCAGGACAAAGAACAGCTTGATACTAATGAGTAATCTGGCAACACAGAATGACTTTACAGGTGACTGGATGACAGTGTGGAGAATTGTTTTTCTAATGTTCAACTGTGTTCAAATGTCATTTGTAGATGGAATTCCACCTTTTCCACCAGTATTATAGTATCTGAATTGCATCTTGTACTTGTGTGTAATGTTTATATATGATCTTTCATATATACTACATATAGTATAGTGTATACAGTATATTATTTTCTTAATTTGTGAATTTACTTTAAATTTGACTTTCACACCTAATACATCCAACCCAGGGGCAATTTCTCTGAGAAAACAAGGGAAGCCAAACGTCCTCTAACATTTCAAACAATAAATGGTCAGACATGCACTATTGAGTTTACTGGTCCAACCTTTGGTTTAAGCTTTATTTTATTTGTAATTTGATAAAAAAAAAATCTGTGAGCACAGATGGTTTTCACTAATTTCATTCGTCCTTTATCCTTACACCTTCCACATATTAATTTTCAAAAAACAAATGAATGCAAAATAAAATCCCCTCTTAAAATGTGGTAGGAGTGCTTAAAAGCTACATGTCATTCCAAGAGACTTGAGACTGAACCCAACCTGAAGTTATCATTCATGGTTATTGTGATGGTTGCATGGCTACTCACACCTAGTCAATTAGTTTTAAAAAGTATTGTTATTTTCACTACCCGTACTTTGGCCTACATTACTGAAACCAAAGTGTCCCTTTGATTACAATTTGAGCAACCCTAACTCCTTTATTAAAGTAATCAACACCTGCTTTACACCAATGCTTTTAGAGGACTAGAAAATGTAAAATCTTCTATATATCATTAAGATATTAACTTGACACATGTGGTTAACTCTATTTAAGTATAAGAGTAATTTGGTGCTGTTGAAGTATTCAAAAGAATCTAAGCCAGAGTTTTCTCTCTGCTGAAAGGAGTAATACTTCGAGTAATGCAAGGAGTAATGCTTTGATATATAAAGAAACTGGAAGTTTTAAAAATACAAGTTTGTGCACAAAATGCACAAATGAAATACTGTCTTTTTTTTTTTTTGCTTTGTTTCTAATGCATGAGACAGGTTGTTTGATAGAGACATGACAGCCTCACACAGTTGTTTGTATAAATGTGTGTGTGTGTGTGTGTGTGTGTGTATGTGTGCACATCTTTGTGTCTATTGACAGCTCCAGATTGCTGTGAAACGCATAGTGAGAACAGTCTATTCCCTTTTCAGTCTGAAGCACAAGCAACATCCATCACCAGTGACAGAGAGATGAGTTGGAGGGGTTGGGTGTGGGTGGGGGTGGGGGTGTCAGGTAAAGGAATGATCTTAATTCTGAAGGGATTTTATGTTAAAAGCTTGAATACACATCAAGATATATTAGAGAAAATAGATATATTATAGAAAAAAGGCAGGTAAAAGAGGAGTGTAAAGGGTATGACTGTTTTTTTCTTTACTGCTTGTGTTTTGTTTTCTACCTGACCTCCAGACAACCCCTCAAACAGAAACACACATACGCGTGCGCACGTGTGTGCACGCATTACATATGATTTTGTTCCAGTACACATGGGGGTACCCGCTGACATTATGGTATCACAACATGAACATAATTATACCCTGAACCCTTACAGTTCATAAAAACACCAAAAATGTCATTAGTTCCCTATTGTAGACATTCAAATTAAGATTAAAATGATGTAGTTTTCAGATGAAGAAAACTGACCGCTAGAAGCGTTTTACACACATCCTCCTCTCTCGCTCATGTGTGTATGTACATTCTCTATCATTTACCCTAACTCATCTACCCTTCTCTCAAAATTGACCAGTAGCCTCCTTGACTTCTAAGAGATTTTACTTTTTTATACCTTCCATTTTGCTTCCTCTGTTTCCTTGTGTACATCACATCCTCCCCCTCTTCCACTCCAATTTCCTCTTCTTTTCTTCCCCTTGTCCATTCCATCTCTCTTTTTATCTGATTAGAACTAGAGTTATAACTCCTTCCAGCTGATCTATGTAGTTGTCTATCCTATTTACAAGGGCCATCCATTGGATTATACTGGCTCTTCCTTCTACATCTCATTAGACTGATAGAATTGATCTCTCTCTCTTTCTCTCTCTTACATATAAATACATACACATTTGCCAAGATGCACATGTTTCTCAGGCTATGTTTCATTAAAATATCATATTGATTTCGTTTGAGGCTCTTTATGGCATGACCCCCAGTTCCTCCTAAATACTTTTCCAGAAACAAAACCAAAACAGAAAATAAGATTTTATTTTTATTCAGCACACACCTTAGGTCAGTGATTCCCAATCACTGTGCTGTGGCAGATTAGTGTGTTGTGAGAGTTTATCAGGTGTACCGTGGGAGAATGTGAGTAAAGTCAAACGAGATGATGCTTATATTTTATTATATTTACTTTTTGTGACATTTTTGTTTGGTGGTGTTGGCAGGATTTTTCTAATGTAAAATATGTGCCTTGGCTCAATAAATGTTGGGAAACACTGGTCTAGTGTCTGTTTGTACTCAAAATAATCCTATTTCAAAGCAGTGATATTTTCTCATATTATTTGATAAATACTAAAATGTATAATAGTGTGGCAATGTTTACCTAGAGTCATACAAATAATTATCAGATGCATCTGTAAACTGGATTACAGTTCCAGAATTTAACTGGACTTGCACCGACAACACACTAGTCCCAGATGAAATGATGACCAACAAAACAAATAACATACTTGATCACACCATGTCATAGATTGTTCATGACTTTTAGTTTCTATGGACAAACTTTCTCCTCTTAAATCTAAAGAGGATTGAATGACTCTAAATCAAAGGATGCTGAAGTGGGTAACATTTTTACTCCCAATGAACAGTTTAGATTAGTCACATTATTTGGTGGGTGATGTTGCACAAAAGAAAAAAAAGAAAAAGAAAAAAAAGAAAGAAAAGAAAACACTGAATGTGACTGACTTGAACACAGTCCCTGACTTGCCCTGTAAGAAATACTTCTTGTCCAGCAGAATGAAAAGCCTTTATATTCCAGAAACGGGAGCTCTATGATCAGGCACATAATGACAAGTAATTTAATGGCTGTTGTGGCTTTAGCCCATTTCAGTTTTAGCTGTCCCAGAATAGCCTGGGTAGATTTCCCTGCAAGTGGAGCTTGCTGTGTGGCTGTCACTGCATTTATCCACTGCACATCCACTTCACTGTTGACTGTAGCTGCAGGGGAAGAGAAGACGCAAAGGAGGAGGAAGAGAAGTGTGATTCCACTCTCATTTTGTGCTCTTGACTTGAAGAGATTGCTTGGGCAATAATTGCAGACTCTTTGCTCGAGGTAAATCAGTGTAAATGGAAGAGGCCTGGATGATGCTCCTCTACTTGACTGAATCTGTTCCTCCTTCCCTTTTCTGATTTCCACAGTTCCTTCTCTTCCACTCAAGTGACTGTTTTAAATAGTCTTGACATAAGAAGACATCCACACTAGCATACACACATACACAAACAAAATATTCTTTTGAGTACTCAAATAACTGACTCTAAAGTGCATGAATTTGTTTCTTTCAAAGAGTAAACGTAAAGTTTTAGGTATGTTAAATGAGGAAAAACTTTATAGTATAGTTATACCAGCACACAAATACATAAATAAAACAAGTAGTTGAAACTCTTCTGTCAAATCAATTTTGATAACTAACTGCTAACACCTTGCAGCTCTGTCTCATTGACCATATACAAAGATGGCAACTTCCAAAACATGAATCCAGAACATCTAGGGCACTCCTTTGAGGCAGCCTAGTTACCACCAGGGTAATGTCCAATTATGGAGCTCAAGACTTGATTCAGATAAGCGCATCTTAAAAACATAGTCACATCAGCTAACTAACCGTGGCCAGCATATTTGCTTGTTGACCAGTCAGACTATAATATGATTGACTTCTCTATCAGCCAGTGTAGTGATGATCTGCTTTGGCTGCGTCCTCTGCTGTATTTAACTGCATTGCCTTGCATATGTCGTCTTTCCCTCTGTCTGTGTCTCTCCGCTGCCCCAGGTTCACGTCACACCATAACAGGCTTCAGTTAAGTAAAAGGTTAGATAAAGAGCAGTGGGAGGGACAAATAAAAGAGGAGAGAATCCTCTTCTTTTTCATCTCAGCCTCTCACTGACTCTCTGTGTTTGGGAGTGCTTGCCAACTGAGACGGAGTGGTGTGTCTGCGCCGCAGGCCTGCAAACCACTGTCATAATCCTGTTTCCTCTTTCATATGCTCTATGATAGACTACTCTGGGGTGTGTTCACGCTCTGAAATGGTCTGTATGAGCTATTTCATGCATGTTGCACTATGTTGTCTGCCTGCTTGTCTCCATCCTTAGTATCAAGATATGCAGTGAAAGTGTGTGTGTGCAAGTGTGTCCAGGTCCTGGGTCCAACAAAATGGACAATGATGATGAATTGTCAACCCAGACACCCCAGAGGTCATTGTGGGAGCATTGTGCATTACTGTGATTGAAGCTGATAATGCACCAACAGACTCTGTGCTGTGCCCCTCCTAATCCAATCACAACTTTGCTGATGTTGAGTCCCGCCATCTGTGCTTCTTTGATTGGATGGAGGTGTGATTGATGTGCTCTTGAACCTATTCCAGTGAGTTATTGAGGCCTGCTGTAGTCTTTAAGACAAGATCCTTTGGTCATTTTTCACCTGTGGATGCCAGTTTATTGCATTGTCCTGTCTCATCTTGCATTTATTACCTCTTTGATGCTAAGTTGAAATGCAGTTACATTGTTATTCAGCTGGGGGCATCTATGTGGCATATAATCAAAGAAAATCATCATATGCCACACACACATGCCAAATCATCATTTCCTATGGCATTGTCCACCCATATGAATAGAAGATAACAGCCTCCAACACACACACAAAAATCATTAAAAGAATTTTTAATTAAGGTTAAAGTTTGTCAGTGCTATTGGAAATGGTTTAAAACCAACTACTTCCTGTGAATCTTGTGAAACTGGTCACACAAACCCGTTGTGACCCTTGTTACTTCGTTAGGAGGCTGTTTCTGTACTTTTAGAGTTCATTTGTGATGGAGTTACAATAGTCAGTGTGGGAGGGTTGATGTGAAGACTGGGGCTGAAGTCGGGATGTGACCTGTCACAGTCACACAGGGCAACACATGATGAAAGCAGCACATACTTGAATATCTTCAAAATTACTTATTACAAGATGTCATCAGTAAGACCTGCATACAGTTAGACTTTATTCATTGATGAAAAATTGCACATTTTTTTTTTATCAATCCCCTAATCCAGAGGTTGTGATATTGTTGGGGGACTGCTTAGGGAAGGTCCACCCATGCTTTTCTGAGGTAATGCGTTATTTACTCATATCACTGTTCTGATCTGATGGGCTGCTTACATCTTCTGTATCACTTTAACACCCACTTGAGAGCTGTAATAGCAAAGCCCCAGTGATGCTCTGGACCTTCCTCCCCATTGGTTTTCTCCATCTGCTGAATTGCAGATGAAGTGGCAGAACAGAGAATGTGCTGCCACTTTTCTGCCACCATATTAACACTGCATTTCATCTAACAGACCCTGACTAGCAAGAGGAAGACATTTACAAATCTCACATGGAAATGTTTGTAAAAGCACAGCCTCCTCACGTGTGTCTGTCATGCATGTCAATTATTCTGCCCATTCAACACTTCGTCCAGTGTGTTTACCACCACTAACAACAAGCAGACACAGCTCTTATTTTCCTGCCTGTCTCAAATGAGCCGTGTGTCCATTTGTGCATGTATGCATTTCATTGAGCACGTAGGAGTACATAGGACTGTGTGTGTGTACTTGCATGAGTGGAGGGATTATTTTTCCAAGCATATGATTTTCCCAGTGTGTGTGTGTCTGTGTTATATGTGTTGCAGAGAATAGTAGTAACATCGCTCCAGTGACTTGCTGCATAATTCTCAGAGCCAGGGGAGACTCGCCTGGTTGATTCATTTCTATGGAGAGATGTCTCCCAGTGTTTGAAGAGGCTGAAATAGAACAGTACAAAGCATGTCAGGGAAAAAAAATTGAATACCCATCACACACTCTACATGGTGTAGCTGGGGAATAATTGTTGCAAGTATTATATATATATATATATATATATATATATATTTGCCAATCACAACAAAAGCACAAATAACAATGAAAATAAACAAATAAATGATATGAATAAATGAATTCTTTTATCTTTGAAGTTATTTTCTGCTTTTTGTCTGCACAGAGGCAACAGTCTTTTTCATTCCACTCTGTTATCACCTGTATCAGCCTGGTCTTTCCATGAATCCCAAAAAGATACAGAGAGAGACTCAAAGTATGCAGACAGCTCTGCAGATATAATACAATATATCTTATTTTTCTCAAAAGAAGATAATGAATCAAATATGATGATGGCCAGGAAATGTACTTGTATTAATCTACAGGTAAAAAAACTAAACAAGCAGCAACTAAAATAAGTATAAGAATTAAAAACATGATCTTATAACATATTATACAATTACAGGTTATCACATGTTATTTACATGGAATCATAAAATAAGGCTCTTACTTCGGGAAGATGTACTTTTGGAATGGGAATCTTTGAGTTCTGAGGATGAGATTTGAGATGCCATCAGACTTATACTGCTGTTTAGTCTGAATGTTCAAGGCGTTTTAATCATTTAGGGTGAAAAAGAAAGGAAAAAAGAGACAATGGACTTGGGCCTTGGACAAAGTAAAGCATCCTCATGTGATATATTCATGTGGAGATTTTTACTGAACAACCCAATTTCAATATGACACATGCTATTAATATGCTCCTATTTGCTATATTTGATCAGCTGGTTGTACCAGTATGTACCAGCGTGAACTCGACTCACATTGAACTCACAGAAAGATCAGCAGAAAAGATCATTTTTCACATTTCCTTTTTGGCCAGATATACTGGATTAGTCTTTTTTCTCCTTCCTCCCTCTGCTTCTGTTCTTTGACCTTAGATCTCCTTCACTGAGTCTTTTTCACTTCATCTCTCTCTCTGGGAACTCTCTGCACTGCTGCATTGTTCCTGCTCTCTCTGTAGCCCATAACAAAGGCTATAGGTGATGGTCTGCACACCTCCATCCAATCAGTACATGTCTGCTGAGTTGTGCTTATGCAGCATGTGGATGTACAGTATTGCAGACAAAACCAGGGAGGCAGCTGGCTATTATTAAATAGATGGAGCCTTCACTTTCAGTTGGACCAGAATTTGTAATGATCACCAGATTGAGAATTACAAATGCCAACGTTCATCCTGATACACAAGTCCCTGACCTTTGTCCTTTATTATCTGTCATGGATGCACCAGTCTGACCAACCAACCAAATAAGCTCATATTAAACTGGTTAAAAACACAGTAACCATAGTCTAGCATCCGTATTAGTTTGTTCTCACTGACAGAAGGTTGATGGTCATGTGATGTGGATGCATGTAATTGAAATGAATGGAGGAGAAAAAAGTGATAGTTTCACAATTTTAGACCCGAAATTGTGAAACTAAATACCATGTTGGTACCAAGTCGACCAACGTGGTATTCTACATTTTCGGATGAGACTGCGTAGTGATACAGGTCAAGAGTTATCTTCATACAGAAAACATATCAAATTATATATATTATATATATATTATATATATAAATCTATTCACCTATGAATAGATTTTTTATATAAAATGTTGTACATTTGTTTTGCACAAAAATGTTATTCTCTAAAAGAAGTCTTTTAAATCCTTGCTGTAGTATGTTCATATCATACCACAAAAAATAAATAAATAAACAAAATCAAAGAAACTTGATAAAAACCTGCAAACCTTCAATCTTTTATTCCATTCTGATTTTAGTACAAGACCTCATGTAAACAACAGGAATAGCCAACTTAACCTCGCAGCTAGTGAGCTAATCTGTTAACGTGTTTCCCTGCTAATTTACCTCTGTTGACTATATGAGTTGAAACAGTATTAACAAATTTAGTAAGAACTCATTCTTCAAAATACTTACATATACATATCCATGACTGTGACGCTGCATGTGGCTCAGTAGAGAGAGATTCATATGTTGCAAGATATGGGAACTGTGAGGACAGAGGTGTAAAACAGACATGACAAAGTGTCCCTCAAATTGTGGCATGTTTCTGCCCCATTTCCTAGAAGTATTAGTTGTCATTTAGCTCTTCAAATCTAGAATTACAAAACCATCCAAGTTACAGTAAATGTTCCCTTGTGATTCAATATTTCATAGGCCTTCCTCTGATAAAAACTGTAGCCCAGTAACAACATCACAACATCCTTCGGGCTTGTGTTCAACTGCAGCCATGTGAGATGAAGAAAATGGAAATAGTCTATTCATCGTTACGTCTGCTGTGTGTAGTCATTGAGTGAGTCTGACCTTAGCCCAGTTCTTGACTTCACTGTCTGATCAGTGGCATCAGAGACATTGTGATGATAGAATGGTGTTCGCACCTCAGGGTCATCATTGTCACTATCACTCGTTACAACCAATGGCTGCTGTGTCATGTAGTAATGTATGTTTAAAACCCATGAGGAGACTTGTGAGATTTTATACAGAGTTTAAGACCCATTTATGCTCTACGCAGGGTATGCATACAGAGACAGACAGACTCTTTCGTCCTTTATTACATACATAATTTGGTCCGTTTGGTCCAGGAGCTTAGTGATCTGTAGCAGTATGCAGCAAACAGAGTAAAACCACTGGAAACCATTGGGGCAGTGTTGTGCAGTATAGTTTGTGATTTATTTATTATTTATTTATCATGATTTATTTAACGGCCGCACAAACCATAGACATATACATGTCTATGGCACAAACCACCACCGTCTACTGCGCTGCTTCTTTTTTATCTCTTTCTTAGAATGAACGCTGTGATCTTCTTCACAGTTGCCATGTTTGTTATTGTTTGAAACTTACATTGGAGTTTGGAGTTAGGAACACTTTACTCTGCGCTGCCCTAAAGTGAATGGGTGGTTAACAACAATATCAATGTAAAATACGCTTGGAGTATGGGAGTATGGAAGGTTTGACACTAGGAATGATCCCTACATAATGGAGCATACATGAGAAGGAAGACTATGATTGTTAGCATATGAACACATTACCACATGGGACATATCTATTTGACACAAACACTTCACTGTATGGTTTTGAGAGTTTGGTGAATCCCACATGGAGGAGAATTAAGAGAAGAAGAAGAACAGGCTTGTGTGTGGCCCTGTTCTTCCATGCATGACACAACCCTCAATCTCTTAACAAGGGCCAAAGGTTATGGTCTGCATGTCTTTTAATATCCACAATACAATCAACACCTGTCAGTGTGAGTTGCAGCATGTAGGCTTTTATATAAATGTGGAAGGAAGGAGTGGTGATGAGGTGAGAACAATGAAGGACAAGCTATGAGAGCCAAAAGAGACATGAAGAGAAGGGTGTGAGGGTGAAGATGGGAAGTGGAATGGTTGCCAGGGTTACGATCAGGGTTGTGACCTCTTATGTCAATCCGTCCATTTGGAGCATATTGCAGAGTAAGAGGATTGGATTTTTATGGAGATGGATTTCATCTGTTGGAAAGTGCTCACTATGTCTCTACCACTCTCCACCTCTCTCCACGTACTCCACTTCTCACTCAGGATTTTTTACATTTCCCTTCTGTGTTTCCACATGCACGTTTTTTGTGTCACTTCACTGATTTTCTACAGCTTCCTCCTCTCCCTGTCTTCTTTATCCTCCCTTATAGCCTTGCAACACCATTTGTGGTCAATGCCATTTTTTTCTACCAAACAATAGATAGATGGATATTAGTGGTGCAACGATAGATGCATCTGTATCGAACCGTTGGTCTCTGTTCAGTACGCTATGAATTGAACAATACGCAATTTTATCAAATTCTGATGATGTACTCTGTGCTGAAAGCTCAGCGGAACTGTGTTCAACTACTCTGCCTTAGGCTGCATTGTTGAACATAGATCCATTAAACTGCGCCTCCCACATTGAACAGCTGTGTTTCCACCAATAAGTTATGGTAACGTTTAGGGGAACTTTCCAGAAACGTCATCTCACTCTGTCCTTGTAACGTCTGTGTCTCCATGGTAAGACCCTGTGTGTGTGTGTGTGTGTGTGTGCTAGAGAGAAAGAGAGACAGGGAGACACATAGAGAAAGGAACCGTTCATTTGTTGTTAATATTGTGTTTAGTGTTGGAAAAAATAAATTCATTAATTTGTAACAGCCAGTGTTGATGCTGTGGAGGTCTGCCACTCACATATCATTATATGTGAAACCCTGTGATCATTTTGTGACGGTTTCAACTGTGTCGCTTTGTTCACTTCTTCTATTTATAGAAACTATTTATTGACACACTTAGGCCACTGGGTTAAAAAAAAAAAATAGCACTTTGCATCATGCTCCTCTTTTTTGTATCAGAAAAATATCGAACCTTGACACTATAAGTCTACTACAAGTATCGAACTGAACTGAACTGTGAATTTTGTGTATATCATATATATATATATATATATATAAAATACACAAAATTCACAGTTCAGTTATATATATATATATGTATATGTATATATATATATATATATATATATATATATATATATAAAGGTCCATTGTCTGTGATCCTGTAGGAACATTTTGCCTGATAATCAGTTTTCTAGAGTTCTTTCTAGAGTTCAACACTGTTTTGTGGTTTAGTGCCCTTTCCGCCTGCATTTAGAGTAAAGATGTTTACCGAATTGCTTGGTTTTTGTTCAGGAGCCTGGAGGAATCACAGCTATATGGCTCTGTTGCTGGTTAGTTGTGTTCCTTCCAACCTGCTAAGTTTCCCAGCTGTTCTGGGCGGTTCAATGACCTTGAGCATCATGCAACTGCTCAAAGCTGTGCCCATCTATGTTCCATTAACAGTATTGTGAAGAATTTCTGTTTTAAATCTGTCTTTCCTCTTAACAACACAACAGTGACTGATTGTAGGATCCAAACTGAAATTGGGAGGATCTACAGAATGTGACATGACCAACAGACTCACACTAACCTGACAGGGGAACACATGCTAAATGTCAATCAATCTTTAATTCATGTAATTTGTGCCTCCTCTGTGTTGATTATGCAGCACACCTGCTCTGCTGTGCCCCCCTGCATATCTATGCATGTATGTGTTTGTATTTGTGTATGTAGCCTGTGTCTGCAGCCAAGGTCCACAGTAATCTCACTATGCTAATATCACACTTTGTTTTATGTGTTGAGGGTATAGACTGACGTGTGTGTGTGTGTGTGTGTGTGTGTCTATGTGAGTGTGTGAGGGTACTAGGTTAATATGTCACACAATGGGGATGCTCTGGTGAAAGCTGACTTTTTGTGACACCCCACATTGCGCCAGCAGCAATGCTTACTGTGTCAAACTATGTGTGTGTGTGTGTGTGTGTGAGAGAGAGAGATCCAGTCTAATCACCTCCACCCCAGCACTAGTCACAGTGGAAATAGCCTCTCACCGTTAAACGAGCCCATCCTTCAGAGATAGAGCTTTCCTCTGCATAATGTCTCCACCCAAGGGCCACACACACCACATGTGCACGCCAGCACACACACACACACACACACACACACGCACACACGCACACACGCACGCACGCGTGCGCACACACACACACACACACACACACACACAGACTCACACAAGCTCAGGAGAAACGAAGAGAGTTTCAGATCATTAATCTCTGTAGCTGCCACCCCCTTAACCCCACCTCTGCTCTACTGTCCTCACTCCCTTTGGCAAAGTCACGGCTGTCTTCCTTGACCAACACACACTCCTCAAAGCCCGGAAGTGAGAATGTGTGTGTGTGTGCAAGTGTGCCTGCAGGCCACATGCACATGACAGTGCGTGTGCACTGTAAATTAGTTTGTATGTGAGTAGTGATGATAGAAGAATAGAAAACATGGAGCACTGATGAAGCAGAGTGTGTGGCATGGAAATGTAAAAGCATGTGTCCTTATTTGCCATTTACGGGACTGCATGCCAGCCAGCAGGACAGAGTCATCTCTGGAGGACACTCTCCTCCTTTGTTTTCAAAAAACCAACCAACCAAACAAAAAAAAAAAAACACTGATAAATGTCACAACGTTCTTCTGACCCTAGTTCATGATTCAGTTGTAGGACAACAGTTTGCCACTGAACTTGTACTTCTCACCTTGATCATTGTTTTCTTTTTCTGATACATAATACACCGCCCCTTTTATTTGTGTCAAATTGTACTTCTGAGAGCTGTCAATTGTCCCTGAATAGAAGATAGGAACTGTAACTGTGATTTTTGCTGTTATCACTTGAGTAACTTTTAGCAGCTATGAAACAAGAAGAAACTGAAATCACATTAAAGGGCTGTCCACACCAGGAATTATAACGATAATGATGTGAGCATCCACAATAATTAATGCTAACTTTCTGTAAACAGAGAGATCAAGCACACACTGCATGCTCCAGCTGTGTTGGCACCGAAAAGAATATTAATAAATATCTATTGATAAAATGGATATCGATGACCTGTTGCTGCTGTATGTTGTGTAGAGGAGAAAAAAGAAGACCAGAAGGGAATGGGTCTTTACAGATGAGAGGAAACATATTACTATTACTATTATTATTAGTATCTGCGTATATAATTATAATAGTTGCCTTTATCAATGTCGTTCCTAGTGTGGATGGCCCTTAACACAGAATGAACAAAGCATTCATCGTAGAAAACTGACTGGCTGGAGTACTGTATCAAAACATTGAAAATATACTGTTATTATTATATGAATTGGAATGTGAATTTTTGAGGCCGTATGGCTGCTTCACAGTTTTCACATCTTGCGCAGGGACATTTTTTTCAGATGTGAAGGGTATAAAATTATGTATTGACTCAAAACCACGAAATGTTTCATATGCAGAGATTACCAGAGCTTTGCCTTATTTCAAGTTACAGTATGAAGGAGAGGCTTGGGAGGATCCTCTCTTTTCAAGAAATATAACAATGGTGTTTGATTTACTTTGACATATTGTTCTCATGTTGCACCTTTGTCTCTGTCTAAACCACTCCGCCCTTTCTCCCTGTCTTTGCGTTACTTTAACACCAGGCAATCCACCAAAAGTGACACGAAATGACAAAACACAGTGGTTCATCATCCACATGCATGTGCAGGCCTGTCAGGATAGCCCTCAGTGTACCTGTTCTCATAACCACTTTTTGCAGGGAAGGAACATCCTATAATACAATACACTGTACAGAAGACACTGCAGCTTCTTACATTTGTCTTTCATTGGGAAGGAGACTGAGCTCTGACACCTTACATTATATCTGACCAGAACAATCACAGTTTGCTCCACTGTGACATTTATGGGAGACAAGTCAGTGTGGTTACCTTGTGACTGTAGCTGTTTAATTAAGACAAAGTGTTGATATGGTTTTATCCCAATTCTGCTTGAAGAGAGATTGTGCTGTGATTTTCTCTCATCTAACCCCTTTCCAAGTACACATTTCCTTCTATAGTAGTAGCTGAGAAATATCAACAAGATGACATTTTTTCATTTTGGAAAAGTAACTCAATATTTATTCTTATTATGGTGTGTTGTTGGTTTTGTTCCCCTTTTTGTTCTCATTTTTGTTTACCTGGCAGCCTGACTCTCTGGACTTGGTGTGTGGCCACCAGTCTGCTGCTGTCCAGTCAGAGAGAGCTTCTATCAAAGGGTTCTCTCTGATTGGACAGCAGCAGAAAGACTAAAACTTTTTTATTTTTGAAAAAAAAGAAAGCATTTGACGACAACATCGCAGCTACACAGACTACAAAGACTTTGCAAAACTTGGGTGACTTGGGTGAACGTTCTGTAATATTTATTAATAGAAAGTAGGCAGACAAAAATTACTGCACATAGCCTTAACATATGAAACACAAGTTCCATATGTTAAGGCTTTAGGAAGTAGAAGCTTTAGTCTTCAAGTTAGGAACTTCAGTGTGCAGCCTGTAGGGTAATAGACCATACAGAGTGTATGAGACAACACCCAACACATCATATAGATGCTTGTTCATAAACAGAGCATTGTACCCACAAATTACATTTCTATCCAACTGAACTGCAACAACAAAATATGGTGACATTGCAAAATGTGTAACACTGCAGTCATTACTAGTGGATATTGTACTGCAATATATTCACAATAATAGTTCCTTGAGAACATATTTGATTCCACAGTTTAATTGTCTAAAAAGTCATTTCTAGGAACTGAAGCACAAATTTTATAGAAGAACTGTATTTTTATTCTTTTATAATCACTTACAAGCACTTACCTATACTTTTTCTAAACTCTTAACAAAGAGGCACACCTACATCATGCAGTTGGCCAAAAACAAATTTTGTTAATTAAATACTAACTCTTCATTTCAAAATACATCTTTTTCTACTCACACTAACTTAATCAAAACACAATTAAACTGATTCAAAATAAAATCATTCAAAGAATATCACGTTTTCAATTCACAGGGTTCATACAATCAATCAAAGTGCACCATTTTCCAAATTACTAGCAATTGCTGGCATTACAAAAAAAGCATATATTTTTCGGTTTTTGGGTTTTACAGCTGCCTACATACAAAACACACTGTCTAGCATTTGTCTCATTCAGTTTCCTTACAGTTCACCACATTTCTACATTGGGAGGTGAATGTCTGCATTTCATGTTTAGATTTTAAACCACTGAAAAACCAATCAGTTTTCCTTTGGTGTATACAGTAGGAATACACTAGAAAAGACAATGACAATGACTGAACTGCTGCAAAAAAAAGCTTTTTTTCTTTACAGTGAACAAAATATCCATGAAACGTACAGGATTGTTACAATTGTAGACACATAAAACAGTAACAAAAATAGATAAATTAATAAATAAAAGGCTAAGAAGAAACAAAAAATGCAGTTCTATAATCTCTGTGATCTTCAGGGTTAGGCCACATGTTTTCCTCAACATGGCATCTGATGTCATACGCCAGGGATAAAATTACTTAGCGTGTGGGTTTCTCCCTTGGTAGTTCATGGCTTTGACCCTGCAGCCAGCATCCATAGCATCAAGGTCTGGGTGGGTCAGTGTGATCTGGTTCCAAGCACTAGAAAAAACACATAGAGGTGCTCAGCATTATAGGGCCCAACCTGGCATCTTTGAAGGATCAATCCAGTGCTTGAAATTGCAGCACACATGATGTCTGCCAGTCTCTTACCTGGCATCTTGACTGTTGCCCTTTTCCCAATTATATTTTGTTGATTGGAAATGTAGAGGTTCATTTCGTTGTGTGCATGGTGTGTTGTGTGTTTAATCACGTATAGCAATCACTTTCTAGTTGACAATTTTTGTCCAGATTGAACCCTGCCTCGTCTACAGAGATAAATTCATGTGGGGTTAGATTAGCCTCCAACTCCATAGCTCTCAAAAAGAAAACCAAACAGCATTTTATGTAGATTCATTTCATTATACCCTACTGTAGCCTGTATGTACACTCACAGACCTGGACATGTTGTTGCTAGAGTTCAATGATCAGCTCACTGGTCCTTTGAAAGTGTAGAGTTGTTTTATTTGAATTCTGTGTTTGGACAGCCTGAGCAAGTTTTCAGGCTGATCGCATGTTAGCAATTGAAAAAAAAATCAGATGAGGATGTCATTACACCATCTCCAGTTCAAGTCACACATGCAAACTATATGTAACACAATTATGAACAGGAACAACTTTATTATTTAACCCAGTGTGTTTCTAGCATCATCTGAATACACACAAATGTTCAGTTTCTAATTGCAATATTTCTTTTTTAAACCATAATAATTACAGTAATAATTTACACAAGTGGTCATGTGAGAAACACTTGTTTTTAAGATCATAAAACATCAATCTCAGAAAACATGAACAGCATACAACAGTATCATACTGTATGTGCAAATATCATTTGTAGAATATGAAGCAATGGCAGATTAAACCACTTTTTTGTGGTTCAGAGCTTTTAGAGCTTTTAGAGCTCTGAGGAGCACATTTAACACTTTGGCACTGTGTAATTAGAAATCCATTAAAATTACAGAACACACATCCATGTAGCACAATTTGATATTATAGAACAGATAAACAGAAAGCCAATGCACAGAGGCCTAGTATTTTAACATAATCCCAACACTGTTGGTTAAGGGGCCCCTTATTCTTCTTCCATGACAGTATCAGCCTGCAGTCATGGTGGCAAATCCTGCTGTTGTTGGAGGAGGATAAGAGATTACCTCCTGTGTCAGATTAGGATAATCGTAACAGAGCAGAGAGTTATCATTGTGACTGATAAAGGCGTTTCTCTCTCTCTCTCTCTCTCTCTCTCTCTCTCTCACACACACACACACAGATGCAACAGAGGAAGAGATAGGGTATTTACAGGGTTATTAACCCATTATAATGTTGGATAATCTGCACCGAGGGGCAGTTAGCTTCATAAAAACTGCAAACCCAAAGTTACAACTTTTTTTAGACATGCTGTGGATTATTAGGGCCCGAGCACCTCGGTGCGAGGACCCTATTGTTTTTGCTCAGATTTTTATTATTAGGGCCCAAGCACCTTGGTGCGAAGACCCTATTGTTTTTGCTCAGATTCTTCTTATTATTAGGGCCCGAGCACCTCGGTACGAGGACTCTATTGTTTTTGCTCAGATTTTTATTATTAGGGCCCAAGCACCTTGGTGCGAAGACCCTATTGTTTTTGCTCAGATTCTTCTTATTATTAGGGCCCGAGCACCTCGGTACGAGGACTCTATTGTTTTTGCTCAGATTCTTATTATTAGGGCCTGAGCACCTTGGTGTGAGGACCCTATTGCTTCTGCTCAGATTCTTATTATTAGGGCCCGAGCACCTCGGTGCGAGGACCCTATTGTTTCTGCTCAGATTCTTATTATTATTGGGGCCCGAGCACCTCGGTGCCTGCCGCATTCCAGGCCGTTTTAAGTCTTTCCCATTGATGAAAACTCATCCAGACCAGAGTCTGCGTGTGGCTCAGGGGCTCCCTTATGTTTTTTTTTAACAAAGGCTTGTGGTCGGCACATAGTTTGAGGTAGACACACCAAAGTTGGTGCGTTTGTAGAGCTCATCAAGACGGACAACTTTCACATGCATGTCTGTTGCCACGCCCAACAAGAAGTGAGCTATTAGCGTTTGTTTGTGGTTCAACGTTTATGAAACTTAATGTACTCGTCCTAGACGGTTCGTCTGATTGGTGTCAAACTTGGTGTACATGATGTCAAGATGTTGCTGATGATAAATGGTGTGGGTACTTTTGAATTTTTGCTCTATGTCGAAATGGCGCCACCTTGAAGTTTAGTAGCTTTTCAGCTGTGACATAAGTTCAAAGTGCTATGAACGTGCTATGATGTGTCATTTGAAATAGACACCTGACACTTGGTATGTGTGTAGAGCCGATATAGATGGACAACTTTCGTGCTGTGTGACCCTAGCCACACCCAACAGGAAGTTGGGTGTTTGTTTGTGTTTGATCACATGATCAGTTTCTCTAAAACAGATCGTCAGATTCGTGTCAAATTTGGCATACATGATGACAGGACAGTGTCGACGACATGTGCCGAAGGTATTTTGGCTCATACTCGTCACCATCTCCTACGATGGTGAAATGGTGCCATGATGACTTTTTACTAGCTCGCCAGATAGCAGGAATTGTGTCAAAACGTTGCAATACAATGAATGACATGTCTGAAACTTCACAGGATATTGGATACTATGATTATGATGACATCCACACTGCTAATATGCCTGTCTGGCATAGCGCCGCCTACTGGCTACAGAAAGAATGAATAATAAATTGCTTTGAATGGTTTAAGTGGGTTGATCTAAACTGCTGAGAACATATAATATTTGGTAATGTGATGCATTTAAGGATTTGTCTGTAACTTTACAGGTTATAGACTTTTATCATTTTTATGTCATAAAACACTCAATATCAGATCCTTCCTCATTTCTGTGTCTATGTCTGCAGGACTCTAACACACACACACACACACACACCCACACACACACATACACCTCCCCTCAGTCCTCAGTAAACATCCAATCACTGTTGTAGTATGCAAATGACCCAGGTCATAGGTTCACAGATTACAGTTACAGTTTTGTAAATGTTGACTATAGTGTGTGAAGTCCTTAAAATTTGCTCTTAAAATGAGGCCATCCAGTTAAGCTAAATGTTATGTTATCGGTTGAAAAAACCTGGATGAAGGTTATTTAATTTTATTTTATTTAATTTTAATTTTATTATTATTAAAAAAAAATATATATATATTATTATTATTAAAAAATGACACACATTAATTAACATGACAGTAAGATGTAACAAATTTCAACGAGATATATATACATATATACATAAAATTGCAAGCAGGGTTTACGGGCCCGAGCATCCATGCTACACGGCCCACGCAAAAGCGCAGGGTGCAGGGTTATTATTATTGTTCAATGAGAGAGAACAAAATTGTTGTTAAAAGGTATTTGCAGCAATTAAGCAATTAAAGAGAGACAGTAAATACTTCAAGAAAAGGGAGACAGAATACATTTGGACACTGATTGTTTGGCAACATAGCAAATAAGACAGATGGAGGGGAAAAAGAAAAGGATGAGAGTAGGAGAAATAAACCAGAGAAAAACAGGAAAAACAGTTCTTCTGCATGAATTTATTCATTGATTGTGATACTCATTCTAAAACAAGTTCCTTTAATATGCTGCTACAACCTTTGGGTTTTGGTTCCCATAACATTTTGGAACCTGGCTGACACACACACACATGCACACACATATACACACACACAAACACACAAACAGACACACACACACACACACACACACACACACATATATATATATGTGTGTGTGTGTGTGTGTGTGTATGTATATATATTCTGATCAATCACCAAAGCATTAGTGGTGTCAGCCACTGGCACTGGGTGACAAGGGCTTTTTTTCTTTCTGGTGGCGTCCAGCTCATTCTAGAGGTGCCGGGAGTTTGTCTTTCATCTTATCAGTTTGTGCTTTTGGACCAAAGTTTCCCTTAATAGTGATTAAGAGACCTAATGGCACAGGTTGTTTTGTAGGACCCCAGAGCAGACATGCAGAGGCGGCATGGCCAGTAGAGTGGAATGAAACAGTGTTTATTTACAAAGTCCATGGTGCAAACAATGATGGACCAAGTGTTGGGGTCCAGTGCTGGGGTTCTTGTCAGGTGAGTGCAGATGAGTGAGATCCAAAGAGCAGAGGCAGGGCAGCAGCAGGTATGGCAGGCAAATGCCAGTGAATGAGGTGAATATCCAGGACAAAAACATAAAGAGAAATGTGATTCGCAGATCATGAGGCAAAAATCACTAGGAAAAGGTCTGTGGAGATATTACCACTGAACAAAGAGAAACTACCTGGCGGTCAGTGAGAAAATCCAGGCTCTTAAACTGCAGGTGATGAGGTGAAATGAAGAACAGGTGTGACAAATAATCAGCTGCCAGATCCTGTCTCTGCCTAGAGGAAAAAAATACAGACACACAGTGGAGCAGCACAATGGGGAGAGACAGGGAACACAGAGACAGACACACTAGGAAACTCCAGGGGGCGCAGCTTAGGCTATGATGCCTAACTCAAACCAACCTGGGGTTGTCCACATAGTTTTGGCCACATATGCTCCTCACAGCTCAATTGAGCTTTAATCAGTGGAAAGCTTTGGCTCAGTGTTTGCTTTGTCAGTACCTACAGCAACTTACAGCAAGTCATATAAGATACTGTTTCACTTTCAAGTGTGGAATTTATTGTCACTTCAGTGTTTTTATTAATCTATGTATAAAAGATACATGACAGTCCCTTGTTAGGTTAATTTCCAACCACAAAGATACACATCACTTCCTGGGTTCACTTAATTCATCTGCAGAAGATAAACATCAACTCTCATTTAGGTTAATTCAAGGGCAGCAGATAAACATCAGTATGATTAATTTACCAAAGGTACACTAGATACCCATCACTCCCTTGTTTTGGTTAATTGCACTGCGAAAAAAATATTTTATTACTCCCTTGTTGTGGTTATTTTTGATGTTAGGATAATGTTTAATCAGAATTATAAAGGTATTTCATTAATAAATGTGAATGATCTTTCTTTTTACTTTTTTTGGCAGGAAATTAGTCATATTGTTATCTCTAGTTCAAATAAAAGCTTCCAAGTTTTTGTCCATTTGAGTGCTAGCGATTAAATATTAATAGGCATGATGGCTCAACTCAGTGGAAACGTTTTTAGGCCCTAGATCTGGAGGTGCCCCCAAAATTTTAAGCTTCACTGCATACCAGTTGGTCATTGGGTATTTGACTAATTGAAAATCCTTTTGGGCATTTACACCACTAAGGTACAAATTTAAACAGGTTTAGTCTGCATTTATTACCCAGTGTTGTAAGTGTAGTGTTTTTTCATTTCTACATAATAACTGATACACAGAAAATCTAGGGCAGAATTATTTGGACATTTTGCTAAATAACCACAGGATTCACAGTACTCATATTTTTATTCTATTGATCAGTAACAAGCTCTGTTCTATCTATCTATCTATCTATCTATCTATCTATCTATCTATCTATCTATCTATCTATCTATCTATCTATCTATCTATCTATCTATCTATATATATACCCCCATATATATATCCCCATATATATATATATATCTGGCTCACTACCTCATCTTCTGTGTAGTTTTTTTCACATATATATATATATATATATATATATGTGAAAAACTACACAATGTAGGGTGTGAAGATGAGGTAGTGAGCCAGAGGGGCATACACCAGAAAATAAAATATTCCATTTAGGGGGCACTGACAGTATAGTACCTGTTCGTGCTCACATGTAGTGCACTGTGTATAATATATATATATATATATATATATATATATATATATATATATATATATATATATGATGTATATTTTAGTGATGGTGGTGATGAGCAAGAGACTATAAATAAAATGATGACATAGGTCATTGGTATAGGCAGCATATTATGACCCACAGTTAGGTTGTATTGTTAAGTAATGTCAACTGACACAGCGCCCTAGTGCCAGTAGTGGGATGAGCAATGAAATCTGTGTTGGTAGGAGGTCTGGGTCAAATCAATGAACAGAATCAAAGGAGACAACTATTTATTTATCATTTAAAATAGTCATTGCTGTTTATTTGAACCTTTTTTAGTCATAAACTTCTCTTAAACTTAAGCACAATGTCGCCCACAAACCTAACTAAATCTTTTGCCAGAGTATTGTCCCATCCTAATACAGTTATTAATTTCCCAGCAGTTATTTTTAACAGTTTATCTGTGGCATCTCTCCTGCTGCTCGTAGTGCACAAAATTAGGAAATGTTCCCCTGGGTCAGATCAGGCGATGGGGACAAACCTGGTCATTTAGGCTGAAGGACTTCTTGGTTTCAACAAAACAAAACAAATGATCATTTACAAGAATCCCTAAATATGCCAGATTAGATTTTACATTTTATCATTTACAGCATTAACCAAGATTAATTAAGCAATTTGCAGTCAAGTATCTTTGATTTCGAAGATATAAAATGTAGTGCAGCTTTCTTTGGGAGGATAAAGTGTCCTATTTGTAACAGCAGCACCTCAGAGAAGGGGGTCACTTGCAAAATGTCACTGGGTTTTCAAATCCAAAGTGCACCAAACAATGGGAACCTTAAATAAAATAAATAACTAAGCCTCCTTTTCTTTCCCACCCCTCCAGCTGCAAGCACTCTATAGGTTGTCCTTATTCTGCCATGTTGTTATTTAGGTGTGCTGTTGCTGATTCCTGGACATGCGGGTGTATAATCAGTGTCAGAGTGCATGAAAGAGGATGAACTGGGACCTAGTTTTTCTGTAGTGTATAGACACATGATGACATCAATCCAGCATTACCTACTACAAGATATTCTACATATAGTTCTGGTAATTCAGTTGGACTATTTTTTCCCAGTTTTTATTGCCATATATTTAGAGTTGCAGGGAATCCAAGATCTCACTGAGCTGTTCACTGTTAAATAGACAGAAGGTTTGGCAGGCAAGTGCATGTCCACAGTGAATATAATTGTTGTGCTACTGTGGTAATAACTGTCACAAGTGAATTATAAAAAACAAAACAAAACACAAACAGATATTTTCATATGTGGATATAAAAATGTCTTTGTTTCTTCAGAAATTTACCTGTTAAATGGTGTCTTGGCTAATAACAACATTAGCCTGCTGTGCACCCTTAGTGCGGCACTATACTTCACTCTACTACACTGGGTGAAAAGATTTATATTCTGACAGCAGTTTGCATCCATCCTTTCATCTCACTCCAACCATCTTTCCTCTCAGAATAAACCAGTCTGAACACTGCGTTCGTTCAATCGCTCACATTGGCTTCTCTTTGTTAAAACAATGCTAATAACTTGTAGAGTTGTTGCTGTCACTGCTGCTATCAGCGTATTGCAATGGCTGAAATAGCTTGCTGTCGAATCGATAATAATTACACGATGACAGGCTTTTTCCACTAATGATTTTACACAGCCGAGCTATATTAAAGGAGTCAGGATAATAAACATTGCTCTTTTTACCTTAGGGAGGAAAAAAGTGGACAGGCTGATGCTGCAATCGAAATAAAGGGCAACTGTGGGGGAATAATTTTGGGACAGAGTGATGGATGCAGGTTAAGGTCTCCAATCACTCTACTTGGGCTCATGATTTATAGTATTTTAATTAATACATTTGACAAGCATCATAAGAACTTTCCAAACACATACCCACCAGACACAATGTAGTCTGCCATAAAACACTATCAGAAGATGATTTGATGTGCTTACACTAGGTTAAATTTGATCGGTTTAAACTTTAATAGTCTCTATGAGGGAGACATGTGACCATTAGAACAGCAAATAAGAATATAGCATACCATGTCAAGGTGATTTATTGTTTGTGATAGCTGCAATGGAATTGAGGAAATTATTAAAAGCAAAGAAAAAAGATGTGAAGTGCTGATTTGATGAGGTAATTGGCTTTTCTCTTTGCAGGTGAAAGTGTCAGGGATCTTTTTTTTTTCCCTTTTGGATGCTGTTAAAAAGTCAATTTCCTTTTCTAATATTTGAAATAATGACTTGGGGTTGAATTATTTAAGTTTCCTATGGGCTCAGAAGAACAGAAAAAAATGGGGCAGAGGTCTTAAGAATGAGAGACACGAGGATGAAGTCAAAGAGGGAGAGGAAGACACAAGAGGAACCAAAAGACTCATTGAGATTCAAACCACCTGGATCATGTAGTGCACCACAAACACACACACACACACACACACACACACACACACACACACGTTATAATGTATTATAGTGTAGTTTCTATGGTTTCTATGGCTCCTGACTCAATACCAATGTCATTATGATTAATAAAGTGTAGTAAATCACATTCATCTGGCAGCTTCTTAAACTGTTCTTCATCTGGTTACTTATTAAATACACTGTGTACTGCTACCTCTTCATGTTTTCTGTTTCGCCGCTGCTTTCTGTCTGTTTGTGTTTTTTTGTTCTGTAGTGAGAAGTATTGCTTTTATCTACCCAATGGTGACCTTTTTATTAAAATTCTAATTTTATCCTGTCCCTTGTCAATAAGATGGAGACAAGCTAGCACCAGCTGGCAAATGGTGCAGTGAAACCTGTCTCCCCCCAGCTTAAGGATCTGCTAACCCACTTTAAACAATTTTATTTGTCACAGTGTGAGTAGAGTTTGACCACTCTGTGAGAATAAGGTGAATAAGGTCTAAGGTGGATAGTGAAAAAACACTTGCAGTGAAGAATGATCAACCTGTGAAGAAGTTGTTAAGAGCATCCACACACTGAATCCTGTATAAAGTAAGAAGTGTATCTCAGTAGTGCATGCCTGCTGTGCACCCTGGCTGTGAGCATAATGCACAGGGCAGTTTTCTTCTCCAAACGTTCGCATGAATTTTGTCTTTTATGGGATAGATGTTAGCTTGGCTGGAGGCGGGGCCATTTTGAAACTTAACATATTTTATTTTCTTAGCTGCCCTGCTGATGAACCTGCAGTATGGTTTTCTGTAGAGCTAGAGGGTGTGTAAACCCTTTTGAATAAGGGCTGGATATCATCCCAAATTTATACCACTACCATGACTTTGGTACCTGTTCCTAAATGATTGTGTTTTTTTATATCAATTTAGTGGGTAGAATCTGACCCACAAATTTCTGCATCTTCTTTTCACTCAGACGTTATTATGAAAGTTCCAAATAGATATTAGTATTAGTCTTTTTCCACTTCTTTTGGGTGTTTATGTGCTCCCCACTGATATAGATAGATAGAGTGTACATTCTTTAATACTGAGTAGACTTTAAGCAATTCTGTTGGTAAAGCTTGGTACCGAGATCTAATTAGGATGGGACTTTAGGAGTAGTATGTCCAATCTTCCTCAGCATTCTTCAACTATTTTCTTACATCTGATCAGGTCATAAAATCAAAATGCTGAAAATGCTAAAACACTTTGTGACTGCAGAGTCTGCAGAGTTGGGTGCAACATTAAACTGTAATATGTGTTTTTGTTTTTTCTAATAATTGTGAGTTTGACAGCTTAAGAGTGAGCCAGGTTCAATGAATAAAATGCAATGTCTATGGCATCAGAAATTATTAGATACAATTCATCTACCACAGTGTTAAACCGTGAGATTTCTAAAGGTCTGTGGCAAGGGAAAAGTTTAGATTGAAAGATAAAGTATAAAACATATAGCAGCTTCAGTGAAGCATCTGAATTGCTGTGGCCTTGAAAAGTCTCCTTTCTCAGAGTCTCCCTGTGCCTTTGTACACCCCCTCAGCACTTATCTAAGCTTCTTATTACTACTTCATGCCCTGTTTGTGGTGACCTTTGTAAAAATCTATGTTGTATACTTTAGGATTTGGTATGCAGAATTGATGCAATATAGAGTGAAGCTGGTTGTTTGTCCTGCTTGTGTCTTGTCTTGTTTCTGGTAACAAGATGAACTCTGCCTTAGGAAGTGAGACGACAGGCAGTCAAATATGGCAAATCAGGGATTTAATCAAAAAGCTCATTCTCATTCAGGAATAATATCAGGTGTTTTTTCATTACTGGAAAACATTCAGGCACTGACTGAACAGAGAAGAGACTGATGCAACATGTTAGTTGTACCATTCAGTTTAATCATGATCTAAATGCTGTTTTATGCAAATGCTGCAGAACCTCTTTGAGTTTTATTGCTTTTCACATGTCATGATGCATTCTTCAAAATACCCAGTTTGTTGGTAATGGCAAAACCCCTGGTATTACTGATTTAAAATGATTGTAGTGAACCAATGTATTGTTATTGAGCTTTGGAGAACTGAAGCTTCTGGTGCCAGGGAGAGACAAATCAACATCATCTGGAATGCTGAAGCAAGATTGAAAGGGGTTATTAGATTTTGTGCGAGGAGCTTGAGATGGCCGACAGAAACAGTCATCTACAGGGTGTTTAAATATGCCATTTATAGACAGAAGTTTGTCCCTGTTTGTATGGAAATGTTGGACATACCCATTTTGTTCCACAGCTGAACTTGTTATCTAAAAAGACTTGGCTCCATATTAAGAGTTGCAACATCCAGAAGAAATGTGTTGTGAGATGAGCAAATTGTGCTCAACCTGGCTGTAGTAAGAGCATCTCTCTGACATGCTCGTCTCCTTATTGATCCTGAGGGGGAACTTTTACCGATGAACATGCTCACATTTGAGAATAAGTGGTTAGCAACTGATTTTTCTGCATCACTGACCTCTTACTGGGCATCCTGTATGACTGCCACAGGAGAATATATCCATGCATGAATGGAGCTATCATCATTTTTTTTCTTTTTCTTCCCAAGCAATTTTGGACATATTTAACAGCATCGCTAATCCCCAGGCAAGGCTCTTGACTGACAGCAGGACCTTTGCTGAAACTGTCAGCTTACATTGTGCACTCCTCTCAAGAGCCCTGTATGTCCTACAAATGTTAAACCAAGACATTTGTTCCCTCCTGAAATAGGTGTTGTTTTCATTTGACAATATGGGATAAACCAGATCTGCATATTCTTGCTCTGCTGCAGTCAGACATTTTAAGTCCAGGCGGTGCCTGTTGGAGACATTGACGTTGCGAGGGAAAATTAAAGGTAATTGTCCAAACTGACAAACCAGGTTTCTGAGCACATTTAATTAAGTGTTAAGAAAATAAAATTTGAATTTATCAGTGATTCATTTGCAATGAAAGGCAGTGGACAAATAACTAACAGAGGGAAAAACATGAAAATATAAGGCCACTGGCACTGATGTGTCATATTTTTAATGGAATGTTTCTTTTGTCTGTTTAATCTATAAGCTTAGTTTGTTTTGATTTCCATGAGTCTTAGTTTGTATGTTTATATAAATAATTTGTCATAATACATCCAAAACCAAAGTCGATTCAATTTAATGTGTTTTTTTTTTTTTTTTATCTTGATTTGGACCGTTTTTAATTTTGGCTTCCTCTGTGATCAAGTTTGACACCCCTACTCTTCTAAAGGACCAAAATACATGACTATCTATGACTTACATAGTGCACACACACACACACACACACACACAAGCACGGGGACAGACACTGACAGTCAAGAGGTGAGACCCAAGTGTGTGCGTGTGTGTGTGTTAACATGCCATCAACCCGTCTGCCCCAGAGCACTTCTAAGTAATTGTGCATTTCAAAACGGCTGCCATTACGATTGTTGCTATACAGAAGGAGCAGAGAATGGATGGACAGATTTGGGCTTTATGGTGCCCCACTTAATGTGGCAGCAGACACCAGTTGCTGGAAGTGGAAGCTAGTGTTGTGTATGTGTACGTTTGTGTGTGTTGACAGCCCAGACATCAGTATAATGGACTCTGCATTGATTGAAAGGCCTGGCAGAGGGAGTTTGGGGACTAATAACTATTATGAAATTGATAACCTTGGCAGGCAACAGCTCAATTCACACCTGCTACTGTTTTCAATAAAACATGAGACAAGCAGTATCATTCGCAAATTATGTCACCAATATAAGCCCACTTCATTTAATTCTACTATTTCCTCTCTGTTATAACAATAGCAAAACAGGGGAACAGAATGGCTGTGAATACCAGCCTGCTGAGTGGCAACTCACTGCACCTCACCAGCAAATTCTAGTCAATGTAGGTGAAAGACAAAAGTAGTGTGTAGTCTGCTCCCTCACTCCTGCCGAACGGTATTTTCATTTCCATCTGTGGCACTAAGCCTGAGCCCAGTCTTTCCTTCCTGTAAACATAACTTATTGAATACAGGTCACAAATGCACCATTTCTTCCACTGTTTTTTTTATGTCTCTATAATTTTCTGAAACAGCTGGTTAACATGGATTTAGGAAAGGGGATGGAGGGAATGAAGCCTTTCCTGAGAAATATTTTCTGCAATGGATTACTAAACAGTTGGTGCTGTGGCGGGCAGCAGAACAAGCAAGTCAAAAATAAACTACACACTACAGTGTGTGCGTCTGTGGTGATGTCGCTGCTGTACTTATATATCATGTGAGTACAGCAGTTCGGCTTATTTTAACTTGTTATTGGACACTAATGAATTAGTAAAATGTAGCTGAATAAATGTGTATGATCTGATCTGAGATTTTTTTTTTCTTTTTTTTCTTAATGCAGCCCATTTACAAACTTATTCAAATTATTTTATTGTGTCACATGGTCACCAGTCAGACATAAGGTCTGATGTTAAAATGATCCTGATCCTCTTCCAGGCCAGCTTGTGCATGCTGCCATATACTGTATTATCTGCATTTTAATACCACAGCTGGACTAATAGATAGACAGATAGATAGATAAACAGATAGATAGACAGACAGACAGACAGACAGACAGATAGATAGACAGACGACTTTATTGATCCTTGGGAGGTTCTCTCAGGGAAATTGAAGAAGTAGTAGTGTTTATCCTCTTGTTATGACAGGAAATAAGGGTAAAATGGACAGTAAGATCTGTTGACATTCAACAATAGCTATTTCATTTTGATTTTCAGTTTATTTATTTTAACTTTCCAAAGAAATTATTTATTATTTAGTTGTGTTTTTGTTTGACTGCTGGTAATATCATTTGACAATACATGCAGTGCATTGTGTAAGTGATTGATATTAATTTGTAGCAACTTGTGGCCTTGTGCTGCCTGAGTATCCAACATTTTTAGTCCCATTAAATCTCTGCTTTGTTTTCTCCTCTATGCCTTTCTCTCTCTCAAAAACTCTCACACCTGCCTGTGCTGAGGGAATAGCAGTCTCCGGCCCTATAAAAGATGGAGGCAAAGACCTGGAGTGAGGCAGTAGGAGAAACATTAGGAGAGTGACAGATGAGTGAGAAAACACAGAGAGATCTTCCTCATACTTAATATGCTAATTGAGGTGATGCTCTGACATGCTGTAAGCATTCCAACACAGCAGTCAAACAATGACCTCAAGGTGATCGTGAAGCGTAGCACACCGTCAGTAGCTGCTGCCAGGAGAGCCAGAAGTCTTCTGTGAAGCATCGGCTCGTCCTGAGCAGGGCTGACTGGACTCTGCCTCTCTCTCTCTGTCTATTGGTTTGTCTGCTTGCGATTGAACTCCTGGACCTCATTAAACATTTACTGATCGATCTGCATCGGCTGCATATAATGCAACAGTCATGCACTCATGGGCGTGCTTGATATTCATTACACATCTCCAGCCACCTTTACTCTGAATTAATGCACAGCAAATCAGTGGATGCTTGTTATTGGATTTAGCTTTTTTTTTTACTACTTTAAAATTTTGGATAGCAAAGCTTTTCTGCCAGCTTTTCAGTCTCAATGTTTGTGTAATCAACCAGCAGGGCAACTTAACACAAACACAGCATGAAGACATATGCAGAGAATGGAGTTTGAATTATAAATATCAATAATATAAATTATTATTATTATTATTATTATTATTATTATTATTATTATTATTATTATTAGTAGTAGTAGTAGTAGTAGTAGTAGTAGTAGTAGTAGTAGTAATTTAATTAATATATAATATATCTGTAGAGGAATTATAGATACACCTGTGCAGTTCTGGGAATAATACAGACAAGCTTTATTATTTTATAGCTAATGTTTCTATAGTAATGCAAAGAAATTAAAAAGTGTCATCAGGGTCTTTGTTTCCACATATCAATAATATCAGTCCATAATGACAGCAGAAGTGAGTGGAGTGCAAAAAGTGGAGCACATGTGCAGGTTAGTTTGATAGACAGGGTGAACTCAATACAGATAAGCACCATATGAGAAGTGCTGCTCTTACCTTTTAGACAGGAGGAACAAGAACAATATCATGAGGTCTGTCTTTTAACGGATAATTCGTCAGAAAACCACCTTAACAAGATACAAAACACTGCGCCCATCCATTAACGTCCTCTGAAACCTTCAACCTGCTGTCTGTCTGGCTTAACACTAATGAAGTCTCGCTTTCAAGGCACTGTGTGATTCTGACAGACTGATTCTCAAAACAAAGCATGCCGACTGTTGTTGTGACTATTTTCTTCTGACTGTGTTTATTTTAATTTGCTTATGTAAGTGACAGTCAGCTCTCAGCAAGTGTAAACTGTGTCAATGTCAATGTTATTTACTTAATTTAGATACTTTGTCAAGCAAAGGCCTTGGCTTTGGTAGGTTCAAAGTGGGGGCATCTATGGATATGTGAGTGTGTTTATCTGTGTATGAGTGTGCTGAGAGTCTATGGGAGAGCCAAATCCATGGTCACCACAATGGCACTAATTGTTTTCTTGGTAGAGTAATACTGGGAAAGCCTTGTGGACAAAAAGGTTTAATTAAATTAGCTGGAGGGTTTACAGGTTTGGGAAGCTGTTCCTGAGGAGGCTGTGCACTCTAAAACCCCTGCTTTTGTAAAAAAAAAAAAAAAAACAGTACAAATAAGCCAAACTACGTAAGTGTGCTGGCCAGGCACAGGCACTCAGCAGTTACTGCAGTGGCCCATATGTCCTCACCATTGTTTGAGTGATTTGTAACCACATGCCACAGCTGTCACACTCTTTGTCAGTGTGATAATATTTATTGCATGTTGTAAACAAAAGGCGTGACTATACAAAAAGTTACGTCTAATCCAAATCAGTACTATTTTTGTTGTCGTTTTGCTGTTTTGATAAACAGTCAATTGAGTGATGCTCCTAAATAGAGAAAAGCAGAAAAGAAAGTGTGACTCAGGCGGGATGGGTGTGTGAGCAGAATCTGTAGCACCAATGGGCTAATTTATCATTGCCCCTGTTGCTATGGGAACCAGCATTCTGGGCAAATCATGGGATACTGGAGTGATGTTTTTCTTCTCTTACTTGTGAGTGTATCCTGTCTGCATCTTGGGAAGGAAGGAAAAGAGGAAAGATCTTGGAGAAGTGTTGCTCTAATAATTAATTGTGCGGCTTCAAATTCATCTTTTATTTTCATCAGTATCATCATATTTTAGTGAGTGACAGCGGAATTTCAGTGACATAATTCCAGTGTAACTTAACTTGTGTTTTTGTTGAGTACTGGTAAAATGATATGCCTCAGGCTGTTGGCTTCAGGAGTGACAGACTGGTGAAAAACAAATGAGTCTTTACGGATTTCAAGGTTGGTTCTTAACTATTATTTGTAAATTCAGTGTCCTTGTCCATATCTAATGGAAGTAGAGACTATGAGTGTAATGATATTTACTGTCAATCTTAGTCAGCCTAGTCAATAATGCAAAGCCATTTGTGTAAGAAGACACACATACAGCTACATAAAGAAAACATAAAGCATTTTGTAAGCAAGATATATGTTGAGTATATGCACCAACATATAATATATGTATAATATATATGGACTTTACAGCAAATTGTTTTTTTTTTTTTTTTTTTTAGTTTCTTACTGTATTTTACTGGAAATAAAAGGGTAGTTCTTTATCGTACCCTTGTAAATGTTCAGTGCAATACTGGTCACAGGAAAACAAACAAAATCAGAGCTGAGTAAACTAATGCTTTACTTCTCTTTTCATTCTTTAGAAAGATTAATTGACACTGCCTTCTGTGTAACCACCCTCTTACTCTTCTTTCTTTGCATCTTCTCATGGCTTTATGTCCCCTGAATGACAAATGTCAATGGAGGTTTTGCAGAACAACATAGAACAAAATAAATATTACATGAATAAATAGTATTTATGAATGTGACACATCAAGAGCCCTGATATATCAAGTGTTTACATAAAAGGTGACACACGAACAAGCAAAACAAAATAAAGAAATTGTTTGTTCATAATTACTGTAACTTAATTTATTTAGGATACCTTACTACATTAGACAGTACCGCTGGATTATATTCCTGCAATGACAATATTTGTTTTAATATTATTTCAATATATATTGTTTCAATATGCTTGAATATTGATGTCAACTAAACTAGACTACATTGTAAATATAAAGCTCTTTTTAATCAACTTCATCACAACTAAAAGCCAGTCCTAAAGCCTGTCCTTAAAGCCAGAAAACTCAACAGGACAAAAGCTCACAATTATTTTTATATTGCATAATAATGATTTTGTTACTTTAGAGGATGTCTTATTAACGCATCTCTGGACATCTGTGAAAGTTGAGTAGGCTGAAACGTAGCAGTTCTTTGTTGTTGGCTGTTATTTTTTTTTATTTTTATCCTAGACTTTATGTATACCTTCCAAGATACTTAGATTTTTACAGTTGGGTTTATCAGTAAATTCCTGTACATGTCTCTTAAAGTGTTTTTAATACATTTTTTCTGTATTGCATAAACAAGAAACACTGTTTAGATTTCACAATATGCTTCTGGTTCCCAAGAATCCTATCAAGAGAAATGTTTCCTTTGGCCAATATTTCACTTTTGTTTCCGGATGTGAAAGACAGATGTCCATCATAGACCTTGTAGTGGACAGCACATTATCCTTATTAGGGACTTCTAAATGTCATGAAATTTCTATTTAACTCTTTCAAACACTCAGCTGTTTGACACCAGGGGTTCAAAAAGTTGTCTCCAATCCCAAGTCTGAAGTAACAAAATAACTGATAAACAAAATGAGAAAGCAGAGACACAGAGTTGTTTTGAATAAGTTTGCCCATTATTGCCTATTAATCCAGGTGTAGAAACAGCACAGGAGCCAAGCGTCACTCCATGAGTGTACAGGACGTTGAAATATTGTGGAGGTAACAACATGGAAGGCTTTACCAGGCATGGTGGTGCAGGCAGCACTACATAACAGAATAAGTGTTTGTTTAGGAAGTTCTCTGGATTTTATTGGATCAGGTTACATTGGGCTCACATAAAACTACTAATATATGCTACTCTACTAATTTACATGTACTAGTTTGTTTTGCCTGGGTAAACTTTCTCCTATCAAATGAATAATATGTTAGCCATGTTAATGGGTTTTTACCCTTCTCACGATCCCTGTGTGCCAGTTCAGCCAAGGTCAACCAGTACAGACACTCTTGGTCTTTTTAAACACATTTCAGTTTCTAGAATTAATGTAGAAAACATCTCTGTCCATGCGGCACTCACCTCACGTCTTCCTTACATAAGCATGTTTTCTTGTTTTGATTTTCAATGAGAAGGATTATCAAAATGCACCTTGCCGTGCTCCTGTTTTATATCCTTCTTCCCTAAAATTATAGTAGGAAAGAAGAAAACATGTTTACAATGCTTTTTCATTCTTTCTCCCTCCCTCCACAAGTTGACAGCACATCATAAATCCATCTCAGCCTGGAGGAAAAGCATCTCAAGGCTGCTGCTTCTCTCCAACAAAAATTGTCTCATCCGTTAAAAAAAAAAGGGGGGAGGGACCCAGAGGGGGAGGTGGGGTGGACGGGGAAGGTCTGAGCAGAGAGAGAAGGAGAAGGAGGATAAAAAGGAGACAGGAGGTGGCTCAAAGAGAATTATTCATCCCCTGTTTGGACAGTAAGTTTGTCTAAATGAGCTGGTTGAGCTGCTACAGTATACGGTGTATGTGTGTATATGTGTGTACATGTGGTACATTTTAATATGTTTGTTCGGTCATCCAGAGACAGTGTGTCACTTGTCTTTCTCTGTACTCATTTAGTCACTAAACTGGTTGATTGCCAAGGTCAAGACTTGCTGAGAGATTCTGATGTGTCATGGAGGAACAGGAGAGTGAGCAAGTCAGTAGCCTAAGGGCGTAAATGTACTGGCAGTGGCACAGCTTTTAAAGAACACCACATAAATCCTGTATAGTCCCACATGATTTCCCAGATGAATTTGAGAAGCAGCTTTTATTTTGTTCATCTGTCTCAGATTGAGACACAATGTGGTGAAATATTGCCACATCATTTTTCCTCAACTCTTTAACCTTCACAAAACATCAGAAGGAAATGACATACTTTAAACTTATGAAACTTGATTATGATGTAAAAATCTTCTTGTTACCTACCTTCAAATGAAGGTGTAGCAGTAGCTATCATTCAATTATAATCATATCAGAAATGTATTTTTTTCACTCTGAGTCAGGTTCTGCTGAAGGTTTTTTCCTGCTAAAGGGAGTTTTATCTCTTGTTACTAAGTGCTGCTCACAATGAGACTGCTGGGTTTTTCTCTTCGATATTTTAATATTTTTATTGACTTGATAGTATTCTAATGCCAGTATCACAAATCTGTGCATACATGCACAGGGAATGTTTGTTTATTTCCCCCCTCGTGTTTGTAAAACCTTCTCCTCTATATTACGTTGAAAATTCTTTTCAATGTAACTGCTTCACCAGAAAATGTCATTTATTTGCTACTTCTAATCAGCATCATAAGCATTTTTAATAACAATCGTAATTGTGGCTATTTGTGTCCTTGCTTTGACATCATTGTATGTAATTATAGCATGTGAACAGAAGTGCATGACATTCTGATACTGTTAAAGTTTTTTTGTCCTCACAGGACTGAGCAAAAACCGCATGTGGCGATGTCCTAATGTAGATTCTGGAGTCACTATGCCCAGTAAATAGAAAACAAATATAGAGCCGCAATTGTTTTATGTTTCTATTCCCGCAAGTGTTAAATAAAGGAAGTAAAATCAGTCGTCTTACACTTTGAGGTGGAAGATGTGCATTTTAATTCAGAGTTTCAGAAAAACGGCCTCCACATACCAGTGACACAGAATGTTGGGTACCAGGTCACGGATTTCACTCATCCAGTGAAATCTTGTGAGAGAGTATTTGAAGTGAAATGTGTTCAGTTGGCATTACTCTGTCATTACAACTTAACTTTGTGACACCTGAAGCAGACATTAGAGACCAAAAAAATCAAAATATATTCGATCTTCAAAGATCCACATTTTGACATTTTGAATCTGATAGAAGGTATCAGGATGTATTAAATAATGAAGCATCCACAAGTTCCACTGGAGTTCTTATAGGGACAGAATTCGACACAACACTTACAGCCAGCGAACACACTGCCATACCCTTGAGAGTCATTCCAGTGAAAATACTTCAACTCCTCAACACAAGTAAAGTGCAACTGAGATTCTACAATTCAGCAGAACAGAAAGAAAATGTTTTCTCTCAAATGACAGAGCCATCAGCTCTCTCATAAAACAGTCTTGTCCTGGAGGCTCTTTACCACTGATGGAGTGAGGACAGTGAAAGAATGTGTTCATTTGTTCAATTATAACATCATGATGAATACATATACAGTGCAGATAAAGGGGATTATGCAAGTTTTCTTCCAAAATTAAAATAATCTGGGTCAATCAGATACAATTAAAAAAGTCAGATAGACCAATAGAAAATTAACTTTATCTTTGGTCAGTCATAGTCTAATACTGGCTGTTCAGTTGAGTTACAGACCATTGAGAAAGCACCTTCATGTTGTGCTGCTTAGTAAACAGGAAATCAACTACAAAAATAATATTTATATTTAAAACTCTAGTACTGTTCATCTGATCCTGTGAACCTTAAAGTGACCTCTGTCTCTGTGTCCATGCTTCTGTGCCACTGACCTCTTGCAACTTTGTGGAGCTAGTCTTGGAACTTTGCAAATACTGATCATCCATCATCAGAGCCTAAAGCAGATGTGGTGTGATGCTTCTATAGTGCAACAAAACCGTACTTCCACAGGAACAACTAAACTCAGAAACAGAAATCAACTTTATGTAGTTTATTTTGCATCCTTTTGTCTTTGTAGTAACATTCAACAGGCGCCTCTGACAGGCCGTTTGACTGTGCTTGGCTGATTTTGTTTAACTTGTCTGTGTTTTCTGACACTGACACTAAAGATATTGATTCTTTTAATTGTTGATATTATTTGATACTAATGTCTTTAAATCCAGCTGCCCTTGACTAAAACAGAGGTAGAAGGTAAAGCACCAAAATTATTTTTATCACATAGGTAATTTTGGGAGAGCTCTTGACACTCATTAGTTAACACAGTGCAGTTTTTTGGAGTTTGTTCTAAGCCATGCATTAATGCATGGTGGATCCTATAATGATGCTCTTCACTATCATTCTAACAACTTGTAGATGTAATGTTTTTTTTCTCATCCAGCTTCAATGCACCGTTTAACCATTTTTAGCCTTATTACCATGACTTGTCTTTCACAATGAAGTGCTGGAGAAGCCCTGGCGATTAAGTTTTTTTCATGTCATCAGAGGGTTTGAAGTGAAAGTAGGCCAGCTATTTCTAACTCATTTTCATTACCACTAAAAGTCAGAAACATTGTGTGAAAGTGGAACACCCGAGGAGAATGGAGCAAGAGCCCTGCGAGTGTCTGCATGTGAGCGCTTGTGTGCAGAGCTTGGATGCACTTTTGTTGTCTAGTGCACTGAAGTGCCAAGTTTTTACACAGCATCATTGCAGAGCAGCCAAGACAGAGTGTATGACATACACAAACAAGTCCCCCAGTCCAAACATCCATACAGGTTGTATGTCCCTACCCTTAAATACCAGACATATAGGAGGCAGCCAAACATAATTTTGGTTACTTTTGTAATTGTAGGGTTTAGCTATGGGGCAGTCACAGTGTGGCACAGCGTGGTTAGGACTGGTACAAGGTTATGGGTCATATATTATATATTATAGATGAAAAGAATACAAATATTTCTTGCATTTTTCTGTGACATAGTGACAATAATGACACAATGATGGCAATTAATTTTAAACAGGGAAATTAACAATGGCCATTAACAGATCACAACCTCCTCCTAACATCGATAGAGTCATTTCATTTGTCACTGTGTTTATTGCTTCATTTAAAGTTTTCTTGATCAATATTATTACAGCTGCTAGAGGTCATCTAAGAAGTTAAATGAAACGCATAGTGAGTTTCTGCACAGTCTACTCTATGCACACACACACACACACACACACACATCTGCCTCCTTTTGATTGTTGTGTGCTCATATGTCTGAGGAGGAGTGATGAGAGAGGCAGAGAGAGGGAGACAGAAAAGGGCACTGAAGAAGAGAGACGAGCAGAGTGAAACAGAGTGACAGAGCGAGGTAGTGGAGTGGCAGAGAGAGTTAGACTTATGGTTCTTTCACATGGTGAAGCTGCTGCCACTGTGTCTGCCTCTTGTTGATGTTCTGTGTTTTGAATTGGTGGCAGCAGGGTGCGACTGCACCGCTGTGGGGGCTGATTCTTTCCAATCCTACCAAACGACTAGTGCCATATGTTATAGGTAGCTGTAACAGAGCTGGCTGTTGCTTAAATCTGCATTAAATATTTTTTGGCAGGTCAGGAAGGACAGTTTGCCATGTTGTTAGTACAGCACCAAGGTTGTCCAGGCACCTGGCTGTCACCTTATAAAGGTAAAATTACAAATATCATGCAAACAGCAGCTTCTTAACAAGAGCTTACATTCATTTGGAGATGTTTCATGACTTAGCTTAGCTGTGTTTTGGTCAGCTCAACTAGTCATAGATTTTATCTTCCTGTTGTTGTTGTAGCAATCAGTAGACTTCTAAAGCTTTTAAGCAGAAGATACTGCATCTAGTAATGAACCAGATGTTAAAATGGTAAACTGTTTAACTCAGTCCACTGTTGCTGCTGACATAGACCTCAGTGACTGGTATCTGAAAGAAGCACATAGTGAGGGAACAAGAGGTGAAGCACCACAAAAGGACGGAGCAAAATGTAGTCAGGATGGGGAAGATTCACACAGAGTGAGGGAGACGGAGAGAACATGCTGGCAAAAGCTGAACTATAAGAGGACACAGTCAGTGAGAGAAAGAGAGAGAGACATTGCTATGCTGGCTTTGTCAATGAATCCAGTACAGTCTTTTATCCATAGCTGACAAAGCCAGAGCCAGCATTACAGCTCGATGAATTTACACTTTTTTATTTGCCTGAGCATCTTTCCTCGGAGTATTTCCTTGTTTGTGTATCAGTCAGTATGGCACAGGCTCTAACCTTTCTCTCTCTTTCCCCTCCATTTTCATTAAAATATCCATGAAAAAGAGAAGAGAGCCAACACAAAAGTGTTTTATTTGTCAGCCCAACTGGGAAGCTCCTACAAAGCCATAGCCAATTAGCAGATGAGCTGTGTTGCTTCCCTGTGCTCAGTGCCACTACAGAGTGACATTTCACTCAGACCAAACACACACACACACACACACACACACACACACACTGACTGTCCTTACTTCTACAGTGAAACTGGCTCATATTAAAGAGACTACTGACTTTCTAAATTAGTCTATATTGGCTCAGTGACAACTGTGAGTGTGTGATGTGATGATGCTAGGATTTCCCAGTTATCAGCATGCACACAAGCCATACATACTTAATTGTGAATCATGAACCAGACTGACAGAAAGGAGGAAATAAAACTGATCAGCAGTGATCTTTTTGTATTTTTTAAAGAAAAGATTACACTTCCCTTTAAAGTCCAGGATTTCCTGTCCAAACTTTCTGTTGTCCTTGGGCAGATAGTGGTATGTCAGTGGGAGATTGTTTATTCCTAACTTTTGCATCCATAAAAGGGGGAAAGTGACTGCAGAGTTTGAAGAGTTGTGAATTTATGTGAGTATTGATATGTCAGAAAAGTTGATTTTAAAAACTTTGAATTTTCATTGAAAACATGTTCTGTCGGTATCATGTTGTGTGTTGTTACTTTTGACCCCATCACCGAATTGAAAATACTTACAGTGGAATTTAATTTATTTTAAAATGATGTCAACCAGTCATCTCTTGTCTTCATCACTAATACTAATAATGATATGAAGGTAGCAGTCAGGTGGCCAGCGGTCCACAACTAAGCAAACCATCCAGATTTTACTAAGGAGACTTAAATAAATATACAAGATGTATTTAAATTAGGGAAATTTCAGCCTTTAAAGACACAGTGTGACCTGCCTTTTAAATGAGTGTTTGGAGAAATGACAATAACAGTGGTAGAGTTAAAAGGGCACAGAGACACAAGAATTGCTATAATAAATACTAACAGAGAAAATGAAAAGAACTAGCTGAAAATTGAGCAGGGAGGAAGTTGGTTGAAACTGGAGGCATTTATAAAGCAGGAATGAGGAGTGGAGACCGGTGGACGACAATAAAGAAGCATGGTAGCTGTGGTTTATACACACATGAGTTTTAAAATCTCATAGACATTTGCTAATTGGTGTTTTCACAAATTCCAAGGATATATGATAATATTTTGACAAATGTTCAACTGACAACTTCATCTGCAGTAGTAGTACCAGATTCCATAAAAAAAAGATACTGCTCTCATGCTGCAGTGCCTCAGCAGCTGACTGTCTAGACTATGTGCTGTAAATACAACTCTCTGCTCTGTCTGTAATGTTTTCAGGACATGTAGAGATGCAGGTGTAAGAGTGTTTTACTAATAAACTGTTAGAAAATCTAAAATCAGTCTAAATTTAACAGGAAACATTGTGAGAGAACTGCAGAAAGAGTTGTGTGTGTGTGTGTGTGTGTGTGTGTGTGTGTGTGTGTGTGCTAGGATATTGGCCAATTGCCTTTTGATGAGCTGAGCAGAGAGATTGTTCTTTCCTTAAATACTTAAAAAATGCATCACAACATATTACATTATACTAAATTGAATATATATCTGCTGGTCAGACAAAATAGGTTTATTAAGAAGGCTAAATTATGATCTACATTAATCTTTGGGGATTTCCATAGGCTGAAAATTAACAAGTAAAAAAAAAAAATATAAAAAATCTAACCTACACTCTACGGTAGTTTTGGGGGTTGGCCAAGACCCACATCCAGAATGGACAGGTAATGGTAAATTCTCATAAATTACTGAATTCATTCAGCAACTCATTAACTACAATTGTACCAAAGTAAATAGTAAAAAGTACCCACACTGCAAAGCTACATACTCTGCCTGGATTTTAATGAGATGTGGACCAGGCAAACACAGACCTTTATCACATGGAGTCTAAACTCAGAGTTCTGAAAAATGTATCTGTGACTTCAGCGGCAGGACAATCATTTCACACCTTGGCCTTTAGTGGTGTCCTCCCTTAAAATAGGAAACATCTTAATAGTGACAACTGTCACCACCAGGAAACGAAGCCAGACCTCGGGTTAGAGAGCATACATTTGCTCACGTTATCCACCATATGTTACCACCATCCACACCACCATATGTTATCATACCCCTGCTAGGTGGCCTCACAGACCCCAACTCCAAATCTGATTGGTTAAAGCAACAGTTTCATTAACGTTCATTTTAAGATACAGATGCTAGATCTGTTGATTCTGAAGGCTCAAGGCAGATTTCTTTTACCCTGGCAACAAAAGATATCTGAAATATGATTGGATATAAGCTCTAACATTATCATACACTACTGGAAGGCAGCACAACCAAGAGAAAAGCTATGAAATGAAGAGAATGAACTATCTGGAATTGTATAATACATATCCATAAAAAAGATATGAATAAAAAAGAAATAAAGTAAAACATAAATCTGTGATGTTGACTTGCTGGCCTTGATGATCCACTATTGTGTGGTCCTCTTCTGTAAGGCTTGAAAAATTCTTTAGAAACTCTTTAATTTAGATCTACTCCCTCTATGCCACTGATAAGTCCAGGAGTCCAAAATCAAATAATATTCATATATTCAAAAGTTTAAAAATCCATTTTCAAAGCTTTGGCTGTCAGATTATGCACACACATGGTTCTGCATGGGAGGTTAACTTTAAAGTATCAAGAATGTATTGGCAGTTTCAGCTTTTACTAAAGTTCATTTGTCTGTATATGTGTAATGACTAACAGATTGGCTAAAAAGGTTTCATGGGATTTAGTGGCTGAGGTGATGTTTTAGAAGGGATGGATACTGAATGAATACTGGAATTGGAGTTTCAGCCAAAAAAGTGGATGCAGAAAAAAATCTTTACGCGGGACCATGCCTTATTTTAGATAATGAAATCTTGGCAGATGCAGAACTTTATTGGGTTTCTCAATTACATTTTGTATATGGGTCACAAAGTAGTGGCAAAATTGAGGCTGTTTTCCTGCCAAAGCAGCCAGTGTGACTGACAGATGTAAAATCCTAAAAGACTTATAAAACGATTACCACAGGCTGTTGGTTAGTGTTAATTTCAAGCTCTACTTGCAGTATTTTGATATTTAATATCTGCGATGGCTGCCAGGAATTTCCCAAGTCAACAAGCTTCTGTACCATGACTGTCTAACAACCAGCAGAGCAGAGGATCAGACGGAGCAGCCTGTTGACGCTGTCTGGCTGTTTTGGTAATAAAGCCGAATGACAGCAAACAGCAAGACGCAGTTTCAGCTCAGTGATGGAAAATAAAGCTGTGTAATGAAAGCACAGATGTAATCTGTACAGCAACTGCAGTAGGAGGGGGAGAGAGACAGCAGAAGAAATATAGAGGCAGAGGGAGAGACTTATATCTTGTAGATCAATAGCGAGATGAAAAAAAAAAATGTTAAAAGCGCAGTTTTTGTGACAGGAAGGAATGTTGCTATTGTTGCTTTTTAGTGGGAATAATCAGAATCCTTTATTTCTCTTGAATGTTTGTCATTCTGCCCTTTATTCTGGATAGAGTCCATCAGATGCTGCAGATTCTAAACTTATTTAGGAAACATATACAAATATTATAACATACAAACTTAAAAGAAAGGAACATAAAGTTGTTTTAACTAAAATCTACTAAAGCCTTTTTGTCCTGGTGAATGTGAAAGATATTTGACATAATGACATTATGTTACAGGTCTTAACCCAAAGGTAGGCTCCATCCTACAACTTTTATCCACACAAAGAAAGTCCATATTCTTCATGCCCCCGTACCAAGACACAAACTTTATGGCCTCAGCATTTGATTTCCCAAGAAACAGCCATATTCACTCACCAATGAAATGAACTGTCAAGAAGAACAAATCCACTTTCACATTTTACAGTGGTTCTTTTTTCCTCTATCAACAGCAATATGTTGTTGTTGATAGAAAATCTGCACTTGGAACCGTGTTGCACTTATAGATACTGAAATTAGTTCACGAGCAGCTACAGTCAACACACTCATTAAGCTGATATAATGCTGTCAGAATCACAAGAAATATGACAAAGCAAGTAGTCAGATTACAGTCATCAATTATTCTTCCTCAATCCAGTGTTGAGTCCCCAGTTCTTTAGTAACTTCTCCAGTTTTGTGTCTTGCTGTGTCTTTAGTAGCAATATATGGGTCAGTCAGCCATGATAGATTAAAACCATGTTTGCACAGGTGTGATATATCATAGCACTGTGTGTGTGTATATGTGTGTGTGGTATGTGTTTGATATATTAAAACAATTCATGTGCTGCATCCATCTTGAGACGACCATTCTTGGGCTGCTATAAGTCATCATCAGCTTCACCGTCAGTTCCAGGAAACCTGACAGGAGGTGGATAGGTGTGTGTGTGTGTGTGTGTGTGTGTGTGCGTGCGTGCACCAGTTTATATAACTATTCACCTTATGTAGCCCTGCCCATTTGTCCACTTTCGGTTCAAACGCAGTTGCCGGAAAAGTCCTGAACAGTGTTGCGGCAATAAATCTGATTGCGCTGATGCAAAATGAAACTGGTAGTTGTAGGCGTGTATGGAAATGATTTCCATAAGTATGTGTTGCAGCAAAGTTAAAGCCTGGTGTTATGAGAGTATCATAGTGTAGCTCTGCCCCGTTTCTTAGCCAAGCCACTTCTTTGTCAGCATTTTATCAACAGTAAGTAAAATGATCACAAAATGTTGTTTTGGTGGATTTTTGAGGTTCAAAGCCTTTAACCAGAGTCTCAGAGTTTCATCCTGTTTCAGTGGTGGATGGATGTTAAATGGGGCTCACTAAAACACACTAAAACATATACTACAATGCTACCGACATCCAACTTCCAGTCCTTACTGGAAATTCAAACACAGTTGGAAGCACTCCGGTGACACCCATGTTACCATGCTGCCTAACGTGAATGAACCTGTCAGTAAAATCAGTGTTCTAACTATTTGTTGCGATAATTAAAAAAAAACAAAACAAAAAAAAAAAAAAAAAACTTGAATTGCAACATGTGGCACCTACAAGTTTTTGAAGCTGTATTCTTGCATGCAGCAGTGGTGGCCAAGGTGAACCTGAACCTGAAGGATTGTGGGTATAATCACAGAAACCGTTTGGGCAGCTAAATAATAATAGGCACATTCACACAGTATTTCAGTGATTCAAATAAGGAAGGTTGATTAATTCTATTTACATGAAGATAGATAGCTAGATAGATTCTGGCAGTAAATGTTGGAGATGAGGGGGGCAGCACAGGATGTGAATCAGGCTCCTGTCCTGTGACTGCAGGTTCCAGACATTGTCTCTCTCCTCCAATTGTTTACACAAATACTGGCACTTGAGACACAATGACCACAACATGTAACTCATGCACCAACCTCCTGAAACAACCAACAAGCACAGTTCCTTTTTTCATAACACTGCACACAATTTTGTCTCAATTTTCATGAAGAAAATGTCGTGTTTTCACAAGAAACACACACCCATTTAAAATTCTTAAGCAAATTGCCCTTCTATACACATTGACTCATCACATGGGCAAACACCTGTCACATAGTTTTACAATTAGCAATCAAAGCTTTAATATAAAACAACAGGTGATATGTCCCCCCCTGCCTGGCCAGGGAAAACATTGCTTGTGATGTGGATGAGGCGCTGTGACCAGACCGAAACAGAAAAGAGGATGCAGCATAGTTTGTATATGTATATATACATAAATAAAATATATTTGCTACTGTGTATTTGTGTGTTTCGAGTATAAAAACAATATTCTAAAAATACTTTAAAAACCCACTTATGTATGTGCTGTCTGTAGTAAGTGTAACACTGAACAAGAAAAGGCCTAAGTCACTATGATGAATGGAGAAGTGTTTTTCATTCATCATAGTGTTTTACATTGAGCACCAGTGTTTAACTGGTTCTTATAAATGTCTTTTTGTATGATGGTTTGTGTTTGTCATTTGAAAACAAAATACTATTTTGAGAAGAAATAACATTGTTTTGAATGCAAAGTTTCATTTTGCAGGAGAATTGAGGGGTTTTGCCTGTTGTGTGTGTTTTTTGATTTGTGTGTAGAGATCTGAGATTGAGGCATTCTTTCAGAAAATGTGTGTAAACAATCAAGAAAAACTATAACACTGTAGATAATTTAACAAAAGAAGTGCCAGAGGTTAAATGTACGGACTGATCCCACTGTTCTGTGACATATTGCCAAATGTCTGCTAGTGCAAGAATACCACTGGTCATCATCATAGATTATCTTTAGTGAGCTTCATTTCATGATCTCACCTTAAGGTGTCTACACATGTGAAACAATGAGTAGAAATATGCACTATCCAGATAATTTCACTTAAAAATACATGTGCATCTTTTCATTTAGGTTTTGCAGAATGGAACATAATGAAAATGATCATATTTCATTTATCACATTAACTGATAGAACTAAATAAAATGCAAGAAGGGGATTTTTGGATAGATAAGACAAATGGTTCTTCCCAAGAATGAATGTTCCTTTATTGTCATGGCATCAGAAACTAAGATAGAGGTGATTAGATACAGAACAATAGCTTTGAATAATAACAATATGAATATTAGAATATTATAACAGCAATAGTGTGTGTGTCTGTGTGTATGTGCATGTGTGTGCATGTGTTTGTTATTCGCTGCTATTTATCATATCAAATATTTTTGAATGTCAATATACTGTATCGAGGTGGTGTGTATTATTACAGGTGATTGACATGAGGACATTAGCTTTCCTGGTAAACCGTGAGCTAATGTTACTGTGTGCAGCAGCTCTCGCTGACTGAGGCTTTGAAAGCATAAAACTGCTGAATAAAGATGAGCTTTGTTATACAGCAACTGTTTCTGTGATTCACAGTGGAAAGTTTCCTTTAGCTCAGCCCTTTTCCTACTGTTCATTTTTTGTCTGGCAGGGAACCAGCTAGCCACTAATCAATGCTACCCCCTCCACCACTGGGAATCAAGAGCACAACCCCATAGGTGCAACTCTGTTGTCTTTATTTCCCTCCTGTCCATCTGCATCTCTTCTCTTACTTAGGCCTTTAAGGCTTTTTTTTTTTTTTCTACCAGGTCACAACCACCTTTCCCCTGCAACTTTTTTTTCATCATTCTTTTCCTAATACAATACAAATATCTCCCTGTCTTCTCCTTCCACTCTCTTTTCTTGCTCTTTAACTTCTCTATCCCTGGCTGTGTGGAGCAGGAGGAGGAGGAGGGTGGCACTGACTTACCCTCCTTCTCTAGTTATCTGATTAAGAAGGCTGCCAGAGTATTCTGCAATTACCAAAGCCTCCACACCACTGCTGTGCCCTGCCTCCTCTGCGTGCTTGCGTACAGTATGACTGTGTTGCATGAATCTGTCTATGTGTGTGTGTTAATTGTATTGGACTGGATGTTCCTCATTTCAGACAGCCCACAGAGACCTGCCATTGCCTGTCTGCCACGTATTACACCTTGTCTACACAATACCGATAAAGATGCTACTGAAAATCTGAAAATATAAATATGATACTAACAGGTGCTCAGTAATCATATCCACAAAAATACTACCATGTAACTCCTGAATTTATGGGGTACCTTGTGATCACAGGGGAGGGTCTTAAAGAGATCCAGTGTAAGATTTTCTCTCGTCTAGCGGTGAGGTTGTACTGCAACCAATTAAATGGTATTCTTTAGTCTACCCCCTTTCCAAGTATGCATTGCCTTCAACAGTAGCTGAGAAATATCAACAAGATGTCATCTTTCCATTTGGGAAAAGCATCTCCAATATTTACTCTTGTTTTGGAGTGTTGTTGGTCTTGTTCCCTTTTTTGTTCATTTTTGTTTCCTTGGCGAAGGTGACACCTGCTCGTGTGTGTTAGAAATCCATGCTCCACAGCCTGACTCTCTGGACTTGGTGTGTGGCTTGGTCTGTGCAAAGTGAGCCTCTGGTGGATGCCTGTGTGTGAAATTTCCCATCCCCAGTTTTCTTTTTTTTTTATTTTAACATATATGGATGTTTTTCACAGAGATCTCTAGTAGACTATCTGTGGTGGGTATCTCCCTCTGTGAGTCTGCGTTGGTCTGCGTCGGAGCTGTATTTACCTAGTCCATCATCAGCACTTGCAGTCTCAAGACGATGGCACAACATGGCGACCATCGAGCTCACAAACTCACCAACTGTATATATAAATGGCAAATTCAAAGCCTACCAAAACATTTCGACTTGTTGATGGGAGTAATTACTAACTAATGAGGTAAAAATTGTGAATGAAAAAAAAGATTTTTGTTAATAGACAACCTGAAAATTTACACAATGTGCCCAATGTGCCTAAAGTTTGACATGTTGGCCCACTGTTTATGTATGACCTCACAATTTACTTTGCCCATTTGTACTCTGCACACAAATACTCAGTGGGAAATGAGGTAGTGCAAAGTGAGCTGTTGGTATTTTTAAATACTTTTCATTCAGTCAACTCTCTTAAAATTCCATGATTTCAATAATGGAGCAGCATATCTGTTGTCACTGCTGCATTGCTGGTTTCCTCTCACTTCATTAATCTGTGCACCCATCTGAAGGCAGCTGGACCCCATCATCATGCAGGGCCACTGGTAATTTTACACGTGTTATTTTATTGGTGTGAATGGTGTGAAACCAGATAAAGTCATTCCTGAGCTTGGACAGATTCTTACAAACATTTTTGACTGAGAAGTAGAGCGAGGTCTTTCTGAACAATATTTCCTCTCAAGTGCAGTTTGTCTTGATGTCTTGAAAGATGCTTTTGGTAACACAAATTTTCAGCCCAACACTGTATTTTTGTATTTTTTGAATTTCATATTGTCCTCATGCTCAATGTAGACTATTCCAAATGCGAACTACGTATCAAACTTTAGATTTTTTGGCTGTGATAATTCTGTACATTTTGAGTTTAGCAGCCAGCCATGAGCCTTGACTAAGTCGGCGGTTCAATGCAGCATTTGATCCAGTTAGACAGCGTATACAGGCAGCTCAGAGAAAAGCACCCAAGAAAGAATGAGACACAGAGCTTGATGAAAGAGATTTATTTTAGGTTCAGATTTGATAACCTGTATTCAATCTTCCCTCCCATGTCTTCACCCAGGCTCTGCAGATGCTGTGTGCCGCTTTTTTTTTTTTTACTCCTCTTTCATAATTTCTTTTCAATCAGTTCCACCTGCCTTCTGTGATGGTGCCGAGATAAAATATTGGGCTGCCTCGAGACTCTAAAGTGGTTTATTGCTATAGAGACATGGTATGATTCTGCACTAAGGCCTGAAATAAAACACTGAAAAAACACAACATAAAAAAACTTTAAAAGATCACCCCCACACTGGGATCGTTAAACTAATGCTGTATTCAGATCACTTGAACCAACCTCAACCAGGTACTGGATATTTCTCAGAACTGACCCCTGGATTTTGTGATAGGCTCAACCCACACATATTCAAAAGTGTTTGCCTTTTGCTCCAATAAGACACAATCATATTGCACAGATTATGTGTATTTGTGTATTTGTGAGACTGACTGGGGAACATATAGCAATATTATCAAGTAACAAAACGTGTTCTTTCCCGTGAGACAGAAAAGAAGCAAAATGGCAACTAATGTGGAAAGGAAAAAACCTTTCTGTTGCTTATGCTTAGAAGAGCAGGTACCAGTTTTGTAGTAGATCCAAGTCTGAATGCAGTAAAACACATGTTTATACCAATGATGCTGTTGTTGTCTTATTTATATCCCATTTTGGTTATCAGTGTTCAAAGCTACTGAGCTCCAGATACCAGTCAGGGGGAGAGCTCTGCAAGAGAAACAGTCAAAACTCAGAAAAGGAAAAAGATGGGGAGCTTTCACTCTGAAATATATTTCTATTTTTTATTTATTCACTCACATGGTTGAGCACAGAGAGTTCCTCAGTCTGAAGTAGAAAAAAGGCGTTTGTTCTGAAACGCCTTTCCCTGTGCTCCACAACGTAGATCATAAATAAAAAATAAGAGATATCTGAGACATTTTTCAGAGTGAAAACACACCAAGCCGCCTCCTTTTTTCTCTTAACTTTATCTCTGAATTACACAGGTAATAAATGCTCTAAACCAAATAATATGTTTCCTTATGAGACATGCTCAGCTGTGCTGTGCTCTTGCTGTCGGTGCAGCCTCAACTTCAGCAATCTCATCATAAATGAAATGGTAAATATAAAATAAATAAAGTATAGTGATATTTTGCCAAATTAAGACTGTAAATTTCAAAGTTTCCTCTTGTTTGCTTTTTAGTAGTTTGTCGCTGTTGGCTGATGTCACCCCTGGGATCACTAACATCTAATCTAGTATAATGTAATGTGATGTAATGTAATGTAATGAACTCCATCATGAGCTGGCGCCTTGTTCTCATGCTGCTGCTGACAGGAAGGATGTAGCTGTAATTAGCAGCTGTCTTTTGCAAACGCAGCATGCAGACACTGATGTGTTTTCAAACCAAGTAGTAAACAAACAGGACACACAAACAAACACACCCAAGAGGCCAAGTGATGTCCTGCTGAGTTTCTATGGCAACTATAAGAGCACTCTGTGTGACAATCTTTTTTTCCAGGTGATTTGCACTGTGAGCAATGAAAGCTGTGCCTTGTGTGTGTCTGTGTGTGTGTGTGTGTATGTGTGTCTGTGTGTGTGGGAGGGGGGGGTGGGGGGGTAGGCTGGTGGCGGGGGGTGTGGGGGGTTTGTCACCGTCTTCTTTCTTTGGATTCACTATGTTCTGTTAAATCGCTCCAGCGTGAGAACTGCATGCATGAAGAGGTTTGATTTCACTTGTGCACATTTTATATGAATTCTTATTAACTTTAAACTTGCGGTTTGGCAACACGAGGGGGAATTGTCAGCATGACAAAACCACTTCCACTCTCATTCTGCAAACTGACAGGTTGACAGATACACACGTTAATGCTTTCATTTCACTTCAGTCATCACAGTGTTGATGTGGTTTGCTTCATCTCCAGTGCCTTACACTCAAACTAAACACCATAATGAGGAAAAACAGTGTCGTCTGGTTCCCATAGTGTTTTTTACATTACACCATTGCACAGACTGAACAATTTCATTAATTCTTCCAAACTTTAGGCAGAGGACAATAATATTTAGTACTCACTCATAGTTTCAATAGCATATCCCATTTTCCCAAATGAAAATAGCTATCTTAGCAACAAAGGCTAGGTTAGATAAAATGTGATGATGATGTAGTGGTGGAATTATATGCGTTCTTATGACAAACAGGTACACTGACATGAACTAGACAATTCCCCTGCAGGAAGTCATGAGAGTGATGCAGTGGGCTCTGATGACATCATACTACAGTGCTAGAAAGCTATGATGATTTTTTCACCTCATTCAATACTTTTTCTATATTGAATAGAAAAAGATTAAAAGAAATTTGAAATTTGATATGATGATTTTTTTCACGACTAGCACCATGAAAATTTCCCTTTTCATCTCATTTTATCCTTTTTCCATAATCTTTTCATCAGTCATCTTAACGCTGATACGTGAACGTGAACGTTCAAAGTTTTTAATGTCAGCACTACACTCATCCTCTCCAACCACTGGGCCATCTGAACACATCTGTGAATGAGCACCCGGATGAATGTTTTTTGTTTTTGCGAAAAATTTCCTCTATATTCTATATTCATTCATTCATTCGTTCATTCTATAATGAATAGACCAAGATGAAAAGCTGATGAAATTTGACGATATTTCTATAATTAAATTGTACATAATGAGATAAGAGATCGAGAGATTTTTTCGCAACTAGTGTCGCAAAAACTTCCGCTAATCTCCTCATCCTATATAAAATAAATAGAAAAAGATTAAAAATTATGAAATTTGATATGATGCAAAAATGATTAGCACAGGCAGGATTCAAAATTGCAATCCTTGCATCAAGGTCATGTGCACTAACCACACCTTTAACTGAGAGACATAGACAGGTGTGAGGTTCTTGTAATCACAGCACTCAAACAAACAGAGAATCTGGGCTTGATCTACTGCTATTTATTCAAAAAGTAAAGGAGATATCGACAAAAATTTTTCACCATCAGCGTTACAAGGCTTTAGTTGAATGCCACATCAACAGAGTAGTATTTTTTTTTCTCCATTTTAAAGTTTTAATGATGTCTCTAGGTGAAAGTATGCCAGAGCAGTAGATGTTTGAAAAACCTTGAAAATTTGCAATGTGTTTCAGCTTTTCCCATTTATTCTCTATGGAATTTTTTCCGCAAATTTTTCACAACTAAGTCGCAAAAAATTCACTTTTGGTGGAAAAAAAATAATAGCATAGCAAGTCCAATCGAGACGCATGTTTTGCTGTTTTGCGTCTGTGTGTGACGAACAGTATTTTAGTTGAAAGAAATTGAAATTTGGTATGGAAGAAAAAAAAAAATCAGAAGAAGAAACAAGTTGAAGAACAATATAGCTTTGCTATAGAGGGACAGTAGTTTGCAATGCGAGGCACTGCATCACAACTAATTTATGTTTGCAGTGACAGTAAACAGCAATGGCAGCAAGACTCGTCTTTTATATACATACCTGGGAAAAGTGGCCTTAACACTTGATACATACTGTTCCTTTTATAACAACTTAAAACTTTATTTAAAACGTAAAGCACTTTAATCAATAATTTGGGCATGGGTGATCTACCTGTTGGTAGGCAGATGTGTATGCAGCAGAAAAGTGAAAGAGGTGCAGAGGGCACACAGTTGTGAAATGCAGAGAATCCATCGCCAAATGCTATCTCGTACCTGTTATATGAAGCATACAGTGGGTTTTGTGGCAACACTGGCTGATACAAGAGATGAGCAGAAAACCAGGAGAAAGACCCTTAGGGAGGGGGAGAATATTCTGTGTTTTCTATCTATATTCTGAGAATTCTATGTGAAGGAAAATTTTGAGAGAACATCCGGGGACAAACTCCAGTAGAAATGTAGAGCGAGGTGAGGAATATCTAAACAAGGCTGAAATGACAGAATAAGAGAGAGTCATGGCTTATTTCTAATCTGTTATTCTCTGCCTTGATTCTGACTCAGATCATACATTAGATCTCTCTGAAAAAAAGCCATGTTTCCTTTCCTTGCCTCTCAAACTCGACTTCTATCTTTAGCTGCCATCACCACTCTGAACAGGCTGTCTCTCTATTTCACTCTCTCTCACCAACCTGACTACTGAAGAGGAAATGGAGTTATATTTTACATTCCTGGTGCAGCTGTTATCTGAAAGGCATCGTCTGGCCACAATAAACATAGGCGTATTAAGTGAATTGTCAGTGAAGTCTTGATTATCAAATCTGATGCTGGTTTCACTTGTGTGAATGGCTGAGCAGGACTGAGCTGATTGAGAAGTGTTGTGGACCCAGACTTTATTGCTCTTTTGTAAATATAACTAGGGCCTACAACAGTAAGGTGTAGGTTTAAAATTAGACCAGAGAAAACAGTTTTTGACCATTCCATAAATGCAGTGCGCAAACTGTAGATTTGGAGCCATCGGTGGTAAACGGGTTGGCATGATATCCGAAAACTTTGTCAAAAACCACTAATTAATTAAGACCATCAAACTATAATTGAAGGAGGACACATTCAGAACCTAGAATGGTTCACCCTGAAGCATTAGCAGCCAGGGGAGAGACTAATTTTCCTTTGTCTTTTGTCTCTTTTTCTTTGTCTTTTTTGTCTGTTTGTTCACAGACAAAAACCGTTCTTGTTGTTTTAAATTATTTGAAGTTCAGCTGATGGGTCTTGATGTTTTGTGTCAGTATGCAGTAGCTTTAAATCACATTTTTCTATCAGTAGCTACTTCAACCAAAGAAATTAGAAATTAGACATACGCAAAGTATCATAGCAGCAGCCTGGAAGTGCCCTTATAGTTTATTTCTAAACTATGTCCTGTCACAGTAAGCAGTTTTATTTACCTTTAAAAATAGTTGACGTCCCAGCTGATTTATACTGTATGTATCTGGACTCTTTATATTCCCACTCTTAGGTTGTTCTCACATATATCTCTCTTTCTTTAAAGTGCCTTTTGTCATGTATCATAGTTCCAGTTCTATTACAAGGGCTCATTCACTTGACATAAGTACCCCTTGGTGCGTTTGCACCCCATATACAGCAGCTGTAGTTGATGGGTCAGTGACCATCTGGTGGCTACAGTTGTCTCTGCCATGTTGGCATCAAGGTCAAATACCCACTTTTGGCGTATCACCACACACACAGGCAGTAACACAACCCTTAAAGCTTCATTGTGTCATTTTTGAGATTGTCTATTAACAAAAATACATTTCATCATTCACAACTGTGACCTCAATAGTTTGTAATTACCTCCATCAACAAGTTGAAATGTTTTTGTAGGTTTTGAATTTGCCATTTATACATAGTAGATCTGCCAGATGTTGCACTGCCATCTTGAGACTAACAAGGGACAACAAAAAGAGCTCACAAGAAAAGAGGCTGATAAGCATACTCTCCAGCTGCTCTGGGGTGCTCATGGCAACCAATCACATCCAAACCCAGACAAAAAAGGCAACCCAGTGCCTCTACCATCTTAGATAGCTGAAGAAGTTTGAGGTCCTTCTACTCTAGCACTGTGGAGAGTGTTTTAACTCAGAACATCATGTCCTGGTTTGGGTACAGTGGTGAACTGGACCGTAAGGCCCTCCAGCAAGTGATCCATGCTGCAGAACGATGCTGCAGATCTGCTCTCCCATTTCTGCAAACCATCTACAACAAGAGATGCAGTAGCAGAGCAGTGAGAATCTTCAAAGACCTCTTCCATCCCTGTAACCACATGCTCCAGCTCCTGGAATCAGGACAAGACAATTCAGGGGCACCATGGCCCAAAACTGAAAGATTTAAAAGTAATTTCTATCCTCAAGCTGTGAGACTGCTATATCAAGGCATTTCAATGCAGGCTTTATATAAAATATCTTGTATTTTTGTGTCTTTTGGTAATACAGCAATGAAGATACAATTAGCAACCATTACTGAAAAATTATGCCTACCTTAAATTAAAAAAAAAAATAATTAAATAAATTTAAAAAAAAAGGAGCGACCTGATTTTTGTGCGCTTGAGGGCATAACAAGAAACAACACTGACATGTTATCATAAGCCAAAATTGGCATTCCTTTGAAGTCATGTTTCTGCTGATAAAATGAGTGTGAACCCAAAATGTCTTTTAGCACTGGTTTTAGTTTACAACCACTTTTAAAATTGCAATTTTAACAAACATAGTCTATAGACTATCAGGAGTTTGGAGTGTGTTGACAACTGTACATTTCTTTAGAAACCTTTAAATGTAAACATGTATGAGGGAGATGAGTGTTTTCAAAGATTTGTTTCCTCAGGAAATCTATGTAACGTTTGAAGTAGCTGGCTTTTTCAAAATACCTTGAAGGATTAAGCAAGCGAATCAGATAAGATCGATATGTACCAAAGCCTCAACCAAATGCTCTGTAGGATGTATGCTCCAGTATCTCTCTCCTTCCCCCATCTCTCTTCTGTTCTGCATCTCTTGCTATCACTCCATCTCTACGGTTCGTCTTTTTTACCAAGGGTGCAGGCTGTTGCTAAGAAACCGATAGAAGAGCAGGAGTATGTATTAGATATGCTTCCTTTTTTTCCAACTCTGTGACAAGTTCAGAACTTTTTCAGAGGGAAATGTCAGAAAAAAAAATCAATCCTCTGTCTGTTCCTTCTCTCTCTTCTTGCTTTCTGTGTTGGCTCGTCTAAATATACACCAATAATCTAGCCTGGGTCTGTTAGGTTTTCTTCACTTTAACACATGTTGATTTTCTCAACTCTTTTATGTGTTGAGAACATTGCACAGCTCTCTTTGTCTTTCCTAAGTTTTCTAACAGAAGCACAGCCTTTCTTTGATTCATTTTCTCAATATTTTATAGAAGTATGAAAAAAAGATGTTGACTCCACTTTAGTCTTTCAGCTGTTTCATGGAGACACATCCAGACTCATGATGTTTTTGTTGCCTCTTCCTGCACACTAATTAATGTTATTATGAAACCAAAGTACTCCATTCCTTCCACACATTCTGAAACACTGCTCCCACCACCAGTAATTCCCAGAGATCTCTGAGCAATTTCAGTGAAAGTATGAGACAGAATGGGTTCGTCAGTGCCCTGAAATATGACAAAGTATTTTTCCTATGTTGTTACACATGTGCCTTGAATTGACTTTTTGACTCATCTGGTATTCTTGAAATGATCCTTGCCAATTGCACATTGGAGATGAATGTGGAATGATTCAAATCAGGTGCATCTTCTTGTTGAACATAGTTTATGGTGTTATAGAAATGTATGGTACTGTGCTTTCATATATGAATTAGAATCAGATTGCTGCACCACTACCTCCCAAGAGCCTCCCTGCAAAGAACTTGACCTGGTTCAGCCCACCATTAGTCCAAGGTGAAGGACAAGACCACCCTGGATGAAATGAGGGGTGAAGGAACACATTTACTCTGTCTGCAGAGGGGCAGAGCTAATGGAGAATAGATTATGTCAATTAACAGTCCCAGCAGGGAGACATTAATCAGCTAATGATAGTTCAGTGACACCCAGCAAAGATGTGGTCGCTCAGAGGAGTAAAACTGCACTTTAAGACAGGGAATGAGAAAATAAATGTGTTGAACAGGTGATGCTGAGTTTACAGTGGATCATGTGGGGTGGCAGTCGTGCAGCCTGTTGAGAGATCAGGAATGATAATAGGTGTAAATTATACCTATGTAAAACCCTACATCCATCCTTCTATTTCCATAGCACTTGCCCAATAAGGGTCATAGAGAGGCTGCAGCCAATCTCAGTGTAGGCAATGGCTGGGTACATGCAGGTCACCAGTCACATGACTGACATTTACAGACAAACAACCTCTCTGTAGTCTATTTACAACTTTGTTATTTTCTCAGTGTTTTTAATTTGTTCCAGGATTTTTTTTACTTATTTGTCAATACTTGAAATTCACATTCTTTGACTTCTGTGTGTCTGTTCCCTTTCTTGTCTCTTCAATGTATATGCATTCATACACACACATACACACATATACCTGGAGGCAACACAGTCATGCTCCCTGTCTGTCTCCCTGTATATTTTGCACTGCTAGTCTTCACATAGTTAACGAGTTGTAAAAATGTAGGCCAAAGCTGCTTCTCTTCTCGCTGTAAGCGAAATCCTCAGGATGTTTGGGTCCAGGTAGATCCTGGACAGAGGAGACAGAGTTCAATTTCTTTAAAATATAATGCACTTAAAATTAAAGGTATGTTAGTGTAGTCATATATGTATTTCTCATCCAAAATGGAAAAAAAAGGAAAAAGGAAAAAAATAAGTAAAAATAAAATTGTGTTAGTGTTTCCTGTGGATTGGCTTCATGTACAGCTGGTTGAATGTGGATGTACTTGATTTGTGCCAGCAGGCAGCTGTGTGCTGGTTAAAGAGATGGCCGTGTTCTGAATCTGAGGAGGCATTGCAGTTATCAAAGGAGTTCTTATTTGCTCCATCCTTACCTTAGCGTCATCACAGAACAGATATGTGTCTTCATGGTGTTTTGATCTAAAATCAGAGATTACAACAAATCCCATCTGTTTCCATATGTGAGGACTTCATCTGCTGATACGTTCCTGCACATTTTCATCTTACATTGATTTATGGCTGCAATAAGGTCAATGAAATGAAGGTCCGGATATTACATTTTCTTATAGAAACAGTCATATGAGGCTTTTTTCATTCTGTATATATGAACAGGTGATATGTTTTTTTTTTCCTGCTATTCCTGCAAAGGGAATTACATAGCTCACATACTTGCAATTGCTCATGTGGACAGTGTGTGATTAGCCAGTGTCTGGCTTGCAGCTAAAGCCGATGTGACAGAACTTGTCAACATGTGGCAAAAAAGGTTGTAGGCAGCTGATGCAGACACAGATGCATTAAACAGGCTTAAGTATTTAACATGATGGATTTAAAAAGGAGAGCAATTAGAGAGACAGCTGGGCCTGGAAGTTAAAGGTATCTTACAGTATAGCTGTAGCTGTAGCTGTACAGTATAGCTGTATCATATAGAAACAACAGGCACAAACACGTATCCTTCACCAGTGCGACAGCCTCAGGTATCTGCAGTCCTGAAAGACAAGCTCTAGAGCCTAAAATTTTTTTGCAGACATTTAGTTTACAGTGGTGATGGTACTCATCAAATGCCTGAACTTTATGTTTATCATCCACTATATCATGCCAGTCTATACTCATAATGAGTTCATACTGTGTGTTGGTAGCAAAATCACTCAGATGAGTTTTTAGAAAGTTTGTGTTTTGCAATTTTAACTGAAAGAGTTATAATGCAATTGTTAATCGCTGAATGCAGAGTTACACTATGCTACTGTGTGCAGCTCCCTTTCAATTTCCACTTCAATACTAGCCTGATTTCCACCCTCGTCAAGTAGGCAAATCTGCCTGATATGAGGAGTGATTTACATTTTAAAATGACAAACAGGGCACCAGAAAAAAGTATTTATTCTTCTGTTAGTGTGATTTGATTTGATTTGATTTTTTAGCTGATTTGGAACTTCTAAATGCATGTTAATGGTCAACAGTTCTGTTGTTATCTCCCTGCTGAGGTGATTCACCCACAGGGTTTTTATTCACTGTGCTCAGCCCCGGAAGAGTGAGTGGAGTGAGCACAATATATATGTATTCAGGACCAACAGCTATTCCCCTTTCTTTAAATGTTATGTTTATATTTTTAAGCACAGTGGTTCTGATTGTTTTAAATATTTAATCACATAAATACAAGTAATGCTCTCTATTCTTTTTTCTTAGAAATGAAATATTGCAGGTGATTCCAGCAGTAATGAGGTAATGGGGGTAATACACTTGTTTATTCCTCCCTTTCCTCTGTGTGTGAAAATTGTGTCTCTAAACAGGCTCAGTGTAGTCCCACTGTGTTGGAGTGTATAAAATCAAATAAAGGAGGATTCAAAAGTGGATGAGAAAAAAGCTGAAAAAAGATGCAGTCAGCTTCTTAATTCCCACATGTTAGAATGAACATCTGTTTAAATGTGCTTTGTAAATGACATACACTACCCTTGTTCTTTGATGATTCTTCATCTACTAAAGCTACATCTACAAAAAAAGAAAAAAAAAGAAAAGAAGAAAAAACAAACACAAGAGTAACTTGTTCGCTCTTTTGCACAAACAATTTTCTCTAACATATTGTTTTGTTGCAGTAGACCTCCACTGGGCACAAGTGGACAGTAGGATAAATACTGAATAATAATCAATAAATTATATCACAACTGGCTGCGTGAGGCAGCACAGCACAGGGGTTAAGCACTGTTGCCTCACAGCTCCTGGGTTGGGGTGCAGGGTCTTTCTGTGTGGAGTTTCTGTGAGAAGGTCTAAATTTTCTTGAGAAGGTTTAACTTTGATCATTATGGTCTGATATTTTAGTGGTTTTGTCTGACTTGATTGACAAAACTGTTAGACTTGACATCGACTTGACAACTTGAGATTTAAACTGAGAAAAGACCTGAAGTAAGACCTTTAGACTTGAAACCAGAATGCCAGATAATGTTTATCTCCATGATGAATCTACAGTTCAAAGCAACTTAATACTTAATAATATTACAATATCATCTTTGTGGTCTGATCTCTTGCGACAATTAAAACAATTGCTGTTAGTGTTGTAAGCACATTTGGCCTGTTTATTATAGTACATTCAGATTGTTTTCCCTGTTATAATATTATTGAATTACGAAGTCATTAAGTTGAGTTATATTGTTTATAAACTTTAACTAAAAAAAAAAAAAAAAAAAAAAAAAAGACTTATCCTATTCATTGTCCTCTTCTTGTCTGTTCATCCATCTCATCCATTTGATTAGACTAATAGAGGTGGATTTTAATGGTTCCCATTGAGCCGCAGAGTGGTATGCTACTAGATAGTTCTCTGTGAATGGACACCAGACTAATGAGGCACAAAGAGAATGGAAGAGCTTTGTCTAGACTAATTTCATTTGTGTCTTCCTGTCCCCAGTCATTGTAGTCAGAGATAAATAGGACATTCTTAAATATGGCAATAATGGTCCACAGGAGTATAATGCTTACCTAACAGCTGATACATAGTTTATGGAGTTGTGACTGGGGGAAGGGCTATGTGTAGTGATGCATGTGTATTAAACAGAAAATCGTGATTAAAGGTCCACTGTGTGCTATTTTTGCACATCACCAGATTATGTGTGATTCATGGCTGAGATGTTGCCCTTTGCCTTCTTTTACAACATCATTTTGCATTTCTAGTGACACTAATTCAAAATACTAAAGCAATTCAGTTCTTGAGTGAAAATAAATTAAAATTAAAAAATAAAAAATAACAAATGCAGTCAGATTTAGCTCAACAGCTAATGTTTTTATATTGAAAGTCAGGATGGTAAACATGTAGCATGACTGATATCTATACAGGAGACCAGAGGCCATGTGTTTTTCTGGCTATATTGACCACAAACACAATAATAATCACAGTACATACACTCAGTGCTCTGGGTGTATGTGCACTCAAATAATGTTAAAATAATCATTTAAAACATTCAAAGAAATCTTAAATTTGTCAGTTTGTCTTGATTGCTTTGATGCTGCAGTCAAGTCCACACGTTCAAATCAGCTAACACAGGTTTAAACAAAAGCAATGTGGTCAAAATAACATGTTTTGTGTGCAAAAAAACTCTAACAGTGCCTAAACATTTAAAAGCAAAAGTGAATTTTATTGATTTCATGCTGTGCATTATTTTTACAAATTGTGGCTAAAAACTGAAATACTGTAAATATTAAAGAAAGGAAACCAAATGAAACCTATTGGCATATAACAAATGAATTCAAATAGCCTCTATGATCTGTAATCTATTACCTCACAATGCCAAGGGCACATGTTCTTGTCTACATCACATTCTACATCACTCTGACTGGCCTTAGACCTCTTCAGCCCATGTTGTCAAAAGAGCAACACAGAGGTGGCACTGTATGTGAGTATCCAGACTGTGTGTCAAAAAGGTGCCTTAATGATTTCATACTGGTCTAGGTAGTTTCTAATATTTGGGAACAGATGGTTTCTGTTTGATTACCATAGTTTAAACAATGGAATATGGGCTGCTTGAATGACATTTATGTTGACTGTTGGCTGTAAAAAAACTAAAATTAATTTAAATTAGCTTTAAACTAATTTTTATGTTGTTTTATTTCATAGATATTTGTCAAAATGTTAATGTGAGAATTTGAAGAAAAAACACTTTCACAAGAACATCTCTCTATATCTGTGACTGTCTCTGTTTTGCTTTTTTACGGTCTCTCTCATCCTCTCCCCCTCTTCTTCTCTCAAGGTGCCATTAAAGAAATCCCCAATTACTCCTAATAATGATGTAATCAAGCACGGCTGACGTGCCAGCAAGGTTTAATTAAGTTATTAATTAGCTGAATAATGAGGTTTTATTCACCGACACAGAAGTCTGAGCCTCACACAGCCAAAAGTGCATGTGCATGTGCATGTATGTGTGTGTGTGTGTGTGTGTGTGTGTGTGTGTGTGTGTGTGTGTGTGTGTGTGTGTGTGTGTTGGTGAACTGTGTATGAGTGAGACATACACATAGTGAAATAGAGACTGAGAGGAGTGTGGGTGAGCAGATGATGTAACTGTCAGAATAAAAAGAAAGACATGAAATTACTTTAATCCTGTGGAATAAAACAGGTTTATTTTGCCAAAAACAACACATGTATTTTGGTTTAAACAGAATATTCATTGTTTCGTTGCAAAGATTCATGAGAGACAAGTCCTTTAACAGTTCCTGTGTTTCCCCCTTCAATTACAGTGCTTATGATAATATTTCACATTATTTGCTCTCTGAGCTCCATTGCCTTAGGCCAGTTTAACCTTCTCATATGTTGTGCTGAGTTCAGGCCATAGATGCCAGGCTGACAAAAACACATTTATGCAATACATAATTACTTGCGTATGAATAATCCAACGTGACCCTCAGTGACTGCAAAGGTGCACTGCCAGTTGATCCAATTAACTTTAAACCAAGGGCCTTAATTTATCTGCAAATGGCTGCACTTCTCCCGGGAAGCTAATAATGCCAGGCTTCCTGTTGACAAAACGCCTCTTTTTTTCCTTACTCTTCTCTCTCTGTGTAGTGGTTCATGTTATTTCACCTCCTCTCCCTCTGAACCTAACCTGAAACTACTCATATTCTCTTCTATTAAAGTGGACTGCCTACAATTACATGCAGAACGCACATCTCTTGGCTTGATTTTCCAATCAACTGTTGCTCATTTATCTGTGTTTCTGTTTGGATGTGAAACACTCATTAAAAGTCAAAATTCCTCCCTTGTATCTGGTGTCTCATATCTCAGTGGGCCCTCAAACTCATACTACATACTCATCAATACTCTGAAATCCTAGGACTAAGGAGTAGAAGATGAAGTGTCTTTTTACAAAAATAAAATTCTCACCATGCTAACTAGTGCAGTAAAACTGAACACTAATTTTATACATTCTTATTAAACTAAATTTCATCCTCACTGCACAAGCCTTTAGCGTCAGTTCACCAGACTGACCTAAACACAACAAAAATCACATTTTAGAAAGTATGTCTTTAGCAAAACAGTCGGACATCTAAACATATGTGTTGTACTTATTCATAGTCATGGAAACACTACTATGACAGTATATTCATTCAGAAATGTATCTGGAATGTGATGTTAGGTTAAAGAAGAAAAGAAAAAAAAATGTTATGTCTGTTTTATGGGAGAATTTTTAAGATGAAATTAAAATGACACTAAAACTTCTGTCACGTGAAAGACCTACACTTGATCAATTCTTAAATTCTGAAAAAAAACATTGGTTAGAGCGTCCATAAAGAAGGAGAACAGTAAGAAAGAAGAAAGTCAAAAAGACAAATTAAAATCTTAATGTAACAAACCTGTGTGGCATCAGTATGGCTCAGTATGTGAGTCCTCACTGCTTTCTTTTTATCCACATAAAGTAAAGCTTCTATGAAAACAAAGATGTCAGATTTTTATTTTAATAGCAGGTGCAAATCAAGTCTAATGACTCAGCAGCTGTCACAAGCAGCTGGGTGCATTTGAAATAGCTTTCATTCTTCCAGAGATTTTTAATACCCGCTTGCTGTATTTTTCCCATTTTCATTTTCACCATTTTCAGACACCATTGATAACATTTTAACCTCATGCATTTAAATGAAATTCCATTGGTCTTCTCTATGTTGGGTCCTTGAGGGTAAAGAAACCTTTTAGGCTACAAATGCTTACAATAGCCTCCTCAAAGCCTGTTTGGTTATCGCTGAATGGGAAAGCTAATAGGAGCTGAAGAGACTGAATTTAATAGAGATTTAGAGATTCCCATGTCTTTTCAGTTTCCAGCCTCTGTCTGGTTGTGCTGTTTGACCTTGATGTGTAATGCAAGGTCACAGCACTGACATGGCCTAATGTTCTAGTTAGACTATTGCATGCAGCTGTGTGTGTGTTTGTAATATGCCAGGCTTTATAAACGGAGGGAAACCGGTGTTAATGCTCCTCCTCGCTTTCACCCTGTTCGCTCCTCTACATCTTTGTCATCCTCCTTTTGCCATTCTTTTCTCCTTCCTTCACTTTGCCCTCCCATATATTGTCTTAGCTATCAGCCTATCCTCTCTTATTCTTCAATAAGAGAAGGCGATCCTGACCCGCTGGGGGAAAGAGGATGGAAGCCGAGTGAATACAGAAAGGCCTTTTATCTCTTTCTCTCTTTATTTTATTCTGTCTCCCCATGTTTCCATTCCCTCGCTGCCTCTCTCTTTATATCTCCCCCACGCTCTCTCACTCTCTGTCTGTGTCTCTGGAGAGTTCTGTGAAAGCCGGATGCATGCAGAACAGACCGGCACTGCGTCACTTTGCCTATATTGGCCTGTGCTAACAGAATTATCAGCTTGACTCCAAACTATATTGCCAGTTTGACTCACCTTCACCTTGTTGCTTTGCACAAGCATCTTCATCCTTGGCTAGCCCATACAGCTGGCCTTGACTGTACAAATACACATCTGCTGTGCAGAGGAGAGTCCTCAGGCTCACAGTAGAAAGATGTATTATATGTGCTTGAATCTATAGTACTCACTCATCCCTGAGGGTATGATTCCAGTTGTCTGTGACAATAAAAAAGACAGAGCTTAATGAGGATAATACAGTTAGTGGTGGATCAGATTACCACAGAGGGGAACTGATTCCATAATAACCACATAATTATCATGTTGCGTATAATGACATAAATTTCTATAAATCAGTCTATATATTTTCAAAATCTGATTAATGTCATTTTCCCTCATATTGAAATGTAATACATATATTTTTATGTCCCCTTCTGTTATTATTTGACAAACAATATTCTGTGTGGATAATTCTAGATTAGGTTCATTTTCATGGATATGTTTTTTTTTTTTTTTCTTTTCTTATTTCAGGTTGATTTAAGTAATTATTGTGATGTGCAGGACAAATCACCTTCTTAATTAAAATTGAAAAGACAACAAAGGATCATTACAATTTCACAATGATTGAAGTATTATAATGTGTCAGGGGGAGGACCGGTTTTTAAGACATTTGGCATTCACATGATACCCTGAGGTTTCATCAAATATCATTGTAGACTTGATTGATCTTTTTTTTATTACAACAGATGAGGATTTTTTTATTATTATTTTATCAACACCACCGGCAAAAACTCAGTCAGTTTCCTCATTTTGAAAACAGCCAGTCTAGCAAAACATCTCCCATGTGCTTCGCTTTTATCAAAAACCATTTTACATAAAGATGGGTGAATTGCATTATTTTTCCTTCCTCCTGTGCCCGTTTACTTCAGCCTCTCACAGACCATCTGACCCTCAGTCTGATGGGAATTTAACAGTAGTGAAAAACACCAAGGCGGCTGCTTTATCTACATATTAACACACGCAACTTAGCTCTGTGGAACATATGGACTTGTGTTACATAAGACATTGACCTTATGCTGTGCTGCTTGATATGACCGAAGGGATATTTCAACAGTTCTCCTTGATGAAGTCATATAGACAGTTTGGTGGGAGAGTTTGGAAATGCAAGCATCTGGGTTATCTCAGTTCTGCAAAAAACCAGAACATAAAATTTAAATTTGGAACGAAAATTGTTTCTGCTACACAGCTAGTTGAGCTCCAACATTTCAGCTGCTGTAGTGAAAGGAATGCATCATGTACATGTGGAATACATTTACATATTCAGCTTACAAATTTGCATATGTTCATTTCTGTCATGCTGTGTGAACATTTGTACTCTAACATGCTTGTAACCAGAGGAATTTCAACTTTTGATTTTGAGATCGATTGGAGCAGACATGTTTTACTGCAGCAGCACAGCTCATGTTTTTGTTAGTCTCAAGGCTTCTGTCTGCTACGTACTTTAATTTCTTAATATTATAATTGCCACCGAGCTGTCTTCAAAGCACATATGCTGCATCTCTTGCCCAGTTCAATCATTAGACAATTATAATCCTGTCTCCTTGAACATAGTATAGAACAGTCAGCAGTCAGCAAGTCTTCCATCTTGTAACCCAACCCCCACCGCACTCCCACACATTCATCATGTTTGCTGGTGCTTTCTATGACAGAGATGAATTTAACAGTTTGTATAAACCAGACTAATTATTAACACAGAGTTTGAAACCAGACTTACATAGACATGCATGTGTATGTCAGTGTTGGACTAAAATTCTACCTGCTGTTCTTTTGCTTGAACATAGGGGTTGCATGTTGCCACCACATTCCGACACAGCTTCTCTGCAACTTAAGGATATGGGTAGCAGCTGGTTTGTTTAATCCATGTCATGGACAGTAGATTAGTCAGCTCCACTATGTGTGTATGTGTGTGTGTGTGTGTGTGTGTGTGTGTGCTTGTGTGTGAGTACTTGCTCATGCGCATGCACATGTTGATATGATCCAATGCCACGGGGTAAAGTCTGTTACAGCGTTGCCCAGAGGGTGTGTGTGTGTTTTAGCTGAATTCCCTGTGTGTGTGTGTGTGTGTGTGTCTGTGATGTGTGTGTAGTAGTAATAGTATTAGTAGTAGTAGTAGTAGTGATCCACTGCCCTGTACAAAAACAGTTGTTTACTGTTGGAGTTGTCCATTGTTTTTTTTATTTTTATGTGTTTTCCATAACGTCTCTCTCATACACACCTCCACAGAAACAAAAATGCACATGCACACACACACACACAATTATGCACCATGCAGTAGTACGAAATCACTGGCCACAGTCCCATACAGCTGAAAAATAAATATACAGCTAAACTTATGAACATCCAATAAGATGCATTAACAAACCACTTTTGACCCTCCACACACACGCAAACACACACACATTCCTTATCTAATGGCTTTAGTCATAGCAGCTTGTTCAGCACAAGCCTTAGAGGGAAAGTAAAGGACTGTGGGAAATAGACAAAGACAGAAAGAGAGAGATGCATTTCCGATATGAAACTCCTCCCTGTCAGCATATTACCAGCTGCAGTGGAGACTCATTGCATCCAGAGCAGATTTTTCTCTAGCACCTCGTGTTTTGGCAATGAACTAAAATTGAGAAACAAGTGGCCTGGGACATGTTCAGCATTCAGTTATGAACTACTAATGAAAAACAAGGACGCTTTAAGTATATCTCATTTAGTTGCAGGTATTGTAAATATGTAGCATTTATTATAGTATATATGTATTTATTATGTCTTATTTTTTATTTTATTTATCTGTCTCTTCTCTTTCTCTTTTTCCTGTTTTCATTTCACTCCACTCGAGGCAGATGACCGTCCACTCTGAGTCTGGTTCTGCTGGAGGTTTCTTCCTGTTAAAAGGGAGTTTTTCCTCTCCATTGTCACCAAGCGCTTGCTCATTGTGAAAATGTTGGGTTTCTCTATGTAAAGTGCCTTGAGATAAATGTTTTTATGACCTGGCACTATACAGATAAAATAAATTGAACTGAAATTGAATTATTACAAGAATGGGTGGAGCTAAAGAGTTATCACCTCATCTGACACGGAGATGTTTGTTTGGTTTAGTTAGATGTTTAGTTTTTATCATGTATCATGAGGACAAAATCTTTTTCTACCCTTTCTGGAACCACACACATACACACACACACACATGCATCACTGTGAAGGGATTTCATCATTCATTTATTTCCTCTTTCTCTCTGTGCTTCAGTTTCCCCTCAGCCTGATGCCTTGGTGCCAAGAGATTGATAAAACAAAAACTGCTTATGTGTGTGACTCAAGTGCAGTGCTTATTTTCTCCTAGTTTTCTAATTTTCTAATTTTCTTTTAGTTCTATGGTTTATGGTTTAGTTCCATCTTCTTTTTTTACTGGTTAGGTAATGATAAACTAAGATCAACTGGTACAAAGCAAAAGGAGTGAAGTGTGTATATTGCCCAGAAAGATGCATAGAGTTTTGTTGTATCAGACGCACAGATTGAATTGGGAATATAGATGGTGACTGTAAAGGAAGATAATGAACATAGAAATGAGAGGACAAGAAAAACACAATCAAGAATTAAAATTAAAATTTCATGAGGGCAGATTTCTCAGCAAGATATTGCTGGATGGTAGAGATAGAGAATTTTGAACAATTTTGCTGCTGTGCAATTACACAGTATGCCTGTCCACTGGGATCTGTAATGTTAAAATGCTGTATCAGATGTGATAACCTAGAAAGTGCAGGGGAATCACAGTTTCACCCCTTTTATCCTTCTCTTTCTGTATCATTTCACTTCACTTGTGTCTCTATTTGTCCCACATATTATATTATTCCCATCTCTCTCTCTCTCTCTCTCTCTCTCTCACTCTATCATACACACGCCTCTCCCTGTTAATCCTATTTATGTCTCCTTGTTTATGAGGAGACAGGGACAATTTTCCATTTGTCTGAAAGCTTTTCATGACAGTGCACACCTTGTTATGGTGCCATAACATCTATTCCTCTGCTGGATGCGTGTGTGTGTTATTATTAATGTGTGTATGACAAACATGGATTCCTGCAGAAACACTGTATTAGGGCTTCTCATTTGCAGGTGTTATACATTAGCTGGTCTCTGTGAAACCCCCACTCTTCTCTTCTGATTCATCATCCTTTGAGAGAGATGGAGAAGTGAGAAAGGAGGATGAGGAGTCCTCAGCCAGCCCTCTCCTCATCTCCTTTTCCTGTCCTGGTCCTCGCCATCACATAGATCTCCCCTGAGCAGGTGTTGTGAGTACGTAGTGCCGAAGCAGCTGGGTTTTATTGTGATAGAGTCTGCTGGTTACGAGGAATGATGCAGACGACACTGTCTCTGTCCCACAGACAGACAACTCAACCCTCAGCTGTTTATCTCCATCCAGGCTAAACACTGTACCTGAAGAAGCTCTGTGGGTACACAAAGCTGGAAATACATAAAGACAGGATGTGTTTCTTTATGGTGGCACAGTTAGTCATTAGTGTCATAAAACAAATAATAACCAGTGGTACATGAAGGTTCCCCTGCTACTTTTTCAGATGGTGTTGATATACCCAGTTGCTAATATTCTCTATCCACATTCAGTAGTAATATATATATATATATATATATATATATATATATATATAATAATGATAATATTAAGGTCTCATATGATAGCATTAAAAAAACTTACCAATAGCCTATTAGTGAAAAACATGTAGCTTGTATAAGCCTAAACCTAAAGCTCAAAATTAGTCTGTGCAAAAAATGAATGAAGACACCACAACAAAAAAATATTTTCATTTTTTATGGTCTAAAATGTATGTGGAGTGGTTTAGCAGAGTATTAATTCACTCACAATGTAGGCGACAAGCTTACGGCAGCCATAGAAGTCAACAGCAGGAAGAACTCATGCCTGCGTGCGAGACCGTGAGTGGATATGCAGGTTTCAGTCAACCTAGACTACAAGCAGGGAGTCAGTACAGGGAGTCAGTGGGTCAGTACTGATTCCAAAGTCTGCATCCTTGTTATTGTCACTTGTTGTCCCTGTTGTCATTGTCATTGTCACTGTGCTCTTTGAAGGAACTGTCATGTCACTGTTTATGATGGAAGGGTAAAATTATACACATCTCTTCGGGCAACCCTACATCACTGATAATTGTAACAAAGTAGCAGTACCAGTAATAACAATAATAGGAGTAAAAGTAATTACAGCATTAGATGCTGTGAGTGATTGCTGGAGATTTAGTAGTAACAAGTAAAACTAGTAGTAGTAGTAAAAATGGTATCATCCCTCCTGGCATGAGGCACAACTATTATAATACCAGAAACAATACAATTGAGAACACTCACACACTCACAGACACACAGAGACACACAAATACATTCTGGTCACTCCTCTCTGCTCCCAGCTCAGGGCCATCTGTTCAGGGTTAGCAGTAGTGTTAAACACCAAGATGTCCTTGCTGTTTAACACCCCACCCACCTACCCACCCACACACACACACACACACACACACTCTACATTCATTTCTGTCCATTCCATTAATTAAGTTGATTTCTTTTTGCTTTTATCTATCACATTCCATCCCACTTCTCCTCTTTTTCTCTATGTCTTGCTACCCTCTCTCTCTCTGCTCATTTAATCTTGGACAGATAGAGGCTGAGGGAAAAGAGGAAAAGTGATTGAACATTTACAACTACCCAGGAAATCTCATTGCTGAGGCGTCATCACTGTGACATCTTTTATTGCCTTTCACCAGAAGCCTTCAGATAGAAGGGGTAACCTCATCTGTTCAGACGCACACACCTACATGCACGCGCATGAACACATAACCGATGGAGGAATAACCTTCTGTGCACTTATATAATATGTGCTTGCATATGAGGGCATGTACACACAGACACAAACACACGATATATATATATATATATATATATATATATATATATATATGGATGGATGGATGGATGGATGGATGGATGGATGGATGGATGGATGGATGGATGGATGGATAGATAGATAGATAGATAGATAGATAGATAGATAGATAGATAGATAGATAGATAGATAGATAGATAGATAGACAAAAAATTGATATAAAACTCAAAAAATCCCTTGGACAAAATTATCACCCTTAACTCAATATTTGCTAGCAAACTTAAATTACTTAAATTTTAGACTCCTCTTCTTTTGCAAAATGTTCCAGGTCTTTTAGATTTGAAGGATATCTTCTCTCAACTGCTTTGACATCTCTCCATAGGTGTTCTTTGGAATTTAGATCCGGACTAATTTCTGGTCATTTCAGAACTCTCCAGCACTTTGTTTTTAACCATTTCTGTGTGCTTTTTGAAGTTTGCTTTGTGTCATTGTCCTGCTAGAAGACCCATGACCTCCAGTGGAGACGCAGCTTTCTGACACTAGGTACTACATAGCACCTAGTGTAACCAATTTTTTTTAGTAACCATCCGATTTAATGATGTCATTCACACAGTGAAGACATCTGCTGCAAAGCAACCCTAAAACATCTGTGAACCTCCACCATGTTTGACTGAAGGGACTGTGTTCTTTTCTATCAAGGTCACATGTTGTTTTCTGTAAACAGGTGTACCTGTGCACAGTACGTTCTTTGAGAAGGATTGTGGTTTCATCACATAACTTTTGGCAAAGTCCAGTCTGACTTTTTTATGCCTTTGTGTCAGCAGTGGTGTCCTCCTGGGTTTCCTACCATAATGTCCCTTTTTATTCAGATGGATAGGGTGAGCTGACGCTGTTGTACCCTGTGTCTGCAGATCAGCTTCAATTTGTTTGGAAGCTGATTGAGATTCTTTATCCACCATTCAATCTTTCATTGTAATTTTTCATCAATTTTGCTCTTCCTACCATGACCAGGGAGGTTAGCTACAGTGCCATGGGCTGTAAACTTCTTGATGACATTATGCACAGTGGACACAGGAACATTAAGATCTCTGCAGATGGACTCGTAGCCTTGAGATCCACAGTCCACAATTTTAGCTCTCAAATCCACAGAAGACACTTTGCTATTCTTTCTTTTCTCTGTGCTCAGTGTGGTACACACAACACAAAGGTTGAGTCAACTTTTCTCCATTTTAAGTGGTTGCAAATGTGATGGCCAATATTTTTGGCCATGACTGTATACACACACACACACACACACACACACAAGCTCCCAGGGTTTGTCATAAATATTTTGTCGAAATGAAAGCGATATGGAAAGACAGACAGAGAGAGTGACTGACAGAAAGGCAGGATCATGTTACAAAGTGTGTGTGTGTGTGTGTGTGTGTGTGTGTGTGTGCATGTTCTCAGCAGGAGGAGGGAGAGAGAAAAAACAGGTTACTGAGATGAAATGGAAGAAAGCCGACGGGAGAAGCGTCAAAATGAATGTGAATGATTCTGTGATTGTGCATGTGTTACTTTTCTGTGTTTACTCCTGTTTGACTGGCAAGACTATACATTATGGTGCCCAGACATCAGACAGCACTGAAGGTGGAATCTACTGGGACTGTGCATCTCTCTGAAAGCAAGCTCCTTGTGGCTGTTAAAGTGAGATTAAGATGGACTTAAAGCGCTTTAGATACACCAGCCTTCTGTTCCCACCAACATTAGCAGGGTCAGATGCTAATCCAAAAATGATGCATGGCTGTACAGTAACTGTTCGCCAATCAACATCCAGCAGGCAGTCCCACAGAACAGCATCACTGGAGGTAAAAGGAATGGGTTTCCATGATGCTCATAGCAGAGCATGTTTTTAATGTAACAAACTGGAAGGTGATGGTGGCATGAAGGTTTAGATGATGCAAGAGTTTCATGTAGAAAAATAAGGCTACTCCTGAAAAACTAGACAATTTAAGAAAACACATTAAACAAATCATACTGCTCAACAGAACATTTTCAAAATGAAGCATAATGAATGCAAAATGTGGAATTTGGAGGGAGGCTGATGGTTTAAAACACCAAGTCTAGACTAAGTCAAAGTGAACTTTATTGCCATTTAGACCATATAGCAAGCTGTGCACAACTGAGCAAAATTATGTGGCTTTGCTCTAATACCATGCTCCTAAACCTAGGTCCACATTAGACCTAGGTCTTAGCTCAGGAGAGCTAAGACCTAGGTCATTTTAAGTGTCAGATAAAATGAGAAATGTGTCAGACTATGGGTCTACGGTGAGGGTAGAAAATATCAAAATACAACAATGGACATCATTTGAAATTATCAGAAAAGGCATATTTAGTGAAATATATAACTATTTTGAAAGGGAACTCAACCTGTTTGCTATCCGGAGTCTTGGAATGTAGCGCTGTGCAGGGGCTATCGAACTCTCTCTGTTGCTGTTTTGGGACATTTTGTCTGCCTTCAATCACTCATAATGGAAAAGTGAAAATGCGTTTTGCAGCATTTTGGTTTGATTTTTTTGAAAACTGACCGAAAATCAAAATTGTAAGTCCTAATTGTGGTCAGGTGCGTCCTGATTGCCGTAATTATCCCTGAAATGTGTGTAGAGCCTGTGGCAACTGTCATCGGGAATAATTTAGAAAAATATGCCTCTGGTCCTATAATTTACACTGCATGTCAGTAAAAGTCATGAAGTCCAAAGAACTCTCTGTATACCCATGTGATAAAAAAAAAAAAAAAAATTGTGGTGAGGCATAAATCAGGCCAAGGGTATAAAAGCTCTTTCTAAGAGTTGACTGTTCCCTGGAGCTTGGTGGCCTCAATATTTGTGCAATGGAAGAAGTTTGAAACTACCAGGACATTTCCTAAGGTTGAAAAGCTGGCTAGACTGAATACTTGGGCAAGCAGAGCTTTTTTTCAGGATGCAACAGTATGAAACATATCATGGCAGAACCCCAATGGAAGCCACATTGGCAGGGGTTCAGCTTCCAATACAATTTGGGATTTTTTTTTTTTACCAGCCTTTATCAGAGTCAGGCCATGATAAAAAATAATAGAAATGTGATAGGAATTCATGCAGCTTAAGCTCTGCACAGCCTATTTTGTCCATGCATCTACTAAAAATAATCATAACCTGTTGATCAGCTAATTTTACCTAACTACTCTACTAATTAACGGCTATATGTGTGTAGCACAAACCCATGTCACATCTGCTGTGCTCTGTACTTGAGGGCCAAAAGCATATATGCACACTGAGCTCCACTTTTTCTTCCTCTTATCAGCCTTGACCTTAGGTGGCACTGGTATTTACCTTTATATTGTCTTTTGTGCCTTCTCTCTAACCCAATTTATGCATTTCAACAATCCAGAATTAGATAGAACTCAACTACTTTATAATATGGTTAAATAGTACTTTATTCAAGAATACACATGAACATATATGCGGGCCGCTCACGTGATGAATTAATAACGCAGAAGCTGCATTTGTTGATGTTCAAAAGTATTTTTAACCACCTGAAATCCAAGGAGTTGAGATTTTGCCCGAGCTCACATGGGCTATGGGCTTGAGGGCAGTTGCCACTTGCTCTTAGCAAGCACAACCAGCAAGATCACCTGTTCCCAGTGAGAAACAACATTTGAGAGCAGAGAAACATATAGGCTGAAATAATCCACATAATCACTCTTTATTTTCAGTCCTCAAATTTCCCTGTAGTGTTTTTTTTTTTGTTTACCTGAATTTATCTATCTTTGTGTATGTTGGTACATGAGGACAGAGCCAGAAGACATTCCTAAAATATATCTGCTGCACTTAAAACCCAAAGCCCTGAAAAAGCCCATGCGTACCATTCGTTTCCCTGTGTTCTTTGCAGCCTGTGGTAAAGGATTGTGTCAATTAAGGATCAAAGTTGTAAGTGTTTCACAGCAGGGCAAAGCAGTATCTGAACTGCTGCCCAACAACGGGTCCACTGGAGCATAAAATGGATGCCAGACACACTGTTCAGACCATCAACTGGATATCTGGATGATGAGGAGTCCTGATCCGCAGCCAGCTCAACTCCACCGTTCACTTCAGACTAATGGAGCTCTGCATTCACTAAAGGCCATGATGATGAAGCTCAGCTTGGCCAACAGTAGTTTCCACATGAGATTTATCACTAAGAAGTTGTATCAGAGGTGTAAATTGAGGCCACATCCACATTTCACTTTCAGAACTATGTATAGACAGACTCTGTATATACCCTAGTTTTGCACTGGTCTTTTTCCATCCTCTGCCATCATGTAGTTTCAAGCATTTCAGACAATATCCAGGTTCGACCCACCCCAAACAAGCCACTGGAGGGGGTGAGGACTGGCCAAAATGTTCTCATTTTGTAAAAAATATCCTTACCCTGAGGGTGTAAACCTTTAACTGGGTCTCACAAGGATAAAAGTCTGAGAAACCACTTCTACTAACACTGATGTATCCAGTGACAGAGCTCTAACAGTTTTTTCAACCGTGTTTAAAAGTGTTCACCTCTATTTCCACTGTTTCTTCGCTGTGTGGTAACTGTAAAAAAAATCTAGAAAATAGCCAAACTTATATTTCTGCATCTGGTATTGCTGGTGCTGCATTGTCTGACAGTTTGACTGCTTTGGTATTGGTATTATTACTTAAGTACATTGTCAGTATTTTCCACCACCAAATTGCTTAAATGAGACAACATTAAAACAAAAGAGATGCAATATACTCCTCAAACAGCCCCACCTTTAAGACACAGTGGATATAAATATCAGCTGTAATTGTTTAAATTGTGTAGCAGCTGATTCCTTCAGAATCAGAATATTTTATGGAACTCTTGGGGAAAATTGGGTTTTGTTTCAGTTGTTCCAAACAAGAATAACCATATGAATAAGTAACTTATAATAAGGTAGAAAAAATAAAAAGTACAGAAGTAAGTAAGAAACAAGCAAAAAGGTTTTTTTTTTCAATGAAACAGCACAAGAGGACACAAAGGAGTAGTGTCAGGGGCTATGGCCATTGTTTTGATCAGTGATCCAATCAGTGTTTGGAATAGGAAACACCAATGATAAAGGAATTTTAGTTTGTATTTGTGAAAAATTGAACTCAAATGCTTTAAATGAAGTACATGGAAACGAGGACAGCATACATGAAGAGGTGTGGTTTCGAATCTGAGCCTCACGAGGACACTACAGGATGTTATCCACTCAACTAGATAAGACCAACTCACCTTAATTCTGATAATCCTCAAAGATTCCAGAAGCAATGGCACAGATTGAAAGAGAGGTGAATGTAATTAATTCACCAGTGAGCATGGTGTAATTCTATGCCTGAGTTCTGTTTCCTGCCTTCCTGCATGAGATACGTGTTTGAATGTGAAAGTGAGGCATCTGATTTGACTCCTAATAAATCTTCCTCTGCTGTGGTATCAGAATGTATTACTGAGCCAATGGCTGGGTTCAAATCCATTTTTATCTGAGCGCAATTGATGTCACTCCATCTTCTCACAGAAGTGCCTCCACTGAGGCCCCAGATGCGAGGATTTTCCTCTTCGTACATGTTTCTATGTTTGTGTGTTTGTGTGCAATTGTGAACGAGACACTGTGTGTTTTTGTGAGGCGAAAGGTGAATCGATTTCCACGAGATCGCTTCAGGGAGAAATAGGTCTCACAACTGCCCAGAGATGTCTGTTGAGAAATAACCCTGTTATATGGGAGCACACACACACACACACACACACACACTGATCCTGTTTTGACAGTGGTTTTGGCACAGCTTAACCTTAATCTCATGACTGTACAGAGAGTGACAGTGAATTGCAATTTTGACGAGGTGGTCTTCTTGGAAGAATGCTTCACACGCCTGTTCCCACAGGTGGGATGGTTGGTCAGCTTTAATGCTATGATCACAAATACTACTCAGTTACTGCTACTATTACATAGAGATATGTGAAGGATGTTTAGCAAAGCAAATGTCATTATCCATTAGACTTGTCACAGTTGACATGACCGAGATGGATCTTCTTTGGCTTCCTCCACCTGTTGTCTGTCCTTTTCCTGTGATGTTCCATAGCAATTTAATGGTTTCATTCAGCTCCCTCACAGTTTCTCAGACCATCTAACGGGTTTGTAGGAGTTCGTCTTTTGTGGCTCTTTACATTTTTTGTTTTATACCCTCCTAATACATATTCAGGGAACAGTCAGCTAAGATGCTGTTGTTATGTGTGGCAGAAAGCTGATATGTATTTATTTGTCAGTGAATCGTGTATATGTTAGTGTGCTGTTTGCAAGGTTAAAAAAGAAAAAAGAAAATAATAAATACCTGTATTGTTTCTCTTTAAATACCCACACTTTCGCTCTACAGTGTAGAGAGAAAGTGGAAAAATAAGGACAAGAGAAAAGAGAGATGAGTATGTCAGCCAATAACCCCAGCAACACAAAATGAGATTTTGCAGGTAAATGTTAAACACTTTTCTAGTTTTCTCATGACCACTCAAAGCACTTTTTACTACAGTTCACATTAAACCATTCACACACACATTCACACAGCGCGTTGTGCAATGCACTTTTCGAATCACATATACACATGGACGACCTGCTCTCCTGAGCCACAGCTGTGTGTGGACTGTTGTATGATGTCTTACACCCCTCGTTCACAAGGACACTCATGATAGGACTGTTTAATTAGATATGCAGAAAATACAGCTATATCACTACCTGTCATGTGTTAATGACTTCCTCTTCAGTGTGGGCTCAGTCAGGAGGACTTCATGTCTCAGTGACACTGGCAAACATATTTAGGTCTCAATGTCTCAGGGAATTTTTTAAATGCTATTGATTAATGTTAATGATAATGTTATTGATTGCAACTGTGTGACAGCTTCTACGTTTTATTTTACAACTACACCAGCCCTACCGTCCAATTACTACCTAATTTCAACAACAACTGAACCTGAAGGATGATTTATTGGACTCTTGTATCAAACTGCCGCTCCAATAGAACGACAGCTGATGTATATGTAGTCATCAAGCTTCTTCTACTTTCCCTGTGACAGTCTTCCCATGTTTCTATGGAACCACCCAGTGTCAGTGTAATTATCTTCTCAGCAGTGTTTCTGAACAGAGGAGTTTGGTGTAATATGTATCTGTGTGTGAGGTTGAGCTTTTTCTCATGGTACAAACCAAGGTCACACTCCTCCAAAATATACTGTTGAGTTATGCCTTTAATTTGCACTGTGTAAGGAGTGTTGTCATAGCAATGTCCATGCAGGTTGAAAGTTGATATTAAGTTGTCATTAGGTTGAAAGAGGTCAGAATAAAAGAGATGCCACGATAATAGTAAGTTAACAGTATGCATAAACATATTTTTCTATCTGTTCATTGGGTTTTACTGTGCAACCCCAGCTATCACTTCCACTCAGTGTGTTGATCCGCCCAACTCAGTAACAGTGAGTGGAGTGTGTCCAAATGCAGAGCTTTTAGCCTCAGACAGCATCTGAGTAGCTGCTCCATCCAGACAGGGAGAGCTGTCTGTTTAATAGCTCCTTCAGCCTTCCTGCATGTAACCCAAGGACTGAAGCTACATTCCAGGGTTGAACAAGCAAAAATGTATAATGGTCATGACCAAAATCTACAATACTGACACCAGAGTAAAGCCATGGAAAAAAACTGAAAGAAAACATTTAGCATTTTCTTCACCTGACTTGTAAATGGTAAATGGACTGTATTTATACAGAGCTATTCTAGCGTTTTAAACCAATCAAAGCACTTTACATTGGAGCTCACATTCATCCACTCACACACATTTACACAGTGTCTCTAAACCTTGCACTTGGTACACTAATGGAAGAGCCATGTTTAGGCTATGATATTTTACCCAAGGACAAGTCATCACCCACAATCCGGTAATCGAAGAACCAAAGATTCTTTTAAGCTACTGGAAAGATTTTAGTGTGAAATGGGAAGCAGACACTGACAGTAACAGAATATCGATCCAAACATTGGCAAAGCGAAAGAACTGTAAATTTAACATACAAAATAAAGATTTTCACAGATAGAAACTCTGAGCAAAAACAAGATGGACAATGTACAATGAAAAAATTATTAGACCACCCTTGTTTTCTTCAGTTTCTTGTTGCAATGCCTGGTATAACTAAAGGTACATTTGTTTGGACAAATATAACAATAATAACAAAAGTAGCTCATAAGAGTTTAATTTATGAGCTATTATCTAGCCATTTTCTATAGTTTTCTTGACGATAACCAAAGTCCTAAGTCATTACATCAATAGCTATGGCATTGAACTGCCAAAAACAGTGCTTTTTGACATTCCATGTTTTTTTTTTTTTTTTGTGTGTGTTCATTTTATTTTTCAGGTGGTATACGTTTTGTGGTACCAGGCATTAAAATGGACAAGAAACTGAAGAAAACAAGAGTGGTCTAATATTTTTTTTCCATGGCTGTATATTGAATAAGAACAGTAAGGTAGTGAGGATCAAGATCAAATTAAAACTAAAGCACATCAGAAAATGTGATGCTTCTGACTATAACAACACATAATCAAGTTCTCTCACAACCGTTCTCAACTAAAGGCCTGATTTTCTCTGCAGTTAAAGTAAATTAAATGATCGAAATTTACTGTTAGTAAAATTTAAAGTAGTGAGTTGTTACAGAGAGAGAGTGAAACAGCAGAATGGCACAGATGGGTACTGTAAAAAGGAAGAGAGACTCTTAAAAAATGAGAGATGTAAATGAGCTGCATGTAGAGCAAGAGAGGACGAAGGGGAGAGTGGAAGAAGTGTGCATGAGCAGGATTAGTCTGAAAGTAAAGGATTAGCAGGCTGAAAGGAGTCTTGTAATGGAGAGTGCAGAAGCCAGCATCTAGATGCAGATAGCTGGATTAAGGCAACACAACTGAAACCTGCTAACAAAAACAGCTGCAGGGAACTGCTGGACAGCCAGCATGGAAATTCAGACATGATGCAAGGAAACAGACTCACTTCGGCTTCTGTTGGTGCAGGAGGAGTGTGATGCTGCAGCAGCTGTTGGTTTCTTCACACGTGGTCAGATAAACTGTTCACTAGCTGCCAGTGTATAATGTAACTAAGGATAAGCTCAGGAGCAAAGAAGCCAACTTTAAGATTTGTGTTTTGTTTTTTAGTGCAGATATCACATCGTTTCAATATTTATTTAGTTAATAAAATTAGGGAGATCTTGACCTAGACTTGGCCTAGTGGTCAAAATCCCAGTCCTTTGGCTCTTGACCCTTTAAAAAATTAGCTTCTACCTGCCAATCTCTCATTACCAATGTGTCTCTACAAAC